>JAQISU010000046.1:24847500-25075000 GCA_029339505.1 Unio delphinus
ATATATATATATATATATATATATATATATATATATATATATATATATATATATATATATATTATGGGTTATATATATATATATATATTATGGGTTATATATATATATATATATATATATATATATATATATATATATTATGGGTTATATATATATATATATATATATATATATATATATTATGGGTTATATATATATATATATATATATATATATATATATATATATATATATATATATATATATATATATATATATATATATATTATGGGTTATATATATATATATATGGGTTATATATATATATATATATATATATATATATATATATATATATCTATATTATGGGTTATATATATATATATATATATATATATATATATATATATATATATATATATATATATATATATATATATATATATTATGGGTTATATATATATATTATGGGTTATATATATATATATGTATATATATATATATATATATATATATATATATATATATATATATATATATTATGGGTTTTATATATATATATATTATGGGTTTTATATATATATATATATATATATATATATATATATATATATATATATATATATATATATATATATATATATATATATATAACCCATAATATATATATATATATATATATATATAACCCATAATATATATATATATATATATATATATATATATATATGTATATATATATATATTATGGGTTATATATATATATATATATATATATATATATATATATATATATATATATATATATATATATATATATATATATATATATATATATATATATATATATATATATATATATATATATATATGGGCTATAAATATTATGGGTTATAAATATTGTAATCCCACTTTAATTTTTGTCTATTTACTATGTAACTCCGGTTTGCGCAGTATAATGCAAATATTTTCTATTCTTGAATGTGACTTAACAGGAGATCCATAGTTTAGCAATAAAGTTCCATTTTATTAAGAAAAATTTAGTACTACCATATGAGTCTTATCGGACAGAGGTAGGTTCACTTCTAAACCTGTTTAGTGTTTTGCAATGTTGTGTCGATATTGTAATTTGTATAGTTTACCATATATTACGTCATTGCATGGTATCTTATATGCCCGTGTCCTTCCCTGTACAGTGTTTGATTTATTTTCAGCGGATCAGAGTTGACTGGGTACCAGCTGTAGAGCTGACCATACAAGTTGACCGTATTAGCTTTAAAACTGACCATAGCATCAGTAGAGGTGTTTTAAACAGCGTGTTGCTGGTGGAATCGGACGATTGGTGGGCGCTGATTGCTTGATTGACCCAGTGATTGAATGGTGTTCAGTGACTACCTGTAAAGCGGACCCCTAGATTGACCAGTGTGACAGATATTCTGATGACTGAGTGTTTTGTGTAACTCCATACATGTATTCGTTTAGTGGTAGGCTAATTTTGGGGTTTGCTATACAAAGTGTTTTGGGACTGTAAATATATATTGTATGATATGTTCCATTTGTACATTATTTTACTATTTGATGCAAATTCATATTTTTACTATTTGAGTAAAACGTTCATTTCGCCCTATGAAATTACTGTGATATCATTAACCTTTTGTCCTTGTACAATGTAAGGTCATTTACTTGTATTCAGGTTTATGTTTCATTATTAGGTTCGTGCTGATTGTGTTAATTTGTCCAATATTTGGATCTTGTACACGCACGTATTAGTAATAATTCTTTTTGCACCTGAGCCACTCATCAATAAACATTGTTTTTTGTCGCCATCAAGTGTTCTGTTATAAATCCGAAATCCAACCCGGTTATCTTGATACACAAGTTACTTATTTCACTCTAACGTGTGTATATTGATAAGTAAACAAAATCAAATTCACATAGCGCTTAAGCAACATTAAGCTCCAAAGTTGAATATTAATTTACTGTTGTAAAACATGCAAATCAACTCTATTACTATTGAAGACTACTAACAATACAACTGAAACGAGTTATGGTGCCGTGAAGTGATAAACATGACTGCAGCAACACGCCAATTTTTGCCAATCAATCGGAATACAGTAATGTAATTAAATATTATAGTTTTGAAAACATTGCCTGGCAACATTTCGGAGCCGTCACTTCAAACTAAATTCATGAGTGATGTTTTTTATTGTGGCAATTAGGACTTCACATGTCTTTAAATCCATCCATAGGCACACGTCATAAATAATTGTTCCAAGTAATAGAAAAACTACGTTGTGTTAACGCGCGCGCGTGTGTATATATAAAATGTGTGTGTGTGTGTAACGGGCTGGCTCGGTATCAAGGGTTATTAGTACAATATCGCACAAGGCCTGGTCAGAGGTATTGCGCAACTTGGAAAAAAAAACAACACTCGAAAACCGCCTCCCGCTAATTCTCGTTATATAAAGGAATGACCTCAACGGTGTAATTTGCCCGGTCAAGGTGGATATGGTAATCTGAGATGGTATCTTGAACAAAAACAACACACGAGCCCCCGTAAAGATAAAATAGAATTTAATTAAAATACAATCAAAAGAGAATGACACAGTGAATTGCAATTTTTCATTCCTTCTGAATATTCTTAGTTCAGAAGCACTTTAACCGAAGCGTTAAAATAATGGATAAGTTAATTACAATTCAAAACACTAATAAAATAGATGAATTTAGCCGTTAATAGCTGATAGTAAATTTCATCACGAAATCGAGTGTTCTTTTTCATCGGACTGCTTGAGAAATTCACAATGACCTTGTTCGACGACTGGGGTTTTTCCTTCTGCTTGCGTCACGACTTTACTTTGCACTTTTTGGTTGAACATGGGATTTCCACAACTCTTGACTTCTGGCTTCTTTCCCTCCTTTTCTTGTCTTTTCCCTCCTTTCTTGACTTCTCGCTAATTCTCACTCTTTCCAAACAAACTATTTTCCTTTGAAAAGAAAAGGGTAAAACGCCCTAAGTATCTTGTTATGCTTTAAGAGTTGAGATTGTCCGTCCGTCTTTCTGGTTCGAACAATCAGATCTTACTATCAGTGTTAACATTTATACGGCTAACAAATACTACACAAGTCTTCAGATCAATAGAGCTATACTGCTAATTATCGACATCAGAATTTGGGAAAGTCATATATTCCCGTAAATCATTACGTAAAGTGAGGCAATATATCATAACACACAATCCATATTCACTAAAATGATAAATTCAAATTAATGTAACACATTCCAATCATAAATGTACACAGCGGGTTTTCTACACCACCCATTTACCTACCTAAGTATATAAGGTAAAAATGCTAATTCAGAATTCAAAAATACATTATTAAATCACTGTTAAACCGACTATCCATACAAAAATATGAACACATCATGCATCCATAACAAAGAAACATCATATCAAAGTACGTTATTAAATCAATGTAATACCGAACTATTCGTATCATGGTATCAGTACATCATGCATCTATAACAAAGAAAACATCACATGAATTGCATCATGATAAATGTGAATTTAAGTTAAATACCTTGTGTTTTTGGCGTCTTACAATCGTTCCACATTCAGTTTCCTGGAACCACAATTTTACGAACGTCTTTCCTAAAGTCCGCTCGGAGTCCTGGTAATTACTTCTACCTTTGGTTCTCTCTCGCAGAGAAATTTTTAGACTAATTCAAACTCATAAGCTCAGAGAATATATTTCCCCGATTCTAGGGTTCGACATCCCCCCCTCCCTCTACATTTGACCAATCGGAATAAATGCAATTCCTACGGATATTCTGAAAAACCGTCTATCAAGATGCCAAAAAAATGCCACTTGGGGTCGAAATATCACCCTACCATTTGCTTCAATTCACTTTGACAGCTTTACGTGAGAAATACACTTAGTTCGGTTCTACTATCAATATTCTAACGCATGACCCAGTTAAAAAAACATTCTTTTCGTCCAAACTCTACTCCAAGACAGTTAATTGTCGGCTAGACTACGAATTAATTAATGAATTTAACTGGCGAAAAATTTGGCACTTGACAATATGTATATATGTGTATATATATATATATATATATATATATATATATATATATATATATATATATATATATATATATATATATATATATATATATATATATATATATATGTATATATGTATATATATATGTATATATGTATATATATGTATATATGTATATATATGTATGTATATATGTATGTATATATGTATATATATGTATATATGTATATATATGTATGTATGTAGTTGTTAAATGAAACAGAGAGGCTATTTCACAGAACATATTTTGTAAACCAACTGTTCCTAGATTGTTCAGAGTTAACACACTAAACAAGGTATCGTCTTATTGCAAAATTATGAGTCCATTGATGTAGTTAATGTGAACATATTGGCAAAAAAATAAGAAATAGTCAAATCTTCAAGTTGCACATAAAGTCTGCACAATGATTACGTTATTTAACCACTTTTGTCCAAAACATTTATGCAAGATTTATGAACTCAGTGAGAACCGCTTCGGTGGCCTAGTGGCTAGAGCGTCCGCCCCGGAAGCGGGAGGTCGTCGGTTCGATCCCCGGCCGAGTCATACCAAAGACTTACAAAAATGGTACTAACAGCTGCCTCGCTTGACGCTCAGCATAAAGAGGTTAGTGTTAGGACTGGTCGGCCTGGTGTCAGGATAATGTGACTGGGTGAGACATCATGCTACATGTCTGCGGCATGATGTCTCAGTGCTAGACATCACTATAAACTGCCTCACTGCAGACATCGTAGCGATATGACTGAAAAATTGTTAAAGCTACGTTAAAAATCCTAATCAAACAAACAAACAAACAAACTCAGTGAGTATTTAGTACATTGAAAAATGCATTGCTTGTAACTCACTAACTAATAATACTAATACCAATACTAATAATAATGCTAATACTACTACTACTACTAATAATAATAATAATAATTATTATTATTATTATTATTATTATTTTGTTTTTTCTTACTTATTATTTATTATTAATTATTATTTATATCATTATTATTATTAACAGTAATAATATGTTAATTGTTAAGTATAAGCCTGATAGTAGTAATATGGGGCACTCTAGCCTCAATGGAAAATCCAGTCAAAAACAGCTTGGGACACTCTAGCCTCAAGAGGAATTTAACATGGTGGGCCTATCTAGCCTCAAGGGAAATTGAACATAGTGGGCCTCTCTAGCCTCAAGGGGAATTTAACATGGGGAATATTATTGGTATAGGGGTCTTTATAGCGACAAGGGGAAAATGGAGGCAAAGAAAGAAAATATCTTTTCGATGTATATGAGTGGCCCTTATGTGTAATGTTAACAGTATCTTGTTAACACAGAGGACATCTCACAGATCTTCTTCTCTTCCTTAAACTTCTCCTCACTGTTGGGCCATAGAGGAGAACTCTCTTTAAACAACCTTGTCTTTCCACATATACTCTTCTCTTCCAAAAGGTTCTATCCGTCATATGAATGACAGTCCACGATGATCTGATATACATCGGTAGATCAGTCCGAAACAGCATGGTAGAAACAAGGGTAGAGGATTCTACGTTAGTCCACATCTTGTGATGAGAAACAGGTCAAGTGAATGCCGTGAACTGCGGTTATATATAGGGGAAGCGCGGATCGAAACGGATTGAGTGTATCCACCAATCCAAACAAGCGTTACAAAAGTCAGTCACAGTCATCCAATCGGAAGAGAGTAGTTTGTGACGTCACCTTCCCTATATAGAGGTACTATCGTCTGTGCGCAGTCAATCGATGCGACAGAGCTGTTAATGATGTCGGACACTTAGAAGACGATGAATTGGGGTGAGCCAGGAGTAGACACAGCAAGTCATGGGCCAGCAGTGACTACTAAAGTCATGACAAATCTACATCCAGAACTGGGATATTGTGGATTTTTTTAACATCACAAGAATTTATTCAGGAACCTTCGTTGCCTTCTGCTTCTTCTTATGTACATGTCGATGATTTTAAGTAAAGACTAAAAAAAAAAGAATTGGAGCGATTTTTACAACAACAGAAAGTAGGAGAACAAACTTTTATTATTTAACAGCAGGAAGAAGAAGAAGCAAGAAAGAAACACCAGGAAGAAACAGTAGCAACAACAGAGAAGAAAGAAGACCAAGGACAGAAAGAAAATAGTGAAAATCAAACGGTCACGACGGTACTTTTAGATATTTTAGCAGAGTTAAGGAGTCTGATACAAATGTATCAGACTTCTTTATCACGACCGAAGAGAAAAAAACCTTCTCGAGCTAAACAACCCAATCTATCTGTGACTACGTCTGCCATACCACCGTTAGTGATTTCTACTAAATCATTAACAGGAACCACCAGTCCCGAAGTAGGCCTTGGCCGTGGCAAAGGCTTAAGACAGCTCAAGATGGTTTCGTCCCGTTTCTGAGTTTGTTTTGTTTTAAACAAACAAAACACCAACGGTCCTTTTCAGAGCCATTCAAATTATTTCGAAAAGAAATACTATTTCAATTGCCTAATTCAATGAAAGCTCAAAAATCCTTTTTTTAAACCCATGATGTACGTGTGAATGAATGAATGAATGAATGAATGAATGAATGAATGAATGAATGTATGTATGTATGTATGTATGTATGTGTGAGTGTAGGTTCTTATTCTATAAAATCAAAACCAAGAGACACTTACTTTTTTCTCTTCAATTCAATATCAATATCACAACATAACATAACACAATACCACTTTAAAAAAGTTCATAGGTTTCTTCTGTTTCACTTTTTCTGTTTTTTCATTTTCTTTACTGCCACAGGTTTTTCTTTTCTTCTTCCTTTTCACTTTCGTTTCGTCTTCTTTTCTTGTCTTTGTGAACGTGTCGGGATTCTTCCTTGGTGGAGGGTATCTCTTCCTCCTACTCCTCCTGTTCAGAATTCCCATCCTCCTCCTCCTTCTGTTCCTGTTGTTTCTTAGGGCAGTTTGGAGACCAATGTCCTTTCTCTTTACAATAATAACAGGTATCTTGACTTTTGTCTCTATTGGTACCTTTTTAGTTTATTTCACGATCTGAACATTCTGTAGCCCAGTGTCCTTTCTTCTTACAGATATAGCAAGTATCTTGACTTTTATCTTGAAAGGAGGGAGAGTAGTCCTTAGGTTTGTCTGAAGAAAACTTTCGTATGACCCCACGTAAAGCTCTGATGAGAAGTTCAATTTGTGTAGGTTCTTCCGTCGTTCTCATCGTTCTGGTCAATGTGAGAATAAAATGAATACTGAAAGGTTAGACACTGACCCTTTATATATGCACGGATCGGACATGAATATATAGGGGTTATGGTCTTTAAAAGGTAGTCATTTTATTTTTTGCAGACAAGATGAAAAGACCGCATCATCTTGTGGAGAAAAGAAAAGTCTGTAAGAGACAGAAACGTAATGTATCTCCTAGCACAGTAGCTGAAGTCTTGGCTCAAATTCATGCAAGTGATTTTGAAGATGACATGAGTGAGCCTGAATTTGCACCCAGGCAATCGACATCCAAACAAAGTTCACCCCAGTTAGTAAATCCTGAAAATTACTATCACATTCGAGAGACGGAAAAGCGTTCCTCTCGAAAATTTAGAACAACGGCTTACACGTATGCTGTTAAGTTTAAAGATTTCAAGTCCAATGTACCTTTGGAGAATACAGAAGGGTTCATTACTGAGGTTAGGGATTCTGTATTAACTTCACTGAAATAGCAATGTCAAGCCAAAGAAGACGATCGCTTTAGACTTTCTATTCATCGCGATAATTTGAAATCTCCCGTTTGGATCGAGTTTACTAACCCATCAGAATTAACACCTTCCAAACTCATCGACAAAATTCAACATGTACAACAATCCAACGACAAGTTTCACATAACCGATGGAAAAGCCACACTGTTCATGACTCACGTGTCTCTTCCCCAGGGGACCGGACGACGCAAAAAAGTATTATTGGTCGACAACCTTTGCAACACCAAACTAAGCCTCGTCCGAATTAACAATCCTCAAGACCAGATGTGTTTAGCCCGTGCTGTCGTCGTGGGACGAACTTATGTCAAGAAGAACGACACGGCAGAATGGAAAAGAGCCTGGAAAACTATTTAACAATCGGACCGAGCCAAACAACGAAGTGAAGCAGAACTCCTGTTACAGCAAACGGGGATATCCAAAGACACCCCTTGCAGCATTCCAGAAATGCAAATATTGCAAGACGTCTTGGCTCCACGTTACACCTTGAAAGTGCACCCTCAAGAAGTGCGTGGACCTCTTTTGTTTCGAGGCCACGATTTCAAAGACCGAAAATACATTCACGTCTATCATCACGATGGTCATTTTGATACCATTACCAGTATCACTGGATTCCTGGGGACAGTTACTACTGTGAAAAATGTGATTATGGTTATAACAATCGAGAACAACACAAGCATTGTGGATCGAAATGTGAGGGATGTTTGGCCTCTCAACCTTGTCTGGACAAAGGACAAGAAAGAGTGCATTGCACTGTTTGTCAGCGCACTTTTGTCAGTCCTACCTGTTACCAGCAACATTTGAAGATGAAGCAGATTCACAGCAGAAAAATGCTTGTCAGCTTCTGAGATTGTGCCCTACTTCTGGACAAGGCATACGTACCAGTAATGCCAAGTTTCACGTTTGTCGAGGGAAGAAACGATGTCACATTTGTCACCAAATCGTGGACTTGGAGCACGAATGCTTTATTCAAAAATATCAACCCCGACCAGAAGATACCCAGAAGAAAGGGAATTTTATCTTTTCTGATTTTGAATGCATGCAAGAAACTGGTATTCACATTCATAATTTCTGAGTGGCTCACCGTGCGTGCGAGAAGTGCATCCAAGAACCTATATTTAGTCATTGCCCTCACTGCATCAAGATTCCTGGAGGACGTAAAAAAATCTTTCGAGGGTCAAACACGCTAGCCGATTTTGCCAAATGGATCCTAAACCCCATCGACGAAACGTGGAGTCTAGAAGACATCGAACGTTACGACGATTGTCATCGCCATGCCACAGTCATGGCTCACAATTTCTCAGGATACGATGGGCAATTTCTGCTCAGATACTATGCGGAGCAAAGTACCGAACGTCCTCAAGTGACTTTAAACGGAGCCAAAATCATTTCTATGCAAGTAGGACAAGTACAATTTAAAGATTCAATGTGTTACTTGGCAATGCCTTTGAGTCGCATGCCTAAAACGTTTGGAATGACAGAAATGGCGAAAGGTTATTTTCCACACTTTTTCAATACCGAAGCCAATCAACATGCCATTCTACCCCATTTGCCTTTGGCTGACGACTACGACCCCGATAACATGCGCACCGAACCACGAGAAGCTTTCCATGCTTGGTACCAGACTCACGCCTCGGACCCCTTTGACTTTCAAGAAGAAATGTTAAAGTACTGTCGATCTGACGGGACATTTTACGACTTTGCTGTGGAAAATTTCGTGAATTGTTCATGGAACACGGAGGGATCGATCCTTTGAAAGAAGCTTATAGCATCGCCAAAGCATGTTCCTTAGTGTACCGAAAATGCTTCATGCCCGAAAATACTCTAGCTGTTATCAGTCCTCAAACGACAAATTTTGTCAAACGTCAATACTCGGTCAAAGCCCTACGCTGGCTCCATTACTTGTTCGACATGGAAGACAAATGGATTCAACACGCTCGCAACGAAGGAGGCGAAAAAGACCATCGGAACGTATTCGGTAGATGGCTGGGACTTAGAAAACCCTCAGATCGTGTACGAGTTTAACGGATGCTAATTTCACGGATGTCCCATGCGCTACACTCAACGTGACACCAAAAATCAGTTTTTAAAACGGACCATGGAAGACTTGTACCAGACCACTTGTCAGCGACGTTTGAAGTTAGAACAGCAAAGATGGTGGTCAAGAAAAATGAAATACCAGCCATAACCAGTAACTCGGATTTTGCAAAATATTTTCGATTCCCTGTAGAAGTGAACCAAGGACTCAACTTGATGTTTGTGTACTCCGATGTGGTGGAGTACAACGTGGTCGAGCACACCTCTGTACCGATACTGCGTGTCATTCCTTTCAAAGTGGATTCTGCCACCGCCGCTGACGAGGAAGTTGGAAATACCTATCACGTTCACCGTGAATTTGTACATCCTCATTATTTACCTGTCAGTAAGTCGTATTACTATAAAAGGAGAACTAGGACAAAATATTCCATTTACCAAAGGGAAAGTCACAGTGAAACTCCTTTTTCAAAAACGATTCTCAAACAACTGAAAAAGTGATGTATCCTGTGTACCAAGGAGTCACTCGATAACGAGGACATGGTTTAGGAGATATGTTTAAATCAGCCTTTCGTCCCGTGGTTCCTGTTTTGAAGCCGATGGTGACACGAGGATTGCACGCCTTAAAAGATGCCGCATTGACTCACGGCAAAGATTTTCTCCACAATGTTCTCATTGACCAACAAAACCCTAAAGAAGCTTTTCTGAGAGCAGGCAAAAATGTCTTGCTTCAAACGGGTAAAGAGGTTTTGGGTCAACGAGAAAGTCCTATAAATGCCCTGAACGGTACCGAGTCTGGCATTCCTGCTTCCCTGAGGACACAGCAAGGACAAGGTAGAAAGCGTCGACGAAGGCACCCTTTCAAAAGTCTCCGAACCTCTAAAGTTAGAAAGACGAAGAAAAAAAGAACCGCTCGAGACTTAGACATTTTTGATTATTAAAAGTAAAAAAAACATAGAGACTGAGAGAAAAAAATGATGCACCAAGAATCTTGTGCCTGTTCCAAGTCGGAACTAGATCTCTTTGCCATGCCACACACAATGATGACCATGCAAGAAGCCCAATGGGTTGAATTTCATCCCGTCTCCTCTTTGACGGATTCAGCTCCCATCGAGTTTGAAATCAAAGGACAACCCGAAGATTACATCAATCTCAACAACAGTTACTTGTATTTGAAAGGTAAAGTGATTAAAACGGACAAATCCAATCCAGAAGTCGATGCTCTAGTAGCTCCCGTCAACAATTTCATGCATTCCTTGTTCAGCGAAGTGAATTTGTACATGAATAACAAACTTGTCAGCAGTAACATGGATACTTACCCTTACCGAGCGTACCTCGAAAATCTCTTGACGTACGGAAAAGAAGCCAAGAACACTCATTTAGATGCTTGCGTGGTATGGAAACCTGACACAGCAGGTGAGAATACATTTAACGACACAGCCATGTCCGTATCAGCAGCTGCTGATGGCACTCCTGCCAATCCTCACAATGTGGGTTTTAACGAGCGTCGAAAGAAAATTCTGCAAGGACATAGTTTAGACTGTTCGATCGTTTGCATTTGGACATGTGGTTTCAAGAAAAGTATTTGCTGAATGGAGTAGATATTCGCTTGAGACTGAATCGTAGCAGTGCTGCTTTCCATTTGATGGCTCATGCCAACGAATACAAAACCATTATCCAAGAAGCCAGGTTATACGTGCGTCGCGTGGAAGTGTTACCTAAAGTGGGAAATGACATCAGTCACAATTTGAGCAGAACGACAGAAAAGTATCCGATACGACGCGTGGAAGTAAAAACTTTCACCATTGCCAGGAACCTAAGATCCAAGATCGAAGATCATCTGTTCCAAGGAGAGTTACCCAAACGTTTATTCATTGGCATCGTCAGCAATGCAGCCCTCATCGGTGCCCACAATCAAAATCCTTTCGAGTTTAAGCACTAAGGAATATCCAAAATCGAAGTCAGTCGCGATGGCGAAACTTTGTGTACCCGAACCTTCGAACCCAACTTTGCTCAGAAGAATTATTTGAGATCGTACTTGTCACTGTACGAAGCCACAGGACAGTTAGGAACCAACACCAGTCACGGTATTTCCTACGACGATTGTGCAGGAGGTTACACTTTGTGTGGGTTTTGATTTCACTCCAGACCAAGGCAGCGACTAGAGACATTTCCACCCTATAAAATCTGGATTTGAGAGAAGTCATTCTAGACTATTAAACACTATGGAAAACTCTTGTCCCTCTTTGAATAGCGGAGAATCCATGAAAATGGAATGGGAGGTTACAGAGAAAGCAGACCCTCAAGACCAAAAAGAAGAAGTAGTGATCATGCAGTCCAGATGGTCAGAACAGGAACAACAGTTAGTCACCTGTTTTGCCAAACACTTGGAAGATAAAATGAGGTACATGATTAGAAAAGATTGTTATGGATGTCAAATCGATCATCCCAGTCAAATTCAACACGATAAATGTATGATGATGAGTCAAGAAGAAAAATTGGACGATAATCTGAACGAAGTTTGGAGTCTCATCTCAGAAGAAGCCGTGTTACATCAGTGGTATAAAGGCTTACGTGATCATTCCTCTCCTCCATTGTTTGCTCAAGAAATTGATCGCATCGAAGCTCTCTTGGCCAAGAGTAAGGAGACGAAGCAAACCAACAGTTACTTGACAGACCTTTTCAAGCAAAAAGTCTGGATTGAATTGATGACTTATCATCACCTGTGAAGAAAGGAAAAAAAAAACCAAGGCTACAAAACAAAAAATGGATACCTGGGAACTTTGTTATCTTTTGAACCGTAGTTCGTACACTGCTTCTTGGATTCCTGTCGTGTGTGCTAAAGATGAACTACCTCATCGCAAACCTCAAGAGAATCAAGCTGATGTCATCAACACAGATGACAGTCATCTTCCAGGAACTCACTAGGTAGCTGTCTTCTTTCCTCAAGAGGGTTGTGTGGAGTATTTTGATTCGTATGGATTACCCCCTTTGGAAGATGATATCATTGACTTTATGAGAAGAAATGCCCAGACGACACAATTCAATAATGTGAAATTACAAGGCACCGCAAGCCATTCCAACCAGCTAACAGTAAGGATTACACTACCACGC
Source organism: Unio delphinus (assembly GCA_029339505.1). NCBI lineage: Eukaryota > Metazoa > Mollusca > Bivalvia > Unionida > Unionidae > Unio > Unio delphinus. The sequence continues at coordinate 24,860,457 of JAQISU010000046.1, forward strand.
ATAATCTATACTCAAGGTAGGAATTTTTCACTAAGCCTTCGGGCATATAAATCAGTGCTGTTTAAAACACCAGACTATCTCTCGCTTTAACGTACTAAAATCTAACACTCTACAATTGTCTATTATTTCCGAAAACAGGCCCTAGGCAACACAAACTAGGAACTACCTGGATTGAATCCGCACAAGAAATCTAACTAGATCTCCACTGTGCGATTTTCAATTGAACGAAATAAAGCTGCCAATTGACCATCTACTACCTTTTTAACATACCTCCATTTTCAAAACTTTTAACACTCTCTGGCTAAACACTCTCACCACAAACATGGATAGGCAAGCTACTTTGAAATCGGCAATGCTCAAAAGAAATAGACAAACGTGGCAAACCACAAAACGTAAGAAGCTAGAAGCCAAGATGGCCGCCATGCAACACACCGGCATGAATAGAGCAGCAGAGAGGGTGAACAGACCACGTTTTCAAGCAAAAATAAGGCTTCCAGATCATGTTTTCGAACAAAATATGGCCTATAGATAACGTTTTCGAACAAAATATCAGGTTTCCAACAAATCTCATTTAACCCAAAAAAAAGTCTCCATTTTTGTAAAACGGAGATTTTACGATTTTTTAATCAATTTTGCTCGCAACGATGTGGTCATCCACCCTCTCTGCTGCTAAAGTTTTCAGTTCTGGGTTAACAAAAAATAATAAATGATTTTCATCATAAAGACTCGATCAAATCATTTATGATTTCACAAACAGACTAATCGCTAACACCTCTTCTTGTAAATCAATCAGATTATTTGACTGGTCGGTGAGTTTGAAATTAATTCTGGTTAATGAATTATTATGGCATCTCATATAGACAGGATTAATTGGGTTTTCAATAATTAGGAATCCTGGAGGAGCTGTTGGTGCAAATGAATAAAGAATATATCCTTGCTGAGCTTGATTTGATTGCTCTAGATTAATCTGATAGCTTCCTTCGATAACATCACACACTAAATTAAGCGCAATCACCGAGGATATATTCACGTTGAACGGAGCGATATGCCTACCGCCACCGTCTGGGTCATTATTATGTTTGAGGATTTTTATTTCCTGTGATGTTGTTTTTTTCCATGCATCATGAATTATTTTAAAACCAATATCGATGGTGTCACTGAGAAGTTTTTTTAGTTCCGGTACGTTATATCCTGGTAGTTTAAATGTTGGGATATCTTCAACGCGGATTTTATATTGATTTGCAAATCCTGTTCTTAATGTGGGGTTTTTATCATCGAGTATTACTTGAATAATTTGTGAATTAAATGTTTCCATATCTTCGATAATTTTATTGCATGTTTCTACGATGCTGATAAATTCATCTCGGCTGAGAGAGCCGGATTTAAGAGATATTAACAACAGCGATAAATCATTATTCATTGCTGTGAAATTTTTAATGATTTCAGGTTCGTTAACAAAATTATATTCCTGCAATGGTCCACCCTCCGCCCTATGTTCGTATGCTAACCCAAAAAACTCTATAAATATGTTGTATTTTTTATAACTCCTTATTGGATTTTTAGGTTTTATCCTGTCTGTGACATAATCAGTTTTTTGTGGTTCTGGTAAATCAACGGTTTCCTCCAGAGTTTTACTCTGGGGCGGTAATTAAGGCCATCCTAGTACGGATCTTATTGAGCTTTGATAGATATCTACTACGTATCCTTCTGTGCTTATCTCAATTGCGGATGATAGCGTCGGTTCATGAACTGTTATAGCGATTTTTGACTCTACTCCAGTAATCGATTTTATTCTACGCGCGAATTCATCATTGATTTGTTCGATTTGGTATGACCCTGTTGGTATCGAAACGACGTTCCAGTCTGGGGTTCCGTCGGGTTTATTCTTATTTGCAAACACTAAAGAATTATTCGGTTGTTGACCACCAAATGATTTTGATCTGATATTAGGCCAACTGTGATACACTCGTAGTTTTGCTAGCGCTATCTCCTTCACTGGGACCGGAGAGGGGAAATTCACACTGAATTCTGGATTCGTTGATGTTATTGATATCATGCTTGTTTGTACTGGGTTCGTGTTCTCCACTATTTGTTGAAGTAATTCCTGCGGTGTTGTCATTGTTGTTATACTCATGTTGTATTTCTAATTTTGGTATCGAGGAATCATAAATACTGACCATCACTAAGAACTCACAATCTGGTAATGTTGATATTATTGAGATCATTTTGTTTTTTGGGTTCGTGTTTTCTGATTCCATCGGTGTTGTCATTGTTATTATACTCATGTTGTCGCTCTAATTTTGATATCGCGGAATCAAAAATACTGACCATCGCTGAGAATTCACTATCTGATATAATCGTATTATCGAGTGACGATGATATCATCAGGGATAACTGCGAATATGCGGTTGATGCAATATGAAATTGAAGTAAGTAATTCTGCAGTTTACTCTGGCTGCATGATGATATCTTTTTTGCTATCCCGGTTGATATACCCCCGATTGTAGCCACCGCAGAAATGCAAATTGGAACTACGACCGGGGCAATCATTGTAACAGATGCTAGTATTATTCCGGCGCCAGTGAGAACGCTTGACACCGAGTATATAATAACATCAATTGCGGTGATTCTTCGTCGGTATTTTTTTATTTTTATTTGATACTCCTCAGTGAGGGTTTTGAGTCTAGTCTGAAATTCTCTGACCTGATCATAGCGACATTGAGTTGATGAAATCATTTTTATTTTAAAAACACTAGCGTTTTCAATTGTGAAATCCTTTCAATTTAGTTATTTACTTAAATCCGCTACGAATTCCAGATACCATGTTACTGATGCCTTAGCCAAACTTTTATCATCGGCTTTTATCGTTAACCGTTAAGTTTTATCCTTGTCGATGATCGTTGAAATCGTATTGTTGACCCCGGATGAACTCGACGATGATATATTAAATTGAATTGGTGCTACCAGCGTTAATCGATAAATACCCTTGATAGTAGCTGTGATATCTAATTTGTTGTTTGCAGGTGTCCACTCAAATGATCCGTGTTGGATTGTATATACTACGTTGTTGGTTTTCTCATGAGGAATTTTTGTTTTTTCAATGATTGTTATCATCCTCGAAAAATCACCTTTGACGGCTTCGATGAAAGTTTTCGTCTCATCGATGGATTTTTTAATATCAGGGAGTTTTATTTCAATTTTATCCAACGGGGTTCCAATAAATTTATCAATGATATTTCTACGAAATGATATAAACTGTTTTCCGTTTTCTTCAATTTTAGATTCAAGTGTTGCTAGTACAGCCACAAAATTTTTTAACTCATCGTTGAGAGTTTTTAATCGATCTGTAATCGTCGAAACGAGTACACCCGGTTTTAGTTTACCCTGATCGGAAAATAACGCGATAGTATCCTCGATTGCGTTTTGTTGTTTAACCAAAATATCATCCAGAGAAATATTACTGGTTTTCAATTTACCCTGATCGGAAAATAACGCAACGGTGTTCTCGATTGCGTTTCGTTGTTTAACTAAAATATCATCCAATGACACATCACTGGATTTCAATTTACCCTGTTTGTCTTGAAATACAACTATTTCATTAGGATCAACATTTGTTAAGTTCAACGTCTCAGCTATTTCATCTTTGATTAGTTTTTTTACATCCTTGACAGAATCAGGTGGTGCAGTGCCATCGGGTTTGGGTTTCAAAGATCTCCCCCAAATATCAATCATGTTATTGTAAAACTCTTTATCTCTCTAAAAAGCGATTGCTGGTGTAGTCATTTACGACAATATGAGGTGGTTTTCTAGATGCTGAAATAGCGTCAAGGACATTTAATACTTCACTGCCGCATATTGGTGGGTCAATCATCGTTTGTGTTGGTGGCGTAGAATACCAAGTCTTCATTGGAAGGGTTTTTATATACCGCATAAACTCTTTTGGTGGGGCTAATCCATATGAATCCAAATAAACAATCCCACGTGGATCAATAGCGTATGCAACCCAGTGAGTTCCAGGTCCGGTGCTGTTATCGAGATTAATAATACCTGTTTCAGTTTTGTTTGGTTGATGTGGTAATTGATCTTTCATAAAAACACCTCTGAAATTTTTAATCACTAGTTTTTTAGCCGCATCCATTAAATCAAAATTGGACATTGGAACCATAGACTCCTCAATTAATAAACCGTTCCTGGTAGTCTTAGACCCTTTCCGCTGTACCACGAATACGGGGTTCCTGGTAGTCTTAGACCCAATCCTTGAACGGATCGTCTCTTTTTTTATATCCTTGTCCAGCTGCCTTTTTCAACGCCATTCCTGCTGCAGTACCAACGGCTCCTAACGCCGCTGCTTTAGCCACCGCTGGGGCTGCTGCTGCAATCAATGCTGGTATTGCAGCTAACAATGGAAATATACCGCCTGTTTTAATCATATTTTTGATAGCAGCCGCAGAAAGAGTAATCTGAACACCTTTTTTATCCTTGAAAGCATCATTGAAATGTTTCACTTGACGAGTTGTCAGCGATAATTTATTTGCACCACCAGTCATTTGGTTGGGTTTCAACGTGATTGTGGTTCCACATTTTTTAGCTGATTCCGATTGCAATTTTTTTAATTGACCGGGAGTTAACGCAACACTAATAACACTATATGACATTATACATAATTGATTGATTCTAAATCGTTTACAATTTCAATTACATGTTTTCTACAGGGGCATCCACCACTCTCATTCTTCCACCAACACCTTCGAGTAGCATTGATTTATCACTGAGAATGACAGCAACCGCTCTATAATTCGGGATAAGGATAGGATGTACCCCAGCAACTGCTGCTGGACCAATCGGACGGGTTACACGGGCTCTAAAGTGTATATCAACGACAGATTATCTCATCAAATCAAGATGTTCCAATGAAAAGTAATAAATCGGATAGAGGCTTTTAAAATCCAATTGCGATATTTGCAAACCAGTATCCACATTTTGATCACGTGCCATAAATGACAACAGGTTATGATAGACACGTGCAATATGATTCTGACCGTAATCAAGTTGTATATCCTCGGATGGTTCCTGCTGTCCGTTTATTCTCAGCGAGACTTCATTAACACCTAACTGATCAAATATCATATGGCTTCGTTCTTGATTACCAACTCGCGCATTATTCTGTAACGCTACGAATATATGACGTGGAGCTGAAACACCTTGTTTTGATGCCAGGTGCCATGTGAATGTACCATCAACACTGTCTTGTTTAATATCCGTAGTCACTGATAACCAACTCAACAATGATTTTCCTCCTTGGTCCATAAATGATAGTAGTCGCTGGTCTTCTGTGATTGATGGAGTTAATACTGGCATCCACAATGATAGTTTTGTTAAAATGACTTTACCGGGAGCAACCCCAGCATTACGCCAGATTGCATCATCATCAGTACCCTTTCGTACAAGCGCTACTGTGTGTTTAGCTCCATAAATAACTTTTCGGACGTTTCTACAGAATCCAAATATATGATGCAGTGGAATCGCACATGAAAATCGTCGACGCTGCCCATGCAACGTTGCTACACGTGTTGCAAATCCTAAATTGAGATTACCATTAACGCCTCCGAGAATATCAAACGCAGCTCCGGGTCTAGTTCGACGTTCTGGATTAGCTGCTTCCTGTTGATCGACTTCTGCATTATCTCTTGCTGTTAACACTTTAATGAATTGAAGGTGATCAGCGTTATCAGAGGTATCCTTTGCAAACATCATAGATGGACCCGCTGATCTTGTATAATCATCAGAATATCTCGCTAACCCTATGATTGTTGTGGCCACATCAACTTCACGGTCAATGGATTCAATTTCTTTTCCATCAATGAGATATCTAGCGCTTTCAAATAACGCCATTATGCCGTTATTAACAAAACCAACTCGGATATTTGCGTTATTGTCATATGGGGTATCAGCTGCAACATTTGTTACAAGTTCTCCTTCTACTTCAATAAATGCCTCACACGGTAGAAAATATTTACTGGTATCATGAACTTGAAGTTCAATTCGCGATCGGAGATCTGGTTGTACTGCGTGATAAGAATAAAATTGAAAATCGCGTACAGAATCATTCTTGCCAACTGGGGCATCCATATCAAATGCTGGATCAGGTGACCTTTTGAACATTTTATTCTATTTATCAGAGTCTAAATCACGATTTTTCATTTCATCGTCGTGTTTTTTTAAAGCCACTTCCTGCTATCATGTTTGCTATCATGTTATTTTGGTCCCCTTGATTTATCAAGGGAGTCACCATCGACGCTAATTTTTCGTCTACTGCGTTATTTATAATTCTACTAACACTTGCAGGCATTTCCGCTGTAGATGGCAATGGTTTCTTTTTTCGTAAATCACTTCGTGATTTCACTAATGATGTTATTTTATTCTTCGCAGTTGAAAACGCTTTTCCAGCAAAATCTCCAACAGCACTAATACCCTTATCACGAATAACTTCAATTGCTTTCATTCCTAGTTGTTTAGCTAACGGCATCACTTTTGGAGCCATTCTCGCAAATAACCCTGCAATGGTATTGCCTAAACCATCTCCGTAGTATGCTCTATAAACCGGAAACCGTGAATTAACTACGTAGACGGGGGTTGGTTTATCATGATTGTAGTGTATGATCATTATTTGAAATCAGAAACCATTTTTCAATTGGAAACGCTAGCGTTTTTATTCAGTCTCGGTGATTAATCACTGTGATACCCACTTTCCGCTAACTCGCCAATGAAATCTCGATATGTTTTGATATCCATGATACCGCCTTGAAATATCCGTCTACAGATATCAGCTGCTTCATTAATTATTTCCGGTGAGTTGTTTCCAGCTCGGAAACCTCCTACAAGAACTTCTAATCGTGATATATCACTGAGAACACTACCAGGACATGAAATCCTTGGATTCTCACTGGAATCTTGCAATCCACTTCCGCTATAACCAGTTGCTTCATCCATTTTTTCTTCTTCATCCATTTTTTCTTCTTCATCCATGGATTGTAAATAATCAAGAAGATCATCAGGTGGTAGTTGTTGTTTTTTAGGAGAGTAGAGTAGTTTCTTTGCAGGTTGCTGTCGCCGCCTTTGCAATTTTGGTGGTTTCTGTTTTTGTTTTTGTTCTTCAAATCGTTTATACACGTTACCCACCGCATTGATATATCCATTGTATGATGGACTATCTGTCTTAATTTGACTTTTTTCAGTTTTGATCTTATAGAATATATCAGCCCAGTGAGTTATATTTCTAACATATTTATGATGTTCTGGTTTCAACATTTTTTTCTGTTTTCATAAGTCGTAACAACAAGCGCAGGAATATCTGCTAGTTTAGTCTCATCAATTGCTGCTAACCCGGTCTCGGTAAATCTCACGCGTAAATCATCAACTGTTCTTTTTGATTCTATTTGTTCTGTTTGTTCAATTTTCGCTGCTATTTTTTCGAGTTCACCAATAACAGATTTTCCCGTCTCGGGAACATCTCCCAGTATAGCACGCTCTATCCCCTTCGTTGCTGTGGTTACTGGTTTAAACAATTCTTCGGATCCCATAGCAAAATCAGTCTGAAGACTCTGTCGTTGTTGTAGTTTATTCCGTACAGAGTCACGAATTGGTACAAATCTCCTGATTGCATCCAGTCGTTCACGAGCCAATCGGGTTGTTAATGCTTCATTGACCATTATTTGAAATCAGAAACAATTTTTCAATTGTAAAACAATTTTTCAATCCCGACCTAACACCATCGATTTTTGACATCCCTTGAGGGTCGGCTAAAAAAAAAAATGATTAATGGTCGGGCAATCAAATAATGATAAATAGTCGGTCAATCAAATAATGATAAATGGTCGGTCAATCAAAATTGTTCATTTTCTTGAATTAACGCCCGTAGGTTTCTAACTTTAGAATTAACCTCCTTTTTCAATTCGTATTCGTACCCCAATTCTTTTCGTATTCGTTCTACGATGGTATACAACGGAGCGAACACACTTACGTCACTGGAAAATGCGAGAGAGTCCTTAATAGAATTATGAATTCTTTTGATGAGCGCATACTTCTTTGGTAGCATATATTTATTGTTGTTAACTCCGTATTCAATATCCTGAAAATCAGACATGATTTGATCAGGATTTAACCCATCTGATAGTTCAATATCCCAACTTTTCAATTTTGAAATCTCGGATATGATGCTATTCATGTTTTCAAAATTCATTATTCTATAACAATTATATATTTCTAAATGAAAAATATGACGCATTAGACATAACTAAATTGAATTTTTTGTCCCGTCTTTTTTGAAATAGCCGATCGACAAACCCCCTCTGCAACGAATCGTACTGAGGCTCTACAAATATTGAAATACTTGCCAACTTCATATATTGATTTAAATATTTTCTCTTCGTTAGTTGTTGTATTAAAAGATTTTACTGGTCTCGTTTTTTTTGAAAAAGTGCCAGTCCTTCCTCGTTTGGAATTCTCACTCTGTGTGATTGCTTGCAGATTTGATAAAGAATTGTTCCTTGGATTAGAATCCTTGTGATCGATAACAAAACCATTTTTGATCAATCCATTGAAACATTCAAATACGAAACGATGATTGTAATATTTCTTCTTTCCAACAGTAAAGAACAAATACCCCATACCATTATCCCACCCAACTGGGTTCTTCAGTCTACAGTGTCTTACAACACCATCACTGGATGCTTCATAATTTGTACTCACTGGGTGTGGTCTGAATTCCTGGTTCATTAGTATACTATACTATTTGTCTAATTCATTGACTGATCCATTTGCAGTGATTCATTATACATAAATCTTTTATTTAGACACTTGTTTTTAGTATAGCATGAAGGAGTTCAAGAGATTGACTTCGAAAAATGCTGAATTCAATGCTGATAAGGAGTTTAAGAGATTATTAAAAATCAATCCTAAATTTAATATCGATAGACCCAAAAAACGTCCAAGAGACGGAAACATGAAGGAGTTTAAGAGATTATTAAAAATTAGTCCTAGATTTAATCTCGATAAACCAAAAAAACGTCCAATAGACGGAAATATGAAAGAGTTTAAGAGATTATTGAAAATCAATCCTAAATTTAATATCGATAGACCCAAAAAACGTCCAAGAGACGGAAACATGAAAGAGTTTAAGAGATTATTGAAAATCAATCCTAAATTTAATCTCGATAAACGAAAAAAGACGTAACAAAATCAATCCTAGATTTAATCTCGATAAACCCAAAAAACGTCCAATAGACGGAAACATGAAAGAGTTTAAGAGATTATTGAAAATCAATCCTAGATTTAATCTCGATAAACCAAAAAAAACGTCCAAGAGAGATTACCCCTGGAAAGATGCTCAATTCAATCTCGATATAGCTTCTAATACACCAAAGAATACAATTCTTGATAAAGCCATGATTAGTAAAATCAGAGACTGTTTTAATGAATTAAAGCGTGATGGAGCATCTTATTGTTGGTCAACATTTCGAATTGATGGTATTGTTGATGCTACCATGAATGATGAAAAAGCAGCAGTGATAATTTCACGTGTTGGGGGAAAAAAGACATTTTTTCCGAATCAAATTCATTATCGAAGTCGATGGCAAATGGATTATTAAGGATAAATTTGAACCAATCCTCAAGAATAAAAAAGCTGTCATTGTGAGTAGAGATTCCAAACCAGGGATTCTAACCGGCATTGACAAACCATACTACGAAAGATCTTATCCCGTAACAGCAATGGTTTATGGGATATATCCGTTAAATGATAAACCCGATATCGCAAAACTAGCTCCTATGAAATATTCGTCAGGGCTTAATTGTGTAGCAGAACGAATAATAGAACACTTCACAAATGCATCCCGAGGAAATAAACTAACTGATCTGCGACGTAGGAAAATAACCGAGTGGGAACTGACAGTGAAACAGCATGGTGCAAAGATTTCTGATATAGCTAAATTAGAAGCATCATTAAAATTCCCAATATCAGTAACAACAATAACCGGAGAAGTATTATACGAACCGAAATATCAATCGCGAGGAGCCCCAATACAGATTATTGATCATAACAAACACGCGTGGACACCTGCAGTAACAGTATTTCCACGAGAACGAACCGTGAAATATATCCCTAAGGAGTTCGTCGGGGATGTTTTCTATGAAGAGAAATTATTCGATGCTATTCATGCGTTGTGTAAGGATGATCCTGTGTCAGTGTAGTTACTTAGAAGTGATGAAGAATTCGATCAATTTGTAAAACCAAATGGTGAATTATATCGCATTGAAGAATTAGATAACAGAATGAGAAAAATCGCTAGTGATTTTTCACCGCAGAATTCCCATAAAAAACTACTCACGGATAGTTTTACTATTCCATCAGTGGTAGCTCACTTCGCAAGAGAAAAAAACTCATGGCGTCCAACACGAAATGATTTTCTCGAGGATGTTGAATTGAGTTGCGTCGAATTCGGTCATGGAGGACTGTGGAATACGAAATACTCACGTGATGGTATGATTTCAATTGATATATCCGCGTGTTATCCCGGAAGTTTTCTCGGGTATGGGGAATGCGCTGAGTACTTCAAACGATTTGGACACCCCACGCATGAAATGACTCGTGTTGCGATTAATGGACCATTGCCTGATTTTGATTTAACCGGATTCGCTCGTGTGATATCATTTGAATTAGCTACAGGGTTACATCCGTGTAGTTATGTTTGGCTCGGTAGACACCTATCTGAAAAACACTGGATGCCAATAGTGCTATTGAGATATATGATTGATTGTGGTATGCTAATATCGTTGATTGTTTCCGAGGCTATTATATGCTATCGAGCTCAGAAAGAAGTTTGGCTACCACAACCCGATCTAGATAGAATAATCAACGAACTACGAAAACAGTTTCCAGATTTCAGTGAAGAAGAAATCATAAATTGGTCTAAGAAGTTATTTGAAATTAAAAAAGAACAAGCAAAAGATCTCGGAAGAAGAATAATCGGTAAATTTACCCAGGGTGGACGATACGATAACGCAAAATACTCTTCGCGGTTGATCATAGATGTCGCTGAATACGATTTTATTGTAGCGGATTTAATGAAACAGGGAAAACTTGTATCCCGTAAGGATGCTTTTCTATCCAATGGTGAGAAATTAGGTACGGTTGTTACCTACTGTGATGGATATAATTCCCAGTACACACATTTGAGAAGTTCAATGTTAGCCTATGCTTGCATTAATCTATTTTCGATGATAAATAGATTTCCTAATACCGCGGTTAGAGTAGCCACTGATTCGATGTATATACACAATAAGTACAAATCAGCAGTAGCGGCATTCACAGATCCCGAAGAAAATTGGGGGCGTTGGCGATTTAAAAAGGAGATGCTACATGAGTATTGTGAATCCGCAGACGTTGCCATGGATGATAAATATATTTGTTGTAACCGTATTGAAATTCAATCAGAACTTTCTAATGCACCACCGGTATCTGATCCAATCTGTAGATACAAGACAGTTTATTTAAACGGCTGTGGTGGGTCAGGAAAGACAACTCGTGCAATTGAATTATTCCGTGGGAAAAAATCCTACGGATTTCACAAACATGATTGTGCTAACACCGACTCACAGACTCGCCAGAGAGATGATACAACGAGGGGTAAATGCTTGCACTTATCACAGCTTCTTTCGATGGAAAGGTGACAAATGGACTCCTGAGCGTATGGGTGATAAATTCATTCCTAAAATCATCATTTGGGATGAAATATGTACAGTGTCATTAGATGTATTAAAAACATTTCTTGAGTGGTTGTTAACCAAAAACACAAAAGTCGTCATGTGCGGGGATCAAGGCCAACCACCACCATTTGTCGGTGCATCTCCACATGAATGGCTAAAGGGTTTTGTAGACTACTATGAAGAAATCACCACTGATTATAGATCACTTGATGAACGATTACGCGAGTTCAAAGCGCTAATTAGATTACAACCGAATAGAATCCAATGCGAAATAGCGCGTGAAGTGATTTCAGAAACCCCAATGAATGATTTCTGGGAAGCGTGGAGACCAAACGATTTGATCATTGCAAGTAGAAAAATAGTCAGGGATACACTTCAGATGAAGTTATTTGAATTGCATAAAGAAAAATTTGCAACGCTTCCAGTACCCCTTTGTTATAGGCCATCGGATACACGAAAACAGAATATTGAAGTTGATATTCCAGGACAGAATGAAAAACAAATTCTGGTATTAAATGATATTGTGCTGGTTGATATCAATGTCGTTGAAGATGCATTGCGTGCTAATAAATCCCCGTGGACGCTAGGATACGCAGCAACAATACACTCTTCACAGGGATTGACTATATCGGATACAATTGTTTGGATGGTAGATAATCGCATCGAATGGTCAAATTTAGTCTATCTCGCAGTATCCAGAGTACGAAACATAAATCAACTTCGAAGAATTGTCCTCGATGATGAAATCATTGGTGATGATAATGACACAACAATAAGTGATATTGATGTTAGCATCATTAATAAAAAAATCTCCGGTTACAAACAACAGGACAAAAAAAAACAACGAGAATTTGATATTAATGCTGAACTAATAATCACTTTGAAGAAACAACAGAATAATCACTGTGCGAGTTGCAATTGTATAATGCGTTGGCAGTATTCGGATAAGGATCCTCGCCAATTCACCGTAGACAGAAAAAATAACAATCTCGGTCATGTCAGAAATAATGTGATGTTGACTTGTCTTGAGTGCAATAGACGCAACGGTGCTAGTTAAGACCATGCGGTGGCAATTGAGTATCCTCGGGAATCACTTGTAGTTGTTGTCGAGTAAAACCCCGCTGAGGGGCAGTTGAATCCAGTTTATAGACTGGAGGTCTACCAGTTGATCGTGTTATACTAGATATCTTATACGTAGTGACGCTCCAAATAGGATCAGTAGCCCTTTTTCTACCCCCTTCAAGCTCTCCTGGTTCGTATAAGTACCTCACAATGACACTACTACCAAGAATTGGTTGGGAAACGCTAGCGTTTCTAGGGAAATCTTTTTGTGGTTGTACGGGTATTGACTTCTTTTTAATCGCGTTGATAGGTTTCATGTTGATTGTTCTAGTAATCTCGTTATTCAGTGCAGTAATCACAGATGGTAATCTTTTAACCCATTCACTGGATCGCTTTTCTTGAATGAATTCTTTTGCGTATTGATATCCAAATAACCGCTCAGCAATCGTCCGATTAAATCGTTCTACAATGGCCTGATCGCGATGTAGCGCAGTATGCCCTCGTCGTATGGTGACATTGTGATGTTTCATTGTTGATAACACTACACCCTGAAATTCCTTGCCAGGATCAACTTGTAACAGATTAGGCCAGTGCAGAGGACTCCTTCGATAAATCCTTTCAAATGCAGAAGCCACTTCAGTGGCTGATTTTGTTTTTAACGGTTCTGCTTCTTTGCATCGACTCGCAATATCAACTACGGTTAACGCATATTTGTAACCACGATCATGTGGCAGAAATAATATATCAGCCTGATGAACTTCATTAGGAGCGGTCACATCAAAATGCGAGAATTGAATTTGTTTAGGCGGTGGTAGATAAATTTGCCATAGTGCCTGTTTGGATAACCAATCCGCCGCTGTAGTTTTTTTCACTTTTGCAGCGCTAGCGAGTTTATGAACTGCTGATTTACCCCTCCAGTATCCTCTTGGGGAATAATAAATTGATTCCATATTATTAATTACCAGCACCCATCATCAATTTGCCTTTCATAGCTGATTTTACCAACCACGAAGCCAACTTTTCTTTAAAAGATTTATCAGGAATAGCATTTAACGCATGAATTAATTTCACATCCGCGAGATGCCTGTTTTGCAGATTGCTGCTTTTATATGCAACATCATGAGCATGACACGCCTTATCAATAGCGTTTATCGGATACTCGCCGGATCGGGGTTGATTTTGATCATCAAGTCTGATATCTAATCGTGTTCCGGGACCACAGTAGCTATATCCTGGAAGGTGCTTTTCTCCGGGGTACTTTGCCCATGGGGTTCCAGGGAGCTTTGCCAATTTGGCTGCGATATCACCTCCTCTTTTTTTTTAAAACATCTCCGGATTGTAAAATCTTTGATTTTGTAGAAATAAATCTAAACTTTTTTATACCACATGTTGCACATCTACCAGTTAGTGCTGATCTGTTATTTTTAGTTGTAACCGTCGTCACATCATTTGTGCTAGTACGCGTTTTACACTTCACACAATATAGATCCATAATTTATGTATAGAGATATGAATATAATTGATTTTTCAGCGACTAAAATAAGAGAACCAGTTAAGCATCATGCAGCGCTACCAAACTCTATCCGTGCAATTATAATCGGGCCATCTGGATCCGGCAAGACTCAATTGTTGCTCAATTTAATAATGAGATGGATGAAGTGGGATAAGTTGTATTTAATTGCTCCTAGCGTAGATGATCAACGATGCTATGAAGTGTTAAAGGATTTTAACGAGAATGCATCAGAAATTAAAGGTGAGAATACCATTGATTTTATAACTGATATTGACGAGGCGCCATCCGTGGATGACCTTGATGGGAGTATTAACAATTTAGTCGTATACGACGATGTGATGTTAGACAATCAAAAAAACCCAGCTAGAATATTTTCCCGGGGGCGTCACAAAAACACTGATGTGATATATGTCACTCAACGCTACACTCAGATTCCAAAAGTGATCAGAGATAACTGTAATATTCTTGCTGTGTTTAACGGCGTTGATACACATACGCTACGAAATATTTGGCAGACATGGTGTTCCGATATGGACTTCAATCAATTTAAAAATTTCTTTAGTCATGCTCAGTCAACCCCGCATGGATTTGTAACAATAAATTTACATGATCCTCGGACACGATATCGTATCGGACTCGATCAAATATTTAGTTGAAATCATTTATTATTTTTTGTTAACCCAGTGATGAAATCACTAAGCAGCAGAGAGGGTGGATGACCACATCGTTGCGACCAAAATTGATTAAAAAATCGTAAAGTCTCCGTTTGCTAAATGGAGACTTTTTTTGGGGGGTTAAAATAAGGTTTCGTAGGAAGCATTATTTTTGCTTGAAATCGTGGTCTGTTCACCCTCTCTGCTGCTAATAGCATTAATAACAACGTCATATCGCCAATTTACATAGGGAGCTTACCTATAGGACCTTCAGACATACACAGGGAATTGAGCGAGACCAATTTAAATTGCTCCACGATAGGGTACAACTGTAACACAATCAGTTCACCCATTCTCACCTCCTCCCCTGATCTAATCAGACAACAAGCGGCACTTCAGTCGCCAAACTCTCCAATACAATTTCAAATACCAGGCGAAAAATTGGGGGAAGTAGCGATGGACACAACACTACCATCGAATCACTCATATTTGGAAAAGTACTGCCAAATTAGGGACCACAACATTAATCCACCCCAGTATCTACAGTTAGCGCAATCACCAGTTAAAAAACCGTTTGGACCGATCATCATTAACACAACTCACAGTACTTCGGGTCTAGGACTAGGGCAGTACGGTTTAACAGAAAATGCTCTAACTGAATCACAGTCCGACCTGACCAACCAAAACTCAGGACACAACCTACCATCGGCTCTAAATCAGAACCCTGCAAACCCCAAAACTGCAACAACCAACCAAAAGCAGGGTACTTTACCCAATAGCACAACAAATGTAACCCAAATCTCCAAACACAACAAAGACCAGCCAACCAACCAGATCATCGCTACTAAAAAGGTTTCGGAACCTACACGTAACCATAAACAACCCGACGAACCAACTACCAATCAAAAACAGGCTACTAAACCTACTGTGCCTGCACAACTCACTAACCAAAAAACCAAACGCGATCAGCAAAACCATAGCAATGAATTCATGCTAGGTAGGAACATCAGGCAAAATCCGGATTCAAATCAAGCAGGCAAGGTAGAACAAAAACAACAGGTTCATAAGACAGATAACAAGCAGGGTAAAATAAACAGCAGTCAAACACCCGGCCCCTCTAAACCCCTCACTGCTACGGACTTAATTTACGACAGCCCCAAAGGCGGTAAACTTAAACCTGTCACCACCACCACCACCACAAAAAGACAGATAAACCCGTGGGATGGCCAGGACAAAGGTAAAAAACCCATGTACATTAAAAAAGACACATCAAAAACACCGGTTAAAACAACTCCCCTATCGTCGGAAAACTCTAACCCAAAATATCGGTACCACCCTATGTCACACACCATCTTCATAACCTGTCACTCATCTCAATTACTCAACCTTAGTCTAAACAGCATCACCAACGCACTGCTCAAAGTCCACGGGGGTGAATTTAAAGTCATAAGACCCAACACAAACTATATCATTGTTCAATGTAGTACACAGGCTCAAATAGCGAAATACCTAGAAATTGAAATACTATGCAACATTAAAGTTAAAGTCACATTACATAGGCAAGTTGGGGAGAAAGCTCTAAACCCCACCCACACCACCGAGCTACAAGGTAATACAAATTCAAATACCACCGACAAGACTCAGACTAACAACCAAAAATCAGACAAATTAGACACCGATTGCCATAACAGCAACAACGACAACCAAAAATCCAGTACCCAGCCTAAAGTGACATTCAAAAAAGTAATAAAACCACCAAAAAACTGCAAACACATGGATAACACTACTCTAACCGAATACTTCCAATTAGGTGGCACACTTATCACCAAGGCATATAAGCTCAAATCAAACAACAGTGAAAATCACTTAGCTGTCCTTGAATCTGCAACACCACTGCAACCACTTATCCGGCTCAGCAGCAGAGAGGGTGAACAGACCACGTTTTCAAGCAAAAATAATGCTTCCTACGAAACCTTATTTTAACCCAAAAAAAATAAGTCTCCATTTAGCAAACGGAGACTTTACGATTTTTTAATCAATTTTGGTCGCAACGATGTGGTCATCCACCCTCTCTGCTGCTTAGTGATTTCATCACTGGGTTAACAAAAATAATAAATGATTTCAACCAAATATTTGATCGAGTCCGATACGATATCGTGTCCGAGGATCATGTAAATTTATTGTTACAAATCCATGCGGGGTTGACTGAGCATGACTAAAGAAATTTTTAAATTGATTGAAGTCCATATCGGAACACCATGTCTGCCAAATATTTCGTAGCGTATGTGTATCAACGCCGTTAAACACAGTAAGAATATTACAGTTATCTCTGATCACTTTTGGAATCTGAGTGTAGCGTTGAGTGACATATATCACATCAGTGTTTTTGTGACGCCCCCGGGAAAATATTCTAGCTGGGTTTTTTTGATTGTCTAACATCACATCGTCGTATACGACTAAATTGTTAATACTCCCATCAAGGTCATCCACGGATGGCGCCTCGTCAATATCAGTTATAAAATCAATGGTATTCTCACCTTTAATTTCTGATGCATTCTCGTTAAAATCCTTTAACACTTCATAGCATCGTTGATCATCTACGCTAGGAGCAATTAAATACAACTTATCCCACTTCATCCATCTCATTATTAAATTGAGCAACAATTGAGTCTTGCCGGATCCAGATGGCCCGATTATAATTGCACGGATAGAGTTTGGTAGCGCTGCATGATGCTTAACTGGTTCTCTTATTTTAGTCGCTGAAAAATCAATTATATTCATATCTCTATACATAAATTATGGATCTATATTGTGTGAAGTGTAAAACGCGTACTAGCACAAATGATGTGACGACGGTTACAACTAAAAATAACAGATCAGCACTAACTGGTAGATGTGCAACATGTGGTATAAAAAAGTTTAGATTTATTTCTACAAAATCAAAGATTTTACAATCCGGAGATGTTTAAAAAAAAAACGAGGAGGTGATATCGCAGCCAAATTGGCAAAGCTCCCTGGAACCCCATGGGCAAAGTACCCCGGAGAAAAGCACCTTCCAGGATATAGCTACTGTGGTCCCGGAACACGATTAGATATCAGACTTGATGATCAAAATCAACCCCGATCCGGCGAGTATCCGATAAACGCTATTGATAAGGCGTGTCATGCTCATGATGTTGCATATAAAAGCAGCAATCTGCAAAACAGGCATCTCGCGGATGTGAAATTAATTCATGCGTTAAATGCTATTCCTGATAAATCTTTTAAAGAAAAGTTGGCTTCGTGGTTGGTAAAATCAGCTATGAAAGGCAAATTGATGATGGGTGCTGGTAATTAATAATATGGAATCAATTTATTATTCCCCAAGAGGATACTAGAGGGGTAAATCAGCAGTCCATAAACTCGCTAGCCCTGCAAAAGTGAAAAAAACTACAGCGGCGGATTGGTTATCCAAACAGGCACTATGGCAAATTTATCTACCACCACCTAAACAAATTCAATTCTCGCATTTTGATGTGACTGCTCCTAATGAAGTTCATCAGGCTGATATATTATTTTTGCCACATGATCGTGGTTACAAATATGCGTTAACCGTAGTTGATATTGCAAGTCGATACAAAGAAGCAGAACCGTTAAAAACAAAATCAGCCACTGAAGTTGCTTCTGCATTTGAAAGGATTTATCGACGAGGTCCTCTGCACTGGCCAAATCTATTGCAGGTTGATCCTGGCAAGGAATTTCAGGGTGCGGTTCTATCTACAATGAAAAATCATAATGTCACCATACGACGAGGGCATACTGCGCTACATCGCGATCAGGCCATTGTAGAACGATTTAATCGGACGATTGCTGAGCGGTTATTTGGATATCAATACGCAAAAGAATTCATTCAAGAAAAGCGATCCAGTGAATGGGTTAAAAGATTACCATCTGTGATTACTGCACTGAATAACGAGATTACTAGAACAATCAACATGAAACCTATCAACGCGATTAAAAAGAAGTCAATACCCGTACAACCACAAAAAGATTTCCCTAGAAACGCTAGCGTTTCCCAACCAATTCTTGGTAGTAGTGTCATTGTGAGGTACTTATACGAACCAGGAGAGCTTGAAGGGGGTAGAAAAAGGGCTACTGATCCTATTTGGAGTGTTACTGCACACAAGATATCTAGTATAACACGATCAACTGGTAGACCAGCAATCTATAAATTGGATTCAACTGCTCCTCAGCGAGGCTTTACTCGACAACAACTACAGGTAATTCCCGAGGATACTCAATTACCACCGCGGGGTCTTAACTAGCGCCGTTGCGTCTATTGCACTCAAGACAAGTCAACATCACATTATTTCTGACATGACCGAGATTGTTATTTTTTCTGTCTACGGTGAATTGGCGAGGATCCTTATCCGAATACTGCCAACGCATTATACAATTGCAACTCGCACAGTGATTATTCTGTTGTTTCTTCAGTGTAATTATTAATTTAGCATCAATATCAAATTCTCGTTGTTTTTTTTTTGTCCTGTTGTTTGTAACCGGAGATTTTTTTATTAATGATGCTAACATCAATATCACTTATTGTTGTGTCATTATCATCACCAATGATTTCATCATCGAGGACAACTCTTCGAAGTTGATTTGTTTCGTACTCTGGATACTGCGAGATAGACTAAATTCGACCATTCGATGTGATTATCCACCATCCAAACAATTGTATCCGATATAGTCAATCCCTGTGAAGAGTGTATTGTTGCTGCGTATCCTAGCGTCCACGGGGATTTATTAGCACGCAATGCATCTTCAACGACATTGATATCAACCAGCACAATATCATTTAACACGAGAATTTGTTTTTCACTCTGTCCTGGAATATCAACTCCAATGTTTTGTTTTCGTGTATCCGATGGCCTATAACAAAGGGGTACTGGAAGCGTTGCAAATTTTTCTTTATGCAATTCAAATAACTTCATCTGAAGTGTATCCCTGACTATTTTTCTACTTGCAATGATCAAATCGTTTGGTCTCCACGCTTCCCAGAAATCATTCATTGGGGTTTCTGAAATCACTTCACGCGCTATTTCGCATTGGATTCTATCCGGTTGTAATCTAATTAGCGCTTTGAACTCACGTAATCGTTCATCAAGTAATCTATAATCAGTGGTGATTTCTTCATAGTAGTCTACAAAACCCTTTAGCCATTCATGTGGAGATGCACCGACAAATGGGGGTGGTTGGCCGTGATACCCGCACATGACGACTTTTGTGTTTTTGTTTAACAACCACTCAAGAAATGTTTTTAATACATCTAATGACACTGTGCATATTTCATCCCAAATTATGATTTCAGGAATGAATTTATCACCCATACGCTCAGGAGTCCATTTGTCACCTTTCCATCGAAAAAAACTATGGTAAGTGCAAGCATTTACCCCTCGTTGTATCATCTCTCTGGCGAGTCTGTGAGTCGGTGTTAGCACAATCATGTTAGAAACGCTAGCGTTTCCACGACGAAATAATTCAATTGCACGAGTTGTCTTTCCTGACCCACCACAACCGTTTAAATAAACTGTCTTATATCTACATACTGGATCAGATACCGGTGGTGCATTAGAAAATTCTGATTGAATTTCAATACGGTTACAACAAAGATATTTATCATCCATGGCAACGTCTGCGGATTCACAATACTCATGTAGCATCTCCTTTTTAAATCGCCAACGCCCCCAATTTTCTTCGGGATCTGTGAATTTAGCTACAGCTGATTTTTACTTATTGTGTATATACATCGAATCAGTGGCCACTCTAACCGCGGTATTAGGAAATCTATTTATCATCGAAAATAGATTAATAGAAGCATAGGCTAACATTGAACTTCTCAAATGTGTGTACTGGGAATTATATCCATCACAGTAGGTAACAACCGTACCTAATTTCTCACCATTGGATAGAAAAGCATCCTTACGGGATACAAGTTTTCCCTGTTTCATTAAATCCTCTACAATAAAATCGTATTCAGCGACATCTATGATCAACCGCGAAGAGTATTTTGCGTTGTCGTATCGTCCACCCTGGGTAAATTTACCGATTATTCTTCTTCCTAAATCCTTTGCTTGTTCTTTTTTAATTTCAAATAACTTCTTAGACCAATTCATGATTTGTTCTTCATTTAAAATCTTCGATTTTCCATCAGGGAATTGTTTTCGCAATTCGCTAATTATACGATCTAGATCGGGTTGTGGTAGCCAAACTTCTTTCTTAGCTCGATAGCATATAATAGCTTCGGAAACAATCAACGATATCAGCATGCCACAATCAATCATATATCGTAGTAACACTATTGGCATCCAGGCCTTTTCAGATATATGTCTACCAAGCCAAACATAACTACACGGATGTAACCCTGTAGCGAGTTAAAATGATATCACACGAGCGAATCCGGTTAAATCAAAATCAGGCAATGGTCCATTAATCGCAACACGAGTCATTTCATGCGTGGGGTGTCCCAATCGTTTGAAGTATTCAGCGCATTCCCCATACCCGAGAAAACTTCCAGGATAACACGCGGATATATCAATTGAAATCATACCGTCACGATGGTATTTTGTATTCCACAGTCCTCCATGACCAAATTCGATGCAACTCAATTTAACGTCCTCGAGAAAATCACTTCGTGTTGGACGCCATGAGTTTTTTTCTCTTGCAAAGTGAGCTACCACTGATGGAATAGTAAAACTACCCGTCAATAGTTTTTCATGGGAACTCTCTGGTGAAAAATCATTAGCGATTTTTCTCATTCTGTTATCTAATTCTTCAACGCGATATAATTCACCATTTGGTCTTACAAATTGATCAAATCCTGATTCGGAACCAGCACTACTAAGTAACCACACTGACACAGGATCATCTTTACACAACGCATGAATAGCATCAAATAATTTCTCTTCATAGAAAACATCCCCGGAAAATTTCCGGGGGATATATCTTACGGTTCTATCTCGTGGAAATATTGTTACTGCAGGTGTCCACGCGTGTTCGTTATGATCAATAATTTGTATTGGAATCCCTCGCGATTGATATTTCGGTTCGTATAATACTTCTCCGGTTATTGTTGTTACTGATATTGGGAATTTTAATGATGCTTCTAATTTAGCTATATCATAAATCTTTGCACCGTGCTGTTTCACTGTCAGTTCCCATTCGGTTATTTTCCTACGTCGCAGATCAGTTAGTTTATTTCCTCGGGATGCATTTGTGAAGTGTTCCATTACCCGTGTTGCTACACAATTGAGCCTTGACGAAGTCAACGGTGAATATTTCATAGGAGCTAGTTTTGCAATATCGGGTTTATCATTTAACGGATATAACCCATAAACAATTGCTGTTACGGGATAAGATCTTTCGTAGTATGGTTTGTCAATTCCAGTTAGAATTCCTGGTTTGGAATCTTTACTTACAATGAGAGTTTTTTATCCTTGAGGATTGGTTCAAATTTATCCCTAATAATCCATTTCCCTTCGACTTCGATAATGAATTTTATTCTGAAAAAATACTTCTGATTGGAATTGCTTTGTTGGGAATTGCTTTGCTTGAAATCCTTTGGATTTCCACCTTTGGATTTCCATCTTTGAATTTCCCCTTTGGATGGAAATTGCTTTGCTTGAAATCCTTTGGATTTCTCGCCAAGGTGTGAAATTATCTCAGCTGCTCTTTTATCGTTCATAGTAGCATTGATGATGGGTACATTGACATCTTCATCAATAATTCGAAATGTCGACCAACAGTATGCTGCACCGTCTCGGTAGAATTCATTAAAACACTCCCTGATTTTACCGAGTATAGTTCTATCACCGATTAGACGTTTTGGTGTATCAGAGACTCTATCGAGATTGAATTTAGTATTTCTCCAAGGCTTAATTTTCGATAATCTTTGGAACTCCTCATCGAGATTGAATTTAGTATTTCTCCAAGGCTTAATTTTGGATAATCTTTGGAATTCTTTCATGGTATAATCAATGAATTTAGTATTTCTCCAAGGCTTAATTTTCGATAATCTGTTGAATTCCTCCATGTTATAATTAAAACAAGTATTTAAATAGAAAAATATAGTATAATGAATCACTGCAAGTGGCTAATGATTGGATCAACAACCCCGTGTAACAAATCATGCAGAAGCGAATTCTGTGGGTATCATTTACAAAGCGTTAGGCGAGGAAGTTTTGGTCCTCTCCCATGCATCCTATGTGGGGTGGGTGTTAGAGGAAAATCGCAATTATGCCTTGCTTGTGGGGGTAAACGATACAGGGAACTAAAACGCTATTATGACAAACGAATCAATGACTCGTTCAATGACAAAGTCATCAAAACCCCTCAAGATTATATCCAGAGATTTATAATTAAAGCAGATAATAAATTAAACAAGTAGTATTATTATACAAATGAGCCAAGATTTCAGACCTCACCCAGTGCTTGCTAATTACGAAGCCTCTAGTGATGGTGTTGTCAGGCACCGCAGACTCAAAGAACCGGTTGGATATCTGAATAATATGGGGTATTTGATGTTTTCAGCTGGGAGGAAGAAGTATCTCTGTCACAGAGCCATCTATGAAGCATTTTACGAATTAATCGAAGACGGCCTTGTGATTGATCATATAAATGGCGTGAAGACTGATAATTGTCTTGGGAATCTTCAAGCCGTCTCGCAGCGCGATAACCTTTTAAAAAGCAACGCTGGTAGGCACGCAAAACATCCCAAGGGTGTGAAATCGTTTGATTTAGAAAATAATGAAGAGAGAAGCTTTCAGTCGATAAATGCGGCTGGAAAATATTTCGATATTTGTAGTACTTCAATTCGATTTGTTGCACAAAATTTAATTAAAACTGCTCTGTCTAAAAAAAATGGTCATAAAATAAAATTCGTATACACCTGAAACTATTTAAGGGAGATAAATCCTTTATGGATAAATCCACTACAATTCACACTCTACCTACTAAGTTCCCTTGTATTATGACGTCAAAGGAATTTGTCGCCTGCTATATTACCTGTACTTGACTAGGCGCGCCCACGTGAATGTAATGGAGATATAATGCATGAGTTTTCGATAGAGAATAAAACTTTTTATTGTCGCTTGTGGGCTAAAACTGCATTATTATTTTTATTTATCTACATATCTCATGTGTGGGGGTGGGTGGACTAGCAGTAAAGCAGACAGCTAACTCGTTCTTTTCAGTACAAAAATTCTTTATAATCTAACGCATTACCTATGTTCGCTCAGCCAGAACGAGTATGAAACACTAGTGTTTTCCATTCATTGAAGTAAGTAGGTGGGTGTGGTTAAAATCACTATGTGCGAGTTGTATTTTTCTGTGTGTAAAAGTATTTTATTTTCCTTTTTTCTGTATGCATTTTTATAAATATAATGAAAACTCTCTTATTGTTAAGTATACATGTCTTCCCTCCTCTATATTGATCGGTATTCATGTGACCTTCAGTACAAACGTACTTCTGTTTCCCACCCTGTATGATCGGTATTTCACTGACGCAGGCATGCGTGATTGATATTTACAAACAGTTAAATTAATTTTTTTTTTGTGTACTTAGTATTTTATATTTCCTAAATACGATGGATACAGTAAAATTGTCTATTTGAAAAATCTCTTATTGTTAAGTATATCAGAAGATATATATATTAAAAAATCTCTATTCTGTATGACTAGTCCGTGGTGTAATGGTATCGTGTTTGTCTTGTAAACATAGATCTATCAACTACGTGTTCGGTCCCCATAGCAGATACATTATTTGATGGCGAAACGGAAGATGTTTTTTTCTATTAATTGGGGCGGGAGGGCGGTCCCCCTCAGCCAAACCAACATGGCAACCCATGCTATCGCATTCTCGGTAGCGTGGGTTGGTGTTTTTTCTAACTCATGCAACCATGAATTCGATTTCTTGGGTTGCCATGTTGGTTTGGTTTACCACGCCCACATCATTACCATCATCGTTCCATTGAATTATAATCCATCCTTAATTAAGTTAATTAAGTACATGTTATGCCTAAAATTTGCCACAACACTCGAGTGGAAATATATATGGCATTGTGCCGTCCATGTTGTGACGTTACCCCAAGCATATCTTCTGGGCGGTCTAAGATGGCGTTTGCCACCTTAGGCCTCCCGCCGGAGATGTATGTTTCGGGTCCCCTTGGGCTTACTTGGATGCGAAGGCACCCAAGGAGTTCCAAAGATGTGTTGTCATATATGTTTTTTTTTAATAATTAGAGATACAGTATACTATATTTATAAATAAATTTATTTATAAATAAATATAAATAATGGATATCAATGATGTAAATGCTATAATTGCTGAAATCTCAAATTTAAATAATAAAGGGATATTATTATCTGAAAGTCTCGACGTTGACAAGATTACCTCAGTCTAGTAAGGGTCGTTATGTTTTACCTAGGATGTACAGGCTCGTGAAAGGAATTCAAAAATCCATCAATGCTTGTTTGTACGGTAACGACATTAATTTATTTATAACGCTATTTAGCACCGTTGAAGCAATACGTCAAAAGCTCGGCCAAGAATATCAAAAACGAGCTGAAATTGGTTCTAAAGTTCGTGATCTTAGAAAAATGTTAAACGAGGAAAAACCAGTATCTTAACCACGTGAGTGTTACTAAAAAAAAATAATAGGCTTTCGTAAATAATTTAAATAATTTATTTATTTTTTTTTAGCGTTTTTTGAAACACTTGTTACAAAAGTTACATAGGATTTTCTCCTGAAAGGATACTCATCAGTCTGGACTTGCTCATGCAGTTATGTGCATAATGGATGGTCTGGTCGTAGTAGCAAGTAATCACCGCGACGCCTCCATTTTCACGTAGTTGTTCTTGTTGCCGCGTCGTTAACACAAATCGTTCATCGCCATTCTCAGATATTACAATTCTGAAATCCCCAGCGATGTTATTTCTGAAACACTCGCGGATAGCGTCGTACAGTTTAACCCTGTCGAAGATGAATACGTTAGCTTGATGGTACATTATTTAATAACTAAGTTATTTAATAACTAAGCTTTTAATTATGATAGTTTTACATTTGAAAATTTAGTTCACAAACAATATATGGTTGGTGAATCGCTTACAACTAAATTAGCCCGAGAGCGGCTAGCAGCAATTAAAAAGTTTATACCGGTTCGAGACAGACTTCGCGAGAAACTTCAACAACGACAACAAGCGCAGACTGACTTTTCTGTGTCAAGTGAACAACTGTTTACTCCGATAACAAGTGCGACCAAAGATGTGAAAACAGCAACTGAACGAGCAATATACGGAGATATTCCTAAGGAAGGCAAGCGACGAGAAGTGCCTGTTCTTGGTGTGCTTGAAAAGATAGCAACAGAGACCGGACAAACACGCGCAGGGATACAACAGTTATCCAGTGATATAAAAACTCAGCGTGAGTATGAACGATTAGCTGATATTGATGATGAAAATCTACAATTTTCCGCACCTGAACTACAACCTGTTGATGTCACCCCAAGAGGTGTTCCCTTTATAGACAAACTCACCGAAGAAGCTATAAAGGAAATCAAACGTCCTGAATTAATAAAACCCAAAGATTATACGACTTTTGGAGATTTTTCCGCCCAAAGCTTTCATTCTAGAAAGGACTTTTTAAAAGACGAGTATAAAAACAGTAGAATAAGCCGAGATGAATGGGTTAATTGGTTGTATAAAACGAATAAGGGGATTACTGGTAATTTGAAAAAGGATACAATTGAGTATAGATCTTTTAAAGTAGGAGTTGATAGTTATGGTATACAAAAACAACAAGAACGAGAAAAACAAAGTCGAGGCCGACAAAGGCAATTACTTGATGATAGTCAGGGCGCAACTGGTACAACTGAGGAAACAAGCGGAAAAGGATATTCGATTAAAAATCCAAAGGATGTCTTTGACTCTACCGTGACATGCCCTGGTAACATTCTCAGTGATATATCACGGTTAGAGGTTCTCATCGGAGGGAAACGAGCCGGAAATAACTCACCGGAAGTAATTAATGAAGCAGCTGATATCTGTAGACGATTATTTGCCGGCGGTATCATGGACATTGATGTATATCGAGAACTTATTGCTGAATTAGTTGAAAATCACAACGATGAAAATCTTATGGATGTAAGCGATTGATCATTAATTGAAAAACTACTAGTTTTATAACAAGATGATTATACACTACAACCATGATAAACCAGTAAGCGTCTACGTGGTGAACTCACGATTGCCTGTTTATAGAGCATATTACGGAGATGGTTTCGGCAATACCATTGCGGGGTTATTTACAAGAATGGCTCCCAAGGTGGCGCCGTTAGCTAAACAATTATCAATGAAAGCCATTGATGCTATCCGTGATAAGGGAATCAATTTCGTTGGAAATCTTGCCGGAAAGGCATTTTCTGCCGCGAAAGATAAAATAGCATCATTGGTGCGAAAGAAACCAACGAAATCTCCGATTTTGCTGCCATCAACTACAGTGATGCCTGCAAAAATAAGCAAAGCAATAAATAGCGCAGTGGAAGAAAAACTAGCGTCGTTGACTCCGGCTTCACCGGTAACAGATAGCGCTATCATGAACGCGATAGCAGGAAGTGGTTTGAAACAAAAAAGAAATTCGAAGAATTTTCAACGACGATAATTACAATTGAAAACGCTAGTAATGTTATAAATGTTTAAACGAACAGCTGATCCCGCGTTAGATATGGAAGCCCCAGTGCGCAAAGATGATTCCGTCCGCGATTATCAATACTATTCCTATCATGCAATACAACCCGACCTACGATCGCGAATTGAACTTCAAATTCAAGATACCAGTAAATACTTTTTACCATGTGAAGCATTTATTGAAGTAGAAGGAAAACTTGTAACAAATGTTGCAGCTGATACCCCATATGCAAATGATTCAAATATCCGAGTTGGTTTCGTCAACAATGGTATAATGGCGTTATTTGAAAGTGCAAGATATCTCATTGATGGAAAAGAAATTGAATCAATAGACCGCGAGGTTGATGTTGCAACAACAATAATCGGACTAGCAAGATACTCCGATGATTATACAAGATCGGCTGGTCCATCTATGATGTTTGCAAAGGATACCTCTGATAACGCTGACCACCTTCAATACATTAAAGTGTTAACACCGCAAGACACTTCAGTTGATAATCAACGAGAAGCAACTAATCCAGAACGTCGAGCTAGACCCGGAGCTGCGTTTGATATTCTCGGAGGCGTTAATGGTAATTTCAATTTAGGATTTGCAACACGAAAATTAGCATTGCAAGAACAGCAGCGATATTTTTCATGTGCGATTCCACTCCATCATATATTTGGATTCTGCAGAAATGTAAGAAAAGTCATCTATGGAGCCAAACACACAATCGCATTAGTGCGAAAAGGCAATGACAATGATGCAATTTGGCGTACTCGTGCCGATGAAGGTAAAGTTGTTTTGAGTAAAATAGTATTATGGATGCCAGTAATGACTCCATCAATTACCACGGAAGAGCGGCTACTTTCATTTATGGAAACCGGTGGTAAATCATTGCTAAGTTGGCTAACAACAACGACTGATGCTAAAGAGGATAATGTTAATGGTACATTTACATGGCACCTGGCATCAAAACAAGGCGTTTCAGCTCCACGTCATATATTTATAGCGCTGCAGAATCGGAATCGATTAGGTTCCCAAGAACGCAGTCATATGATATTTGATCGGTTAGGGGTAAGTGAGGTTTCACTGAGAATAAACGGACAACAAGAACCATCTGAGGATATACAGCTTAATTACGGAAACAACCAAATAGCACGTGTGTATCATCGGATGCTGTCATATATGGGTCGTGATCAAAATGTTGATACTGGTTTGCAAATATCGCAGCTCGATTTTAAGAACTTGTATCCAATTTATTACTTTTCACTGGAACATCTTGATTTAACAAGGCAATCCGTTGTTGATATACATTTTAGGGCTCGTATAGATCCTGGTGGTGTTGATTATAGAGCGGTTGCTGTTATTCTCAGCGACAAATCAATGTTGTTAGAAGGGGCTGGCGGACGAATGAGACTCGTTGATGCACCAGTGGAAAATCTGTAAATGTAAAATCCATAGGATTTCCCCAATTAGATCAATTGAAAGCATAAATGTGTTTTACAATAAAATGCCATATAGTGTTGTTAGTGTCAAGCAATTAAAATCAAAATCCGCTAAAGAATGTGGAACAACAATAACGTTAAAACCAGCGCAGATGTCCGGAGGTACACATAAAATATCATTAACGGATCGTCAAATAAAACATTTCAATGATGCAATGAAAAATAAGCGAGGAGTTCAAATAGAATTTTCGAAAGCTGCAGTCGCGAACATGATAAAATCAGGTGGTATATTTCCATTGTTAGCCGCAATACCAGCATTGATTGCAGCGGCTGCCCCAGCGGTGGTGAAGGCGGCAGCGTTGGGAGCCGTTGGGACCGCAGCAGGGATGGCGTTGAAAAAGGCAACTGGGAAAGGATATAAAAAAAGGGAAAGGGGTTGTACCTACCAGGAACCCCGTATTCATGGTACAGCGGCAAATCCGTGAACGGATCGGGTCTAAGAAAAGTACCAGGAACGGTTTATTAGTTGAAAAATCTTCGATTTACAAATCTTCGATTTCCGAACCTATGGTTCCTATGTCCAATTTTGATTTAATTGATGCTGCTAAAAAACTAGCGATAAAAAACTTCAGAGGGGTTTTTATGAGAGATCAATTACCGAGAAAACCAAATAACGTTGAAACCGGTATCATCAATCTTGATAACAGCAGCGGATCGGGAACTCACTGGGTTGCATACGCGATTGATCCACGTGGGATTGTCTATTTCGATTCATATGGGTTAGCTCCGCCAAGCGAGTTTATGCGGTATATAAATTCCTCGATGAAACTCAAAGGGTTTCCGATTTTTTATTCCACGCTGCCAACACAACAATTAAATGATCCACCGATATGCGGCCGTGAAGTATTAAATATCCTCGCGGAGATTTCATTAAAATCCTTTGGATCTCCGTGGAAACCACCTCATATTATTGTAAACGAATACACGAGTGGGAAATTACAAGGTAATTTTAGAGAATTAATAAATTAAAAATACTAGAGTCTTTACAATAATGATCGATATTTGGGGACAATCTCTGTCAATGTCGGAACCCACCTCGGAAACATCTGTGGGTTCTTTCGAGGATGTAAAAAAAATAATAGAAGATGAAATCGCTGAGACGTTAAATTTAACAAGTGTTGACCCGAACGAAATAGTTGTATTTCAAGATCGCCAAGGTAAATTGAAAAGCAGTAATATATCCATGAATGACATTTTGATACGGCATCGCGCTGCCGCTGAAAACTCTATTGCACTGTATTCCAACGATGGACAACTTAAACCAGGCGCACTTGTGTCTACGATCACCGACGCGATTGCTACCAACGAACGTGAGCTGAATGATCTTATACGAGGTTATAATAGTTTTCGCAAAAATGTCGTACATAAATTCTTTGGAACCCCGCTTGTGGTTGGCATGACTCTCGCTGAAATCAGTGAGTTTATCGGCAAGCATACTCACAATGCCTACATCGCTAATAGTTTCTTTGGTGTCCCAGCTACATCTACAATGACTCTCAAAGATATTAATATGTTTATGGTGAGACAAACAACACTTAATACCATCGTGGATAAATTTTTAGGGAGAACACCTGTGTCTGAAACCACAACGTTGACAGGCCCGACCCTCGCGGAAATTAAAAGCGCTATTGACGAACAAAAGCTCACAAATGAAATGGTTAATAAGTTCTTTGAGGGTTCTTAAAGTTACAATATCACGACGACATATTCTGAACTCGACAAGAATTATAGTACCGAAAAAGGTTTTGGATTCGACCTCCTTTTGGTTTCATTTTTTAAACGCCGGAATGGAACGATAATGAAAGATACCGAAATCAAAAAAACCTATCTCGATTTTTACGACGATATTCTTAAACTAAAAGAAAAATCTGAAAGGGTAAAGCATGGGACCTTTGATTGGATAAAAGACTCTAATGCTAAATTGAAAGTCAATATCGGGGAGTGGCCCCATGGTATCTACAGGATGACGTTAATCTCTAACAAGCAATTTGATATCATCGTGAAAGGTAAAACCTACTTTGGTGGCACCGCGACAGTAATTATCGCGGGGGGAGAAGAAGAATTTGAGATTGTCGCGGTTGATAACACCGTTAGAAAACATATAGCCTGGTGTTTAGAATTCGTAGGTGAAGTAAACTACCCCCTGATCTACTCCCCGGAAGATGGTAATTAATTGAAAACACTAGTGTTTTTAAAATAACAATGATTTCATCAACGCAATGTCGCTATGATCAGGTCAGAGAATTTCAAAATAGACTCAAAACCCTCACTGAGGAGTATCAAATAAAAATGAAAAAATACCGACGAAGAATCACCGCAATTGATGTTACTATGTACTCGGTGTCAAGCGTTCTCGCTGGCGCCGGAATAATACTTGCATCGGTTACAATGATTGCCCCGGTCGTAGTTCCAATTTGCATTTCTGCGGTGGCTACAATCGGGGGTATATCAACCGGGATAGCAAAAAAGATATCATCATGCAGCCAGAGTAAACTGCAGAATTACTTACTTCAATTTCATATTGCATCAACCGCATACTCGCAATTATCCCTGATGATATCGTCGTCACTCGATAATACGATTATATCAGATAGTGAATTCTCAGCGATGGTCAGTATTTTTGATTCCGCGATATCGAAATTAGAGCGACAACATGAATATAATAACAATGACAACACCGATGGAATTAGAAAACACGAACCCAAAAACCAGAATGATCTCAATAACCTCAACCATACCAAATTGTGAGTTCTCAGTGATGGTCAGTATTTATGATTCCGCGGTGTCAAAATTAGAGCGACAACAACAGTATAGCAACGATGACAACACCGATGGAATTACTTCAACGAGTAGTGGAGAACACGAACCCAGTACAAACAAGCATGATATCAATAACATCAACAACCCCACAATTTAGTGTGAACTTCCCTTCTCCGATTCCAGTGCGCGAGATCGCGCTGGCAAAATTACGAGTATATCATAGCTGGTCTAATATCAGATCGGTTGCATTTGGTGGTCAGCAACCCAATAACGCACTGGTGTTCTCGTATAAGAATAAACCCGATGGTACTCCAGAGTGGGAAACTGTTTCGTTACCAACTGGGTCGTACCAAATTAAGCAAATCAATGCTGAAATTCAGCGTAGAATAAAATCAATCACTGGAAAAGAATCAAAAATAGCTATTAATCTTAATCAACCGACGCTCTCGTCGTCGATCGAAATAAGCACAGAAGGATACGTCGTAGATATCTATAACAGCTCGTTAAGAACAGTGTTAGGATGGCCTGAAAAACCACCGGAAAAATCCGCCACCGACTTAACCACGGACGTACAATCATATCATGAAATCAATCCCAGTTATCGAGATAATTTATCTGATATAAGAAAAGGAAGAATCGCCGATAGATTTATATTTACCAACAAAGACACATTGCAATGGGATTTTATCATTAAAAGAACAACCGACTCATCTGTTACTATTTTATTTACGCTAGCTGACGTCCGTGGTTATTTTAATGAGATTAAACAATTATATGACACACAACTAGAACAACTACGGAAAACAAAATCGCAAAAATACGTTGAAATAATAAATCAACTTATATCTGACATGAAGTATATCTATGAACTAATTATTCAAACAATAATTAATGACAACAGCGACAATAAACAACGATTCCTAACCGATTACAATATCACAGGACAATCTGCGTAATTTCAAGTTTCCCAAATACAACGCTGATGAACTAGCAAGAATTGTTAAAACCGATATCAAGGCGCTACAAAAATCAGATTCAGCTGTCCTCTTCAGATATAATAATGATCCAGATGGTGGCGGTAGGCATATTGCCCCTCATAATGTGAATATTTCAACGGTGATTGCGCTCAATTTAGTATGTGATGCAATTGAAGGAAGCTATCAAATTAATCTAGAGCAATCAAATCAAGCTCAGCAGGGATATATTCTTTATTCGTTTGCACCAACAGCTCCTCCAGGATTCCTAATTATTGAAAACCCAATTAATCCTGTCTACATGCGATGCCATAATAATTCGTTAACCAGAATTAATTTCAAACTCACCGACCAGTCAAATAATCTGATTGATTTACAAGAAGAGGTGTTAGCGATTAGTTTGTTTGTGAAATCCTAAATTGCTTTGCAATTTCAAAGGATTTTCGTCCTAAAGACTCGATCAAATTTTCGGTTGAAATCATTTATTATTTTTTGTTAACCCAGTGATGAAATCACTAAGCAGCAGAGAGGGTGGATGACCACATCGTTGCGACCAAAATTGATTAAAAAATCGTAAAGTCTCCGTTTGCTAAATGGAGACTTATTTTTTTTGGTTAAAATAAGGTTTCGTAGGAAGCATTATTTTTGCTTGAAAACGTGGTCTGTTCACCCTCTCTGCTGCTGGCTCAGTCCCTCAGGACCATGGCTCAGACTCGAGCCCTATATTAACAAACCCAGATTCTGCACCAACTGTCAGCACTGGGGACACTTTGCCTCCAGTTGCAGATACGAAACAGTCTGTAGGCAGTGCGGGGGGTACCATAAGGGGGAGTGTAGGAGAAACCCTAAATGTGCCAACTGCCGGGGACCGCACTTAGCCAAGTCCCAGGAGTGTCCCTACATGATAAAAGAATACAACACAATAGAAATCATGAATGCACAAAACATCCCATACCACCTGGCAAAAAAACTGGCACCAACCTCCAAACCCAACCACTCAGTAGGGAGAGGGGAAGGGGGCGGGAAAATCAACAAACAGACCAATACGTCCAAAACAGACAAATGCACGCAAACAACCCTACACCCACCTGATAAACGAACACCTGCTAACATACCCAAATTCGATGGTTATCTAGAGACAGCTCTAAACGACATAAAACAAAGCATAATTAACAACAACCTCATTTGTATACAACAATTCAAACTAATTGAAACACAAATAAAAGAACTAAAACAAAACTAAATCAAAAACAGCAGGAGCTATCAACATATTAACGACCGAAGTCACTATGAACCACAGGGGAAGCAACATTACAATATGGCAGTGGAATGCCAGAGGATTGCTAGGAAACATAAACGAATTAAAAATCAAAATACAAAATTCAATAAACAAACCTGACATCCTCTGCATCCAGGAGACGAAACTATCAGACAAAACCAAGCGATTACCTACCATACCCGGTTACACCCCAGGGCACTTCCATCACAGAACAAATGGGCAAGGAGGAGGACTAGTCATATACACAAATGAGCGGCTCCCCAACACCACACCAGTTAACCAAACCATCAACAATAACCATACCCCTAGCTACAAAACAAGAAACGTAGTCTCACGGGAACTGAAAGTGACCTCTCACATCCCGGAAGTCGCAGCAGGAACCCGCTCACTACCTCCTGAAGTAAGCGGTTATAACAAACCCTCGGTTATTCAACCACTACTCATATCTCCTAATGTCATGGTTACTCATGAACCAAACAAGAGTCCCATGAAAGTGACATTAGTGGACTTGTAGAGTTAAATCTACCACCAAACCATACCCTCCCACTGCAATCTACATTGATTCGGAAACAAGATACACAACTTGAAAACCCGGATGAGTGCGACGAATGTTACTCCCCGGGACTCATGAACACAATGTCACGTTGTATAAGCAAATGCAACAATCACCTACAAAACGCAAACGAAAACCAAGAAACTGGTTCCCGCTCAAATGCTTCACAGATCCAAATTTCACCTTCTAATAAACAGGTCACTCCTACCCCTTGTTTATTGAACCAACCCATAACCCCTCCCATTATAACCCAATCAACCCCTCCATCCCCATGTTTACTACCCATTTCTCCTTTGCTATCAAATACAACTCAGCTTCCATTGCAATTATTTACATCGCCTACATCTCCTTCAAATACATTAGGTAAAAATTATATTTACCACAACAGCCAGCCCTCTGGACCATCAAAAGAAACCATCGTTGAAGATATTATACTGCCAGTGGACGAGGATTCTGACACTGAAAAGTACATCACAATGCTTAATACTCAGGTCCAAAAACAACAAGTAAAGACGTGCCGCACCGACAACGCCTCCATTGGATAAGAGTAAAGGAAAGACCCCAGCGAATGGTATCTCCAAGGCAAAAAACAGAACAAAACAGACAAATCCAAATAAAATGGGCAATCTTACTCAGGGACAAAAAAAAAACAAAAACCCATACACATGAGGAAACAAACCGCAAAAAGGTGTACAACAATAAGTACCATAGCCCGGAGCACACTATATTTATCACAAGCGGTAATTCAAAAGTCTTCAACATTAGTGGAAGAAACCTAGCAGCAGCGCTGCTACAACAACACAGTGGCGCTTTCGAATTAATAAGGCCAAGAACAAACTATATAATAGTTCGCTGCAGCACACTGGCCCAAGTGGCAAAATACATGGAACTGGACAAAATTGGACCAAATCAATATCCAAGTAACCAGACACAAGTCAGTAACACATGCTAACAACACCTCCAGGGCCACTAACAAGACCAACAAGACCAGTCCAAGCAACAACGCCACCACCACAACCACCCTAACAGTCCCTAAAGATGCCAAGCAAGAGCTATCAACAACAGAACGGAAACAACAGAAGAAACCTTTGACATATAATAACTCAAAACAAGGTAACATCAACGCTTATCTTAAAGGGATCCAAAAAGTCTTTGAACTACCACACAGATTTATTCACCTAACAAATGAAGAAATAGGGGAGGAGCTCACATCACAAGGTGCAGACATTAAACAAGCCATTAGATTACGATCAACGAAAGACCACAAATCTAGAATGATCTTACTAGAATTCTACACTACGGCACCACTTCTTGTCTATTTCTATGGAACCTCATATCGTTTAACGGATTATGTCAACAAACCGCGGTTTTGTAATAACTGCAAGACATGGGGTCACTACTCCAAAGGATGCAAAAACAAACTGCGTTGTGGAAACTGTGGTGACAATCATAACGGACAGTGTAATCATGTTGGACCCAAGTGTGCCAATTGTAGAGGGCCACATGGACCTACGGCAGAGGAATGTCCTTTTACCATTAGAGAAAAGGAAATAATAGCAAAAATGGATACTGACAAAATCTCTTATAAGTTGTCCAAGTCCAATAGTACAAAACCCAATGGCAGAACAACAACAACCCAAACCGGAAGGACGTCAACCACCAACTACAAGGGAAACTTATCGTTTCAGCTACAATCAATCCCAAACCAATTAAATCAAATAACCCACAAACTCGTAATAGTCACCTATTACAACCGCCCTCTATAAAGACATCACAGTCTAATATTAAAAAAGTAGTTAAAAACTTACGTACTGAGGCAGCTATCACTAAAGTTCCTCAAGTACTAAAAACACAAAATAAATCCATCAACATTGGTAATAAAAAAGGAAATAACAGAACTACTGATAGTGGGATTGATACCTTCCCCCACATCAAAATCTTTCATTACCTTAAGGACCTTTTAATGGGGATAATGCAAATATCCAATAATCAGGGAATACCTAGTGTACCATATTTCAAACTCCTAAATGATTTACTGGAGACACACTTACAAATTTAAATAGGAATATAGCAATAATATATTAACTATAATAATCTAAATGGATAAAAAAGGGAAAAATAAATTAACTATTTGGCAGTGGAATAGTCGGGGATCAAACATTAATAAAGCAGAATTATTAAATAAAATTCAAAATTCAATTAATAAACCCGACATTATTTGCATTCAGGAAACTCATACTAACACTACATCAGCATACCAACCGAAAATTAACGGCTACTCTAATTATAAATATTTAACAAGGGCTAACGGAGCAAAAGGGGGTGGGTTAGGGATTTTTATTAATGACCTATTACCCAACACCTATTTTTGTAACAACACTAGTCAAAATAATTATACTCCTACAGCTAACACAATAGAATACAAATCCGTACACATACACGTTGGTTCTTTTTCTTTCGAACTTCTTCACGTGTATGATCCGGGCGGATCAGCTGCGCTTTTACAGAATTATATGCAGCTAACCAGTTGTACAAAAGAATTTATGATTTGTGGTGATCTAAACGCTCACAATAAATCATGGGGAGGTGGTGGCATAGACAAACGAGGCGCGTTGATTGAACAATGGGCACTCAAAAAAAATCTTGTCATACTAAATGATGGAACAAAAACCCGCCTTTCGCCAACAGATGGCTCTTTCTCAGCAATAGATCTTACTATTTGCACACCCAGATTAGCTGCAATCACCAACTGGGAAGTAGATAGAGAATCCACACTTGGCAGTGACCACTTCCCTATAATTATAGACATTAATTTCTCAATGCCTATCAATACTAACAAAAAAATTTCCAAATGGGTCTTAAACAAGGCAGATTGGACCATGTTCCGGAACCTCCTGGTAAATAAGACCTTAACCGACCTACAAGATGACAATATTGATCGATTTAATAACAACATATTCCAAAGCATCAAGGAAGCCGCCGCCCAAAGTATTCCCACTACTGGAACCGAGTTAACAATTAAACAACCTATACCCTGGTGGAATGAACGCTGTAAGAAGTCAATTAAGGACAAGAAGAAAGCACTCAACAGATTTAGACACACTGGTAAATCAACAGACTATGTAGAATACAAATCTAAAGAAAAACTAGCGAAACAGATAATTAAGACCGCAAAGGAAACTTCGTGGCAAAACTATTGCTCCACACTAGAAATTAAGCAGTCTAACTCTAAACAAATCTGGAGTAAAATTAAATCCATGAAAGGTGGAAACGGAAATACTATTCCAAATATAAAGGGTGCTATAACAAATAGCGAAAAAGCTAATGCAATAGCAAAACACTTCGCCGGAATGAGCAGCAATAACAATCATACTGCAAAATTCCAATTACACAGAGCAAAAGTAGAAGAGCAACAGCCACATCTCTTTATGGATTGAGATCATAGGAAGTCAACCCTCAATGTGCCCTTTACTAGAGAGGAATGGAAAACGGCAATTAAACATAAAAAGTCAACCTCACCGGGAGAAGATAACCTGGGATATGAAATCTATAAAAATATTCCAGCTAACATTGAAACAGCACTAATTGTCATGATTAACCAATCATGGTCCACAGGACAAATCCCAGAGAAATGGAAACAGGCCATAGTCATACCAATACCAAAAGCGGATAAAGACCCCTCAGAAGTAACATCGTACAGACCCATCTCCATCACGGACACAATCTGTAAAGTGATGGAAACTATGGTGAACAATAGATTAAAACACCACTTAAAGAGTAATAATCTTATATCAAATAACCAAAGCGGCTTCCGGAACAATAGATCAACCCTCGATCAGCTAGTTCGATTAGAATCACAAATTAAACTAGCATTCAACAATAAAAGAAAAAGTAATCGACACGTGACTGCTATCTTTTTGGATCTGGAAAAGGCATTTGACTTGGTTTGGACCAATGGACTCATAGCCAAATTAAACCACTATGGAATAAACAGCGAAATGCATGCCTGGATAAAACAATTCTTGTCAAATAGACGCATCAGAGTTAGAATAGGAGATACACTTTCTAAGGAATTCAAGCTGGACAATGGCACGCCTCAAGGTAGTGTCATTAGCCCTACGCTATTCAACATCATGATTAACGACTTGGAAATGTTGATCCCAATAAAGTGGACTTATCCCAATTTGCGGACGACAGTGGATTATGGAAAGCGGGCGATCCTACAAGTCAAAAGGTCATCGATGAACTTCAAAACAGCCTCAACAAAATTGGAACCTGGGCCGATAAATGGGGGTTTAAACTCTCCAAAGGCAAAACACGAGGCATAATCTTTTCACCAAAATAAAAGCAAATAGTAGAAGCACCCACATTATATATCCAAGGGGAATTAATTCAATTCGAGACTACAATCAAATTCCTGGGCATGACATACGATCATCACTTAACATGGAAAAACCACATCCATGA
Organism: Unio delphinus; assembly: GCA_029339505.1. Taxonomy (NCBI): domain Eukaryota; kingdom Metazoa; phylum Mollusca; class Bivalvia; order Unionida; family Unionidae; genus Unio; species Unio delphinus. Next base: position 24,899,690 of record JAQISU010000046.1, read on the forward strand.
ACTGATTCGCAGATGTAACAAAGATCTTGCACTAATGAAAAACGTTAAAGGATTCAAGTGGGGAGCTAACCAAAATACCCTTCTAATGATCTACAGGGCTCTAATTAGATCTAAATTAGATTACGGATGCCAACTGTATGCGTCAGCTCGCATCGGTCTTTTGAGGAAACTCGACCAAATACAAACCAAAGCACTCCGCATTTGTACAGGTACCTTGAAAAGCACCTCAAAAGAAGAACTACAAATCCTTACAGGAGAAACACCATTATCCATTAGAAGAGATGAACTTATTCTAAGGTATGCGGTCAGAGTCTCGATACATAAAGCAAATCACCCCACCAAAATAACAATCAATAAATGCAATACTGCATTCAGCAAGAAGCTAGTACCACAACAACCATCTGGAAAAAGGATTCATACATTATGCAACGAACAAAGCATAAAAGACCTTCAAGCTGAACAAATCGCCTACCCAGACAAAACACCCTGGATGAACATACCAGTAAAACTCAACCTTGAAGCCACAACATTCGGATCTAAATAATCCACGCCTCATGTAATAAGAACGAAGATATTACACAACCTGGACGTCAACTATAAGGACTATACCAAGATATACACCGATGGATCCAAAATAACAAATCCAGATAGAACAGCCGCAGCAGTTACTATCCCTGAACTACAAATAACAATAGGGAGTCGGCTCCCAGACCTATGTTCCATCTATACTACGGAATTCTGGACAATACTGGAGGCACTCAGATTGATAAAAGTACATAAATTCGCAAAATCACTCATTATTAGTGACTCACTCAGTGTCCTCAAAACATTGGACTCTGGTATCTCCAAAGGTCGTGGCAATTATCAAAAACAAGCTAGATTACTTGTCAATGATCTAGCCAACCTCAAACAATTGAATTTATGTGGGTACCATCTCACATAGACTTGTTTGGTAATGACCAAGCCGGCTTAGCTGCAAAAACTAATCTCAACAACATTGAGATAGGACATATCGAGTATTCTGTAACAGAACTGTATAGCGTCATATCCAACAAAATCATAAACAATTGGCAAAAACAATGGGATACTAGCCATAAAGGACGCATACTTCACTCGATACAAAAACAAGTAACCAAGAACAATTTAAGTCCACAGGTTACAAACAAACATCTGGAAGGAATTATTAATCGGATTAAAACAGGGAAAACTTTACTTGCCGGCAGTATGGGCAAATACAGCAAGTCAAACCCAGGAAGAATCACAACTTGCCCTCACTGCCAAAATTTAGAAGACTTACCGCACGTCTTCAATGTATGCCTGACTTATAGAGAAGCAAGAAATAAACTTGCCAACTCTCTTAGAAAAATTGGCTCAAGTACCACATACCCCTTTTTTCTCTACTATAACAATCCCAACCTCAATTTAACTGCAGATCTGATTCTAATGTTCCTCCGGGAAATAGATAAGATCAACAGTATATAATACAACAATTTTACCACCACCACCACCTTCCCAACCCAAGACCCTACTCCCTGGCGTCGATCTAACGGACATGCAGCCTGTACGCTGTCAAGGAAACGCAGGAGGGGGGGGGTTCAATATTCAGTCACAATGACTGTATGCCAATGCAAATTTATACCAACCCACCTACGTGACCCGGTATAGCAATACAGACAGTATCTACCATATATCGCCGTATAAATTAAACCACCCTATTCTTAACCACCACCTCCCTAACCCAAAAACCTACTCCCTGGCGTCGATCTAACGGACATGCAGCCTGTACGCTGTCAAGGAAACGCAGGAGGGGGGTATCAATATTCAGTCACAATGACTGTATGCCAATGCAAATTTATACCAACCCACTTACGTGACCCGGTATAGCAATACAGACAGTATCTACCACATATCACCGTATAAATTAAACCACCCTATACTTAACCACCACCTCCCCAACCCAAAACCCTATACCCAAGCGTCGACATAATGAGCATACAGCCTGTACGCTGTCAGGGAAACGCAGGAGGGGGGTATCAATATTCAGTCACAATGACTGTATGCCAATGCAAGTTTATACCAACCCACCTACGTGACCCGGACTGCACCACAGACATGGCCATCCGACAAATTGGGCTACTAGGGGATTAATAAAATGCAATGCAATAGGGACGGTGACCACAATACCATATATTAGTTGAAACTTCATATACCCAATATCACATTACATTTCACACCCGTCTGAATTAGAGCTCTCGACTATCTATACCTACTATCTCTAACTCTATACTACTATGGCATAAATAATATCGACTTAGGTGCTAATAAAACTTAAATTAGTACTATAAGGTGGCACTTTTTCAGCCATCAGGATTATATATTTTCTGATAGCATACGGGCATTATAAGGGGTTTGGCTGGCACTTCTTTCTGTACACAGGCTCTAGGAATCATACTAGAATTGCCTGTATTGGGTCCACACGGGCGAACAGCACGGTTCACCTCTATGTGACTCCCAATCAAAGGAACTGAAGTGTTATCCTTCAATACCTCCAATATATAGTTAGCTTTATATTATGACCCTAAATAGTTCTATAAGGTGGCTACAAGCTACACAATGTAGCAAAATAAATATATAATCCATTAACTAATTAAGACCCTAAATAGTTATATAAGGTGGCTATAAACACAAAGCCATCAGGTCCAGCTGCACAATGCAGCATAATAAATTTACAATTATTAAATTAATTAGGACCCTCAATAGTTCAATAAGGTGGCTATAAACCCAAAGACATCAATCCCAGCTACACAATGTAGCAAAATAAATATTAAACTAATTAGGAAAAATATGCCATCCTCTTCTCTTACTAATATAAACAGCACAATAATGTTTTTTTTTATTCAAAATTGTTAATTTACAAGACGGCACAATTCATAATTAGGACTATCGGACCAAAAGATTACCTTGGATACAGCGCTTCCTTTCACTACAGTCCTTTCCCTCTTTCGCCTCTTCCATTGACCGCCTGCGATGGTTGATATAATTTAATCAGCACAAAATTGTGCAATAAAGCGGGGTGTGTGGCACCATTCCACCCCCCGATTTAAATAAACAGTCCCCTTTGGGGCATTAATCAGACGTAAATGCCTTTCGGCGAAAACGTCTTTAATTCTACAGCAGCAGCACCAGTCTGGCCATCCATTGTTTGACTCATCCTCCTACGAAGATGTGCTCAAGACTAGCTAAGCTGAACGAAGCTTACGTCACTCTGCATCGTGTCAAACACAATCTGATGCCAAAGCCTGAAGAGATAAAGAATGTTAGAATGCTGCAAGTAACGGAAGTCAATTTGCCTGAATAATAGGGGGCTCATTTGGTTACGAGTACCCCTCTTTGAACAACTTTCCGTGGCGCTAAAAAGCTGATATGATTTATTATTGGTACCTCCGTTCAAATTCACAACTAAAAATATCTACCATTGACTACACTAATATATGTCGCTAAGACATTTTTAATATTCAAAATTTGTTAGGGACTTATGTTATGTACGCTTATGTACTTTAAATTTTGGAAATATAGGATATTAAATATCAATTCTTCAACTCTTATATTTGATAAATTGCACAGGTGGCTAACACATTATTGGATATTAAGCTGTCCTTAGTATAACTGGACTGAATTTGAAATAAGTGCGACCCTTTTGTTTCAGGTGTGGACTGCGTCTGTGGCCTTGCTGTCTCTCTCTCTTGTGTGCTCTTGTGTGTGTTGCTGTGTCGCTGCGCTCCTGGACCTGGACCCTTTCCTCCTTTGCCGTTGCTGTCAGCTGTGGTCGGTTGATGTCGAATGGGGGTGGGTGTGTGTATGCTCTATTCCTACCCACCCCATAGGCCTCCATTTCCCTTGATAGTTACTTTTTAGTAATTCAGGGGAACGCCTAATGAATTGATAGTGCAATTAAGCACTTTAAGGGTACTAAATGGCTACCGACATGGTAGCTACAAAAGCTGTACATATGTTCCTAGTGAACGGTTATAGCTATAAAAATTCCAGCTAAGTAAGTCAGCCCACCAACATGGCGATACGAGAATACTTAATTCTCTCGCCATTATATGGTGCTATTGCACCTCTTCTTACCCACAACGATTGGTTGAATAGGGTGGGTGTGTGTTGGGTCTATTCCCACCCACCCCAGGGCTTTCATTCATGTCAAGAGTCACTAATTAGTGATTTGACATGACGCCCAAACTATTAAGTGCACCTGTGTGCACAAAATGCCCGTGCGGGATGTGGCTCCATCCCGTCCCCTTGGGAAAATTAAATGGTTAACGTCATGTTAACTTCAAACAGTGGAACATATGACCCTCAGTGGCCGGTTTCCACTTAAAACTCTAAAATTCCTTCCAGTCTGGCTACCTATCGTTGGCGTATCAACTTAAAGAAGATGAGTAGACTACAAAAATTGAGAGAGCTTCAAATGCACCTGGAGAATGCTAGACGTCTCCTGGACGATCTGACAATGGAGGCTATAGCAGAACAGGCCAAGATTGAAAAAGAAGAGGAGGAAAGAAAAAACAAAGAAGAGGAGGAGAAGAGAAGGCCCATCTTGCCTCACCGCATGATGAGACAAACTAGTAAAGTTACACCCGTGGTGAGGACGCCTTCACCACCAGAACCATCTCGTCAAACACAGACACAGCCCCAACCGCAACAACCACAGCCTCAACCGCAACAACCACAGTCTCAACCACGAATGCGGAATAGAGGAAGACATGAAGAGACTTTCACTATCCCTCAAACGGAAGATTGGGATAGTGAGGCCACTCATTCTCCCTTTGCGCTCCCAATCACAAGAGTGAATTGGGATAACGATTGGAGTAGGAGATGTGTGTGCGGGGCTAGACCTGGGAGATGCCAGCATTAGCCAGGTGAATTTTGAAGTTTAAAAAACAGCCCTTCTCAGGGCTGCCCAAATGTCTAGAAAAGAGACTGTTCAAAATGCCAATGGGTATGAGAGAAGAGTAGTGTATCTAAATCACTACCATATTAATTGGTAGTGTAAAATAGTGAACAAATGACCCTTTGTGGCCGGTTTCACTTAAAACCATAATTCATTCATTCATTCATTAGAACCATTACGTGGGTTACGTGTTACGTGGGTCTGCTTTTGAGCTAGTGATGTTACACATTATTGGTATTTGTTCTGCCTTCCTGCTTTGTCGTGACCCGACATGTTACTCTAAGGAGAGACTGCCATTTAACGCGGGTGCCGGGGAGACTACGACACCACAGCCTAGTGTAGTCAAAGTTACCTTTGGTCCCGACCAATCAAATAGCCCGACCCTCGGGCATTAACTGGTCGCGAAAGCACATAGTTGCGCATGTGACCTTAATTCATATTAAAAATATAAAAAAATTAGAACCATTCCACGGAATAACCAGAGAAGATGATGACAGCATCAACTTTATTCAACAATTTAAGACACAGCTATTTCTGGATATTAGACCGGGAATATGAAGTGGAAAAACTACATCATACATGGAAGTTTACGAACAGCCTGGACTTTGCAAAAAGACTGAAAATAGCCAGGGAGCTCTTAGAAGGAATGCTAGAAGAAGAAGCCAAAAAGTTACGAGGCTGTATTAACCCACCCTATGTTAGAGTGGGGACATTGATGCAAGTGATAGATATTGTCGAAAACGTCAAGTGCTTTTTGGATAATATCTTGACAGAGTACCCCCATGTCCAAAATGGTTTGGACCCGCTCAAGAAAGATGAAGAACTGATGAGAAAGGAGCTATTAGAAGAAGAGAAGAAGATAAAAGATAACTGGAGTAAGGAGAGAAAGGACAATGAAAAAAAAAGAGGACTTTGAAAGATTAAATAACAATTGGATAAAGATACAAGAGAAGTTTAGAGCTATGGGACATCCTGACTGGATTCCCGAGGACAAAAAGAAGAAGAAAAAGGGAATCATTGGTAAAATCAAAAGGTGTTGGAACAACGGCAGAAAATAAAAGAAGAAGAAGTATCCAAAGGCCCTTTTCAAGGCCACTCATATACCTCGAAAAGATATTTTCTTTCTTTGCCTCCATTTTCCCCTTGTCGCTATAAAGACCCCTATACCAATTTTCCATGTTAAATTCCCCTTAAGGCTAGAGAGACCCACTATGTTCAATTTCTCTTGAGGCTAGATAGGCTCAAATAGTTCCCATGTTAAATTCCCCTTGAGGCTAGAGGGCCCCAAGCTGTTTTTGACTGGATTTTCCACTGAGGCTAGAGTGCCCCATATTACTACTCCTGATACCCGAATTACATTCATAATTATTTTTCCAAATTATGAGTTGAGTGTAGACATATTAAGTGAAGATATATACATTTTCATAATAGTTTTTAACTTTTCTCTGCTACAAATTGATACATTAGTTTCTCTGTGATTACATCATGACAGTCTAATTGTATATGCCAATTACTCATATTCTCTGTAGAATCGGTCTGTCCATGCTATTCATTTTCGGCATACTAGTTTCAAGTATCTATAATTTTACGTCTAGTCTTTAATATAAAGTCTGCTTTCTCCCCACTCCTTGGTTATATCATGCCTATAATAATAATACAAAAATCCTTAACTCAGTCAAGTTATAACTCGTACCCTCAAGCTAATATAGTTTCGTTCTGGCAATTGATTCTGTGACATTTCAGCAGTTTCAACCACTATTTTTATAGTCTTGACAATATATATTCATTCAATAGAGTATTTGTCTAATTCTCGAAGAGTCAAGTAGTTAGGACTTTATTTGCTGAACTATAAGAAATATTTACAAACAAATTATTATGCACTCATTCAGGGGCTCTGGCTAGTGATACACAATAATCAGCTATATATATATATATATATATATATATATATATATATATATATATATATATATATATATATATATATATATATATATATATATATAGAGAGAGAGAGAGAGAGAGAGAGAGAGAGAGAGAGAGAGAGAGAGAGAGAGAGAGAATTGACAGGTCTTCATTACCCCAATATAATCCATCGGCAAGAAATGGTGAATGGTGAACATGGCTGGAGATACTGCTTATATTAAATATGGTAGAATATTACTTTCGCGTTATGACTGTGATTCAAATTTGATTGAATTTAATTGATTTATATTAGTGTACTGCAGATGCAATTCCAGTCTATTTTGATATGACACATTAAAATTCATTGACATGTCTTATTTATAGCTATCTATGAGCTTCCTTTTGCGTTTCATTAATTTTTAATCATTACTGGCTCAAGTCAATATTTTTGTTATTTGGTTGAGATCTGTATCTATGGATGCTTTGAATGTTGACAGCTCTCTGCCGATCTTCGACTTTCTCTCATATTTATTCTCTTTGTAAAAGTCATGTGATTTCATTCTGACCGTCATTGCTTGTCAGGGATACCGAACAGGTTAGATTGTGTCGAACAGATAGATACTTCAAAGCCAGTGACACAAACTAAGGGTTATTCTATAATTTAATTATAATCTATTTATACTAAATCGGTATCAAATGTATCAAACATTACGTGTCCGTCAAACAGAATGGCCTGTTAAGTCATAATCAATCAATATATAATAATTGCCATGAACAATATGTTTAATTTAAGACATGAGAACTCCCACTTTCCCATAATGTTACAGCTTTACAGCCCCCACCCCCAGGTCTGTTACAAAACAAAATAGGCCAAACATATATGTCAAAAACATTTAAATAAAACTATGCAATAAGGTTTCGTATTGAATCTTATTTCTCCAGTTAACTTGCTCTTACTCATTTAAAGGCCGTGGTAAATCTCCAAGTTGAAGACACATCAATTAAACAGAACATTTCTTACGGTATTCACTAACATTCTTTTGGGATTTCACATCCTATCGAACACCACACCTGTTTTTGTAGTGACAGGGACACCTGAAAAGGGTGAATTCTTAGTAGTTAGTTTCCTATGAATTATATCCCCATCATGAATGAATTATTCATTGTTCATATTATCAATCAATCCAAATTATCGATGATAAGAGAAGGATCAAATCACTCATTGTAAATATGAATTAGTCTTATAAGTATGCAGAAAACTGGGTTTTATACTCGTGTAACAATGTAAATTTGTATTCTTCTGATTCACTATCATCATCTTCACTTTCTTCAACTGGACTTCATATGACATTGAGATTTAGAGTAAGATGTAATGGTGTATATATATATATATATATATATATATATATATATATATATATATATATATATATATATATATATATATATATATATATATATATATATATTGATTCTAACCTCTCTTTGACATAAACTTATCTGATTACCCCAAACAACCGACTGTCTGCCAGAAATCAATAAACTTTAGTTCACTTCCGATCTTTGAAATTTACTGGGTTCCTTTGTATCCCAAATATGACTAATATGAGATTATATTGTCAGCAACAAAATCAATACTCTCAAGCAGTGTCACGTGATATAATCGCATTAAAATCTCCTAATAAGAAATGAAGAACTGGATCCAAAGATTTAAAACTTTTCTCATTTTCACCAATAGCTAAAGTCTCTTCATCGCAGTGGAACATGGGAACTTTCCGGCGTATAGTAGTTTAAACCAATCAGTTTTGACTATCGGTGTGCTGTCCAGCAAAGCTCTCTATTCATGAACAGTACGCCAGCGCATTCCCTCAATGTACCCCCATGCACCTCTGCACATTATATCAGTCTATCTACTTATCAAATGCCATTTTGTTTTGTTGTATATATGCTGGAAAACTGCATTTCCAGCCGCACGTTCAAATCGTCTGCTCTTCAGCAAAACGCTGATAATGAGAACATCCAAACTTCAATTGCGGCTATATGAGAGGTGTATGGCGGATGTGGCTAAGCTGGATACTGAGCTCAGTCAGAAAGTCTGTCACGACAGCGGAATTATGCACCCATGCATTGTCATTGAGCAGATGGAAACATCAGGTATGGTTGCACATGTGCGTGGTTTTGAAATGTTCCATCACTTTTGGCAACACTTTGGCTTCATACAAATACTGACTGACACTCGCAGAGTTTTTTTATTTCAAACCTGCTGATTTGCCGTCAGCTTCAGCCATCGTGCACTACATGTATAAGGAAGGGCACGTATGGTTGCTTACAATTTACCTGTCACTACTATACTGTGTAATAATTATACGTGAGGACAGTTCTTTCCATGCACGCGCGATCAATTTTCAGTTTGCCAACGAGAAGGTAGTTTTCCATTCAGCGATTTGTTCCTTCATTTTAAGCCAGCGCGATAATGGCCATGTCCAGCAGTAGTGTGGAAAATTGTTCTGGCATTCCTAATAGGTATGATTGTAAGCCAAAGTTGGATGCGCACACAATGTTGAATGCCTGAGCTAAAAAAATCGGCACCAAATGTGTTATGCTACGCGAAATGTAGCTTAAAACAAGCAGCTTTAATTTTTAACTAGGTCCAGGGACTTTGAAAGTTACAAGCCTGTTGTAAGAAACACCCGTGCCTCTCCTAATTTGGCCCTGGTCCTGTGTGTGTGTGTGTGTGTGTGTGTGTGTGTGTGTGTGTATATATATATATATATATATATATATATATATATATATATATATATATATATATATATATATATATATATATATATATATATATCATTGCTACCCTCTTGTCGTCCCTAAATAGGTCACGCGAGAAAGGAACGAAGTGTCCTCCCTTATCAAAATACATGTATAGCATGTACATTTTAAACAATGATACAAGCCCCTGTGTCGTGCACAAACCTCTAGGAGCTTCAAATGAGTTTTCATTATATTACAAAGGAGCTGACGAATGAATTCCCGTGGTAAATGAAATATCTTTCACTGTGTATCATGTATCTTCAGCAGTGGCTTCCTTTATCGCAGACACTTCACGCTCATCAATTCCAGAACGTAATTCATCTCCATGGATTGGCGACCATTTTTAAAACGATAAAACTACCTGAAAATTATACGATACGACAGAGAATTACATCTGTAAATTGTATTCAGTTTGTTATGACAGTCAGACAGTGCCCGGATATTGCAACATGTTTTTGCACGTGTAGCATAATTATTGTTTTATTCTCCGACATTTATAGGTCAGTATCATTCATCTTTGTTACGTCATATGCATGTATCTGTTGGTGTCCGAATTGCCATTCTTACAGCTGCAGTTCATTTGATAAAACATTAATGTATATTTCTATCCGCATTAAATTTACTGACATGTTCAAATAAACAATAACATATGATAAAAAAACACAACTTTTAAATACTCCTCGTAAAATTTTAAGGTATATCAATGTTCACACTTTTAAGTCATAGAGCATTGTTAGGCTCACTAGGTAAATATGCAAATTTCGGTAAATCTGAACATTTAACAAAGCATATTGTTCCACCCGAAATTAAAAAGAAAAACACTTCTTGATGGAGGCCTTAAATCAAAACCCCAATATCACTTCTTGGTCGAGGCCTTACATCGAAATCCCAATAGCACTGCTTGGTGGAGACCTAAAATCTAAATCCCGATAGCATTGCTCGGTCGATGCCTTACACCTGCAGATGTTTTGTACCACACAATACTAAACTGATCTACGACAGTTGTCCAAGTTTCAAAAAGTGCGAAGAAATCGTACTGTGTCATAAAATGTTAAAAATCACACCAATCTGTGCATTTTGTTTCCAGCATTTTCCCCAGTCCTGATGTGTTTCTTGTAAGACATTTCCCTCCAGATGAGTCTGCACCAATAACATAATCTTTGGCTGAACTGATACAAGTATTTGTTCCAGTCAGCATCTAGTACCAAGGGCCTCGATTTCAGTCAAATCCAGAAGCTGTAATTGGTACCTTTTTGTCTTTTTATAGACATAAAGTATACCTTCTACAACAAGCCTGCCAGATAACAAACGCATTTTAATATTTGAAAAAGAAATATCACGTTTAAAATAACAGTAGCAATTGAGAGTTTTTTTCGATGAACTCGTCTTTGTTACTAGTATAAAACTACCCTCCCCGTAACAACAAAAGTTGCCAGTATTGACGGGAACATGTTATGTTTCTTGTGGTCCAGAAATAGGATAAATACTTAATCGTACTTTAAAACATTAATGGGAGGAAATATCAATTGGCGTCGAACAGAACAATGTTAGAGTTAACTTGCACCTATCGCCAAAGTAAGCAGTTTGGTTTCTTACCAAAGGACAAATTCACAACTGCATTTCTCTGAGATTTCCAACCTCATTGTTATATACTCTCCACGGTTAAATAATGAATTTACTTGATCATTTTATTGGCCTTGACAAACATACAATTACATCGCTGTATATATTTACGAAAAGATCAAGTCATTTTATTGGTGTTTCTCAAAACCAAGCAAGGGAGATCTTCTGTTTTTATTGATCGTGATTATTTCTGTTTTTATTGAAGACCGCAATAAAGTCGTTAGGTATTTTACATTTCACATGTGTCTTCGGTTTACCTATAAAGTAAATTCTTTAACTCTGTCAATTATTGATTGATCGATTCGGTGCCACGTAATTTCTTCCTATATTCTAGTCATCGGCCATCTTATTCGTTGAAATATTTACTGCGTGACCGTTAGCTGAACTGCATATTCGTTGTTATTGCTTTGTTTTTGCCATATGCCATAACCATACATTAATAATAATATTGGGATCGCGATTTATTTTATTTCTGATGGTTATTAGCGACACAGAGCCTGATATTAAGATGTCTGATTACAATATTTATTTGCCTATTGATCTAAAATCGTGCAATTTGAAACAATATTCAAATGCTTTTTCCATCTAGATCTGAAACATTTAGAGAGATTTACAGAACACAACGACAATAAATAAACAAATGACGCTAAACGTTCGCTATTTGTCTTATTTAAAGCATCACTATTTCAGCCGATGTGTATGTAGTTCACGACGAAATGTTTAGTCATGCCTAACGTTATAAGCTCTTGATCAAACTTACACATAATATTTAGTTATGAGGAAAACTCGTTACAGTTATTTAGCTAAGAACCCCACTAGAGAGTCTATAATAAAGCACTGAACTTGTTTCAAAATATCTGATGAATACCGTGATCTGGAAGCTTCAATGCTCAGTTTAGCATCATCATTTGAAACACGAGATTTGGATCTATTCTAAGATCATTTTATTCACAAGAGAATGCTTGGTGGCTGTCCTCTTCTCCATTTTGGTCTTGGAAAAGATACCAAATTTTGAACACTACTAAATTCAATCTATGTTATCTTACTAGTTCAGTATATCAGCGATACGAACTTATTGCCATAGTGTTATGTGATAAGCTTATTGCCATAGTGTTATGTGATAAGCTTATTGCCATAGTATTATGTGATAAGCTTATTGCCATAGTGTTATGTGATAAGCTTATTGCCATAGTGTTATGTGATAAGCTTCATCTAAGTCGTTTTGAAACAAATCTTTCAAATGTTCACTTCCAATCAATCTAATGTCAAATGTACGTTTTTTCTTGATCAGTGGAGCGCATGGATAATTATATCGATCGTAACATTTATATTTACGAGCCTTCATTCAATTATCTAAAGACACATATGTGCCAATACATTATGGCAGCTAAAAGACCAAACTATTAGCTTACATTACTTTATCAGGTTGATAGACTTCAATTTACCTCAGACATGGTGCTGTATTTCACTGACATCAGGCACAAAACGTTCGCTGACATTTAACATTCTATTTTGTGTGTTTAAGATGTGGACATGTTCAGCGGAAAAGGTAAATAAATACATATAAATACAGCTCCTTAAGTACCTTCGTTTTGGCATATCAAATTTGCAAAGGTAAAGATAGTTTCTTGTGACCACCAGACTCTAGTCTGCAACATCCGCCTGAATGAAAAATCATGAATTTTGTTTATTTTATTATTTTTGGCGGGGGCGAGGGATGGTGTAAAAAATATTTACATGACTACTGATTATTATAACTAAAAATATGACAAATGTTGAAGAACTTGAAATAAAGTGTTGACGTAAATACCATTGGTAGGCATTAGCAATTTGGTAGACTGAATAAAAATGTAACTTTATCGGGTAACCAAAATTGTCTCATACAAAATATATAAATGTGATAGGTTGGGAATATCACAATGGTGTAGTGCTTTTTGCTTAAAACGAGAGGCTTTTAATGATCTTATACATTTTATATTCTCATGTTTACGTTAAGCGCAGGATGTAGTACTTGACTAATTCATTTGCAACTAAGCTGATGTTTTTTTGTTTTTTTTTTCAGGCTATTGTGGTCATTAGTTTCAAAAGTTTTCTAGATGTGATCAATGATGACAACATCTCAGAATTAGTTATATATGATTAAGTATTTGGATTATGTCAATTCTACATCGGAAATGATGGTTTAAATTGCTGAATCAGATGCTGAATAATTTGTTTGGAAAATATGTGTGGGTTTTGATTTTATTGCATAACATGAATATAGTAAAATTCAGACACACACACACACACACACACACACACACACACACACACACAGACACACTCACACACACAGATTCAGGTATGCATGGTGTATAATAAGAAGTAAGAATACAACTCGTTATTTTGTGACCTGTAAAATACTCCAGAATATGCTTGTTGAATCACCCGTGTGCTTTAATGCAAACCCCTTCGGGAGAAAACACAAAAATGTATTGAGACATTTTCAAGGGAAGAAATAAAACTGTATTGAAACTCCTGGAGAAGACACAAGATTGTATCGAAACTCTTTCTGGAGAAGACACAAAACTGTAATGAACATCTTTCTGAAGGGGACACAAGACTGTATCGAAACCCCTTCTAGCCCACAGAAAACAACATATACTTTGGCAACGAGTAAGTGGTCATGCGGCGTAACCAACAATAACTTTCTTTGCATGTAGAAATGGTTGGCATTTTGGCATGCACTTGATGATTGTTCTACCCATATCCTTTGAACTGGCTAAGTCTCCGCCTGTACACTCTTTGATATTATCTACCCATCTCTTCTTCTGTCTGCTTTGTTTTCTCTTTCTTCTTACCGTGCCCGGTAGGGTTCCCTTCGGCAGGACCGATGAGCGTGAGACGTGACCCTGCCATCTTAGTTTGCGTTCCTTTATGGTAGTGAGCAGATCTTCATATGATCAAATTACATTTTGCATTCTAAGGCGCATTTCCTCATGATAGCAAGGTAACCCAGTCTAACTCCAACTATGGTTCTGAACCAATCTCCCACGTTGCTATTCACTGAACTGTTCTAATCGTCTCTTGTCAAACAGGTTTTCTATTGCGCTGATTAGTTTTGCGTTTTGTTGTATACCCGCATGGCTGCATTTCATACCCTGTCGGAAGTCTTCTTGAAGTCAATGAAGAGATGAAGAGATGGTCATGTTGATGTTGCAGATCCTTTCCACAGAGGATTTTAAGACTGAAGATCTGGTATATTGTACTACGACCTGCTTTGAAACCTGCCTGTTTTTGTAGCAATTATGTGCTGTTTGGGGTTTCATTCTGTTGAGGATGATCTTGCTTGAGTGACTGATAAGGCTGATTGAGGTTTATGCCCCAACAATTAATATGCACAGTCAGACTGTTGAGACATCTGTTCCATACTGTAATGAAGATACCCTAAAAGAGGTCCTAAGCTCCTGGACTTCACCACCTACAATAACCTAGTACAGTACTAACTAACACCCTTCGCCCCCATAAGCTATCAAGAAGATGGATTTGGCAAGTCTCAAGCAACGTTCATTCTAATATGTTTTCTGTGTGCACGGAATTTTGAAACTACTAATAGGCTTCGTGGCTGCGCAGCCGCGCACTTTAGTTGGACCATTGGTCTCCAGACGGAAAACGGCACAACCAGACTGATGACGTTTCGGTGGGGAAGAGCTTCTGGTGTACCGATAACATTGCCAGAATACGAGGCTTCCCAGGGGTTGGGATAGGAATGACCGCGATTTACTAATGATGACCGCCAAACTTCGTAAAGATGAAGACTAAGAAGCTAAGACAGTAAAGATCAGGTTTTAATTTGAAAGTTTAATGATTTAAGCGTTGCACAAGTATTTGAGGCCTTAATATGCGGAAAATTTACACCACTCATAACTCTGGGTTTTAACGGAATTAAACTGGACTCCTTGATCACCACCTTCGACACAGCAGTAATATACGAGAGATCCTTTTCAAGCATTGCATTATAAAGAATCCCTGGGTCACGACATATATAATCGACCGTTGGAATGTTTGGAACAAAACTGAGGAGCAATCGAGAAGACATTGAAAGGGCTGAAAAATACAGGAGGATTAACAACAGGGTTAAGAAGAGCTTAAAGAAAACGAATCAACTTAGATAGAGGAACAGCTTACCGAAGTCGAAAAGAGTCTGAACCAGAATAACGATAAAAAGGCATACCAGTCTTGTGAAATATCCGAAAAGATAGAAACAGAGGAAAGACACCGCGATCCAGGGACAAGGCTGGTAAGAGTCTCACAGAAGATCAGGAGAGTCTTAACAGATGGACGGAATACTGTTCAGAGCTTTACAACTAGAAGACTTATGAAGACCAAGCTGTGCTAAACTTCTCACTGACCAAAACAAAGGATGACCACCCAATCCTAAGGGAAGAAGTATAGTTTGCAGTAAAAACACCAAAGAAAGATATGTCAGCTGGGGTAGACAGTATAACAGCAGAACTTGTTCAAGCAAGAAGACCCACCCCATCCTCCCAACCCCGTGATAGATGTCCTCAACTTCTTTTCAAAACCCTGTGAACAAATCTGCAAATGATTCAACAACGAAAAGGATATTGGCATCAATGTCTTTTAAATGTGTTCAAAGGATGCCCATTTGCCATTCATTATGACCACTGTTACAATAAAAATAAAACCTATAAACAACGTCTACAATAAACACTCCAAAGAATTTTACCAAATAAAAAAATAAATCATAATAGAATTAAATCTTTTCATGAAATAAACTCTCTTGGCGACAATCTTGCTACACAAAATCTATCTGATGAAGAAGCCCTGAAAGGTCTTGTCAAAACAGTACCATGCAATTGCTGATTTACACACTGGAAACGATGGTGCCATGGATACACGACCATTGTGAAATTTCAGTAATTTAGTATTTCGTTCTCTTTTTAACCATCGTTTTAGGACTAGCATATCAGACTTGTTTAGATTTCAAAGGATTGATAATACAACTTTTATGTTGGACATAAATTAGGGTTTTTAAGTAACAGAACCAAGGCAGAACATTTTCTATGACAACATGTCTTTGCTTTGTTTTTTGTTTTGTTTTTTGTTGCTTTTTTCTGTTTATTAGGGGGGTTGGGGTGATGGGGTGGTTTGGAGTTTATTTTTCGTTTTTTTTTTATTTGTCTCAATTGTTGTAAATGGCATCAGTATCTATAAAATATTCCAACGTTTCGTAAACATTTTAATTGAAAGCTACCTTGTGAAGTAATTACAAGTTTGCATGTTATCGGCTTTTTCAAGGTCATTAGACTGCTCATGCATGTTTAAAACCATCAATAAAAGTCTATCACTCCTTTATGACAAAAGAGGCATGAAAAGGTTTATTTTAATTAAAGTTTGTCTCGCGCGTCCAGTCTTCAAAATTGAGATGCATAACGCTGTATACGTCTTATCTTTCTTTTGCAATTCCGTATAGGTTTAGCGACTGAGCCAATAATAGAAATGAATATTTGATGTCTAGAATCAGCAAATGCATTTTTTTGTCAACTTTGATACCTTACTGGTTGTGGTTAACTGACTGAGTACCAAGCAATAGTATTAATGTCACGTTTCCCGAACAAGTTTTAAAGTTGTCTGGATTATCTTGGAAATGCATACAGTGCCAACAAAAACGGTTTAAGACTTAAATATAGAAATATTGATCTCATCAAATTGTTCATTAGATTTTGATTTTCAATTTTTTGTAATTTGTCTTTCTGCAATTTTTCATAGGCGGTTATGGAAGAGGCTTATATAGTTCCTTCATGGTTCTGTTTGTCATTTAATTTTATTTCCTTTTGGCCACTGTTGAAAGGCACTTGTCTTACACTAAATCATTTAATTTTAAGCTATTATGGAAAGGCACTCTTCTAACATGAAATTAATTATTTTACTTTCTCTTCATAGTTTTCACATCTCCGCCCAAATATTTCGGTCTACAAAACAAAATCATTTGCATACATCTCGGTGGCTAATAAACATAGTTATTCAACTGACAAGTAACATAAAACATATTTCTTTAAAACACGTACGTACATCAGGAAACTTTGAAGTGAACCGCTGAAAACAGATGTTAATATTATTCCATTTCATACAAGGACGCGTGAATTGGGAGAAAGCATGTACCTACTAAAGTTTTAAAAATTGAACGTTGTCCATCATACATGTATCGTGAACTCGTTTATTTTTGTGGGTATTTATTGTGTTCATGTACAATGGGGGGGGGGGAAATCTTACTGATATCATAGTGGGATAATTTATTCATCAGTGTCGGGTCTTCTTATTTGTAATTTGCGGCATCCATAACGTCCTCAACAATTGGACTAATGTTTTGGGTTTTGTTACACATAATTCAAAGACAACACAACTCAGAAAATCTTGACAGAAAGTATCTTGAAATTAAAATTCTTTCGAATTCAAAGAGTCATTGTAAACGGAAAAAATGAAAGATCATTTATTGTTTTTGTGTTTTAATCTCTGACAGTCAGTCTCTGATTTTTCAAAGCAGTGATTTGCATGTACTACGGTCTCTTTTTGGCTATGAAGAGGACGGGGGCATTGTTATAAACACATTTTACAGGGATACATATAAAGCATTAATGAATATGTCCCTTCATAGGAAAACCATTGTGATAGACAATAACATTATTGATCCATAGCGAAGATGCGTAAACAGTCAATTAAAATCGCCAATATAATCAGCGCCTTAGAGTGCAAAGGAAATTGTCAGATGCTCGCGGGTCATGAGCGTTACTCGTATTATATTGTATAAGCCCCACTTGTCAAAGGGTAAGTATTACGTACCACTTTGTCAAGGGGTATTGCACAACATATAATAATAACACTATAACCCACTCCCCTCTGATACTCGTTATCTAAGAGATGACCGCCCTCGGTATAATTGCCCGGTTCGAGTAAGAGAATGTATATGGTAACCTGAGCGGGTATATTGAACAAAACAACTCCGAGCCCCCGTAAAGATAAATAAACAATTTAATCAAATACATACACAATTAAATTTCCTTTCATTAGAAATACACGCGATTTAGAAATAAACTTTCACCGAATTATAAATAGATTTGAAATAGAATTAACAAATTAGCCTTTCTATTACTGATATTTAAAAAATCATCATAGGATCGAGTGTCACAATCTAAGTCAATGCTTGTGTTCGATTGTCATAACCTGTTATCCTCGAATCAGGTTCTCTGTTCAATCCACTGTTGTCCTAGAAGTTCCTGTCTCTCGAGATACTTTTCCCTCGTGGGTGTTCCGCTTGAACTCAGCTTTGTCCACTGTATCAATGTATACACGGCGATTTCTCCTTCACAATTCCTTTCTTTCCGTACTTCCTTTCTTTCCCAAAAAGCTATTTTCTTCCTTCCAAAAGAAAATTGAAACAACCTAAGTCCCTCGTTACAATGGTTACAGTTGAAACTGTCCATTATTCCTGTTTCGAACAATCAGATATTACTATCAGTGATTACAATTTTACGGCTAGTAATCAACTACACATGTCCTCAAATAAATGCAGTTTAACCATTTGTCAATTCGTTTTGAATTAACTTAATACATTAACGCACTACAAAGCGAGACGTTGAATTATACACTGTCACTAAATTATCTATGACATCAAAATTCGGTGAATTCACATGTATTCTTGTAATTCATTAATTAATGTAATACATTAAATTCTTAGAACACAATCATTATTCAAACAATATGATAAATTCAAGAATTAGCGTAACACTTCTTATCATAACTCAACATAGTGTTTTTACGATATAAATTAACACTACGTCATTCTTAACTAAGAATTAAGGTAAGAATTGTAATTCATAATTCAAAAGCACATTACTAAATAAATGTATCGAATGAATTCATGCACATACTTCTGATTCATAATACAAAACACAGTATTATACCAGTATATCCACTTAAATAAATTAAATAATTTATCAACGAAATCATGCAGACCTGTAAACGAAGCAGACATTATATTAATTGCATTACAATAAACGTTGAATTTGAGACACATACCTCGTGTTTTTGGTGCGTCACTCAACCGTTGGTTTTGGCGGTTTTCGACCACGCTTCCTTGACGAATGGATTTCACTTAATTTCCATCCGGAGCCTTACTAAAATAATTTGACACTGTTTTACTCTCACAGGAACAAGTTCAGACTAACTTCTAATTTAGCTAGTAAGATATTATGTTCGAAAGATTTCTCGTGTAAACCACACCCCTTATTCAACCGTGACCAATCATAAACAAATGTATTTTCCCCCGCTTTCCTCTAAAAGGCGCTTACGTCACTGACAGACTCCAGCCCAACATACCTATCCGGCCTCACCCATGTGTACAAACCAGCAAGATCCTTACGCTCCTTCCTCTTCTGACAAGCGTATACTCATTGTTCCCACTATGAATACGAAGTCATATGAACAACGTTATTTTGCATACCATTGCCCGGCGATGTGGAACGAACTGCCCATTGAAATTAGACACAAAGACACAGTGGTCCATTTTAAGAGTGTTCTTAAAACTCACCTTTTTTGACTGCAGGAACAAACTTAGAGACCTAATTATGTTTTTATATCTTATATATTTTCAGTATGTTTCTATTTTTTCCAATTTCATAATTTCATGGTTTTTGTCTTTTGTTTTTTTTTTGGTAGTGTAGAAATGCCATTATAGATGTTCTAAAGCGCTTACAGTCTAAATATTATTATTATTATTATTATTATTATTATTATTATTATTATTATTATTATTATTATTATTATTATTATTATTATATTCAGTGACAACAGTAACGTTAGGGATTTACGTTTAGGTTCTTTGCATCCTTACAACCTTTGTAAAAAAAAAAATCACAAGAGTAAAGTTAAATTTTTTGGACGAGGCAGAGATGGTACATTTACATGTGTTTTTCTCATTTCTTTATCACAGTAATGTCTAAATCTCTTACCTTATGAATAAAGAGCCCTTAATATTGCTTTGTCTTTGGTTTGTTGATAATATACAATTTATTTTGTGCAAACGTTTGCCAGTCCATGAGAAATGAGTTTGAGCACGATGGATCACACGTTTCTTCCGAGTGCTTCAGCAAGCGTTAAATGCTAAGAAATCTCCTCTAGTGTAATCGGAGTAGCTAAAGAACAAACATTAATTGCTTCCAGATGTAGAATGGCGAGGGGTGGGGGTGGGAGGCTTTTTTGTGAGCGTTTATTTTTTACACAAACGGGATTGCATCTCATTATGCCAAAATAGCCTTTATGTGACTTGTGCCACTAATTTTTAATTGAGTAAGGAATCAATATCGAAGTGACGCAACTCTGAACACCTTACTCAGTTATTCGCATCGAACTATTTGCTGTAACAATATATTCGACATTTTCGTTTTGATTTTTGAGAGACTAAATTTTTACCAGTCCTTTAAACTCTCTGTATGCATGCATCATGTCAAGTCTTGTTCCGGCTGGCTACGATTATTCAGTGCCTGCTAATGCAAGCCTGTTGAGTGAGGTAACTTTCCTGGTACACTAATTTAGAAGTGTTTATTTCAAAAGATTGCTTTTTTGGCGTCAGAAAGATGGCGCTAACTTC
The DNA here is from genome assembly GCA_029339505.1 of Unio delphinus. NCBI lineage: Eukaryota > Metazoa > Mollusca > Bivalvia > Unionida > Unionidae > Unio > Unio delphinus. The sequence goes on from JAQISU010000046.1 coordinate 24,920,629, forward strand.
AGTGGACAAGGGAGTATATATGTACTGGGCCAGCTTGTAGAATAAATAAACAGATTTTTAGTCTGTGTATCTTCATTATTTATAATGTTTTTGTAGACATGTATATATTTAATACGTTAGGCCAACATAACATAAGGTTTCAAAATGATATACGTGTGTGTGTTTTTCGTCTCTTTTTAAATTTTAAACCCCTCTCAGTCTCTCACCTGCCACTGAAAAACGACGTAGTGACAGATTTGTAGGCAGATGATAAACTATCAAGTGTGCTATAATTTTATACCAGATGTTCGGACAACGATTTCTTGCCAAGCAATATTAACAAATATGCAATATCGTCATTCTTATATAATCAATTACATGGTATACGAATTATATATTAAATACCTACACAAAGATTTTAAACACGAAGAAAATCTTGTAATCAAGAAGCACTGGAATTTCTGTTTAAGCACAAAACAACATGACGTCAAACCAGCCGGAACCATCCGAATCGTGTCAGAATCGAGCTTCTTTATCCGAATTAATCGCACTCCGTCCAGTGTGGCTTGCATTCTTCAGAATCTTTCTCATCTCCACTTTCCCATCATTGTATATGTAAAAAATATAGTACATCCTGCTTTTAACGGATAAAGAGAGATCATTTTTTCTTTAATATAGACAGGTGTCCTCTAATGTGAGAATGGTGTACATTGACGAAAACGGACCGATGAACATATTTCCTTTCTGCCTTTTGTCCGTTTAAATTACACGTCCGCCAGGTTAGGTTTTAGTAATCATAACTATCTTTATTGAATATATGTAAATTAGTTTTACTTTCAAATTTGGAAAACTGTGGTCAGTTGCATGGTCAGTTGCATATATGATAGGGGATGTAAAGATGATGTCAAGAATGAAATATAAACCAACAGGTCTCTCTCTCTCTCTCTCTCTCTCTCTCTCTCTCTCTCTCTCTCTCTCTCTCTCTCTCTCCATGGGCATTGACATTCCTTAACTTATGAGTAATCCCTTCTCATAGCAGGAAATGAGAAGAAGATTATGATAAATTGAACAAAACGTTACATAACACAATTATTCTATAAAACAAACGATTTTTCTAACTCTTAAACTTTCAGACTTTTGCCCCCCCCCCCCACCCCCCGAAATCATTGTGAAAAGAATATACTAGACCATACTTGTGTAAATCGCGCCTTCATTCAATCTTGCGTATAAATAATTTGTATTACAAACGCTAAACAAATAAGGTTAAAATATCCGAAATTGACAGAGAAAAACTATAAATTATTATCTCCTAATACTAGACACTATCTACTGATATATTCATGCGCCATTCGCGTGTGTTTTGCCAATATTTATAAACTATTGTTAAAATAAAGTTCTGCTATTTATTTTTTGAGATTCCTTACTGTTTTATTTATAAGAATTGAACTTTACATTATATAATATTAGTGGGATTGAAATTCTACTACACAAATGTTTCGCTATAGTCGTTCGTGCAGAGTAAAATTGATTTTAGCTGCGGCCGTTCATATTACGTGTAAAAAATGTTTGCCACGGCTATACATAGTGCAATCTGCTTTCGCAGCAGCCGTTCATGTAGCGTGTATTCGATGCTGCTACAACAGTTCGTTCATTGTGTAATCGATTTTTGCTACGGTCTTACATACATAGTACACTCAATTACAATACAACAGTTCACACATGGTGCTAACGATTTTCGCTAAGGCCGTTCATGCAGCGTGTAATCGATACAGTCGTCCATAGAGCGAGCAAACGATTTTGGTACAGTCGTTTATGCAGCGTACAATGGATTTTCGCTACAGTCGTCCATACAGCTAGCAATCGATTTCGCTAGTCATCCATGCAGCGTGGAATAAATTGAACAAAACGTTACATAATACAATTATTCTATAAAACAAACGATTTTTCTAACTCTTAAACTTTCAGACTTTAAACTTTCAGCGTACAATGGATTTTCGCTACAGTCGTCCATACAGCTAGCAATCGATTTCGCTAGTCATCCATGCAGCGTGGAATAAATTGAACAAAACGTTACATAACACAATTATTCTATAAAACAAACGATTTTTCTAACTCTTAAACTTTCAGACTTTCGCTTCAGTCGGTCATGCAGCGTGCAATCAATTTCGTTACAGTCGTCCATATTTCATGTATCGTATAGATTACAAAATTTAATTTTAAAGTCGCTTTCTATATATGACGATCTCAACTTTTAATAAAATTTAATTGCCAATGTATCAAGGTGAGTGCAACAATAACCATGTAAGAGTAAATCACTGGACACCATTTCAGTCTCCAACCGCTTTGATTACGTTTCGCGTATAAGTTGGTTTTTGCCGGATTGATGGTCATTTTAAGAATTTGCATAAGGATGTGTGTCGATGAGTACAAAATATTTTTGCTAAAGCAGGTCGCTAAATGGTCATTATCTTCTATGAACACATATATAGTTGTTTAAAGTTTCATCATCAGATGAAATTGTGCTGTTTATTGCGGTAGTCGTCTCTGTGAGCACCATGACGTAACACGTATTAATCACTAATGAGCTCTCTCTCTCTCTCTCTCTCTCTCTCTCTCTCTCTCTCTCTCTCTCTCTCTCTCTCTCTCAACATTCTTGTTTTGTTGCTTTTTATAAATCCTCATTATTTTTTGTGAGCAATTTGAACGCGTCGAGCAAAATAGTAGGATCACGCCTATAACACGTAAGAACTAAATAATTTGTACCCATCTTGATTTCTAGTAATCATGCGCTTTACTTCAGATTTATCTTTATTTTCAAATCACTAACATGTTATTTTTATTGCTTAATTCCCTGTCAAAATTAATATAAAGACGCATCATGTTTTGTTACAGTTACTTGACTTTATGACCTAAAATATTTACTACACCGTACTTTACCCAGTATTCCTTTGTCCTATTTATCAAACAAAGTGATCTTATAGAAATAACATGGCATAACGAAGAAATATGGCTAAAAAATAATCCTAAGTAAAAGCCATCCGTTGACGAAGACCAATGATCTCAAACTGTATAATAGTTTACTAGAGCTACTTGCGATAACAGAAATTGCTCTACAACATCTTTCATTTTATGTTTATGTAACAGACATGGAGCGTACTGGCGTACTTAGTATTCATTTACTTTTCACAGCATGCTGCCCTAAAACAAGTTCCATGCAAACTGTATTTATCGCGTAAAAATCCAAACCTTACTCGTGCGACTAAACGATGTGTCTGCCTGGATAGGTGTTTTTGATAACAAGCCTGGTGCATTATCATACAGGTTGCCTACATCAGTAATGAGCTCAGTTAATACGTTATATTTCTAAGCAAGTAGGTAGTTATTTCCGCTAATAGGAACATGCTTGATCGTGACTAGCTTGCAATATAATTTTATAGCAAGTATTTCCAACATTTATTTCGTTTGCAATAAACTTCTTTGATTGCTGAAGAAGTGTAATATATGTATCGCTACAACTTTAATAATGGTCGGTTTGTTTGTTTCAATAAACCTCAATAGATACTTAAAATATAATAAACTGCACATACCGATTTTGACATGGCGTTAAGAACGTACAATACTGCAATTACTAAGACCAAATTCACCCAAGAAATAGGTGACGTACTATGCAAGCGGCTTTTCGTTCTCAGAACTCGCTCAAGGCAAATCGATCACATTTTTTAATGGAATAGTGTCCAATCGAAAGGTGAAATGACTCGATTAATAGTATTCGGGCGGACTTTCATCACTGATATAAAGGTACTTTCTGCTTACTATGGTCGCATGTGAAAACCATCCACCATGATCCTAAAGTATTTGGCAAGCAGTATCGTCATGCATCGAAATCAAGATTCACTTTTTTTGTAAACAACTAATGGTGAACGAAGTAAGCAACATCTGTCGGTCAGGACAATTTAAGATTTATAGAAATTATGCTTTCGTAACTGTTTTGTAAGGAGAAAACTAATTCAGTCATACTAATTGTTAAAGAACACGAGCGTTCATGTGGATACAAATAGATGATGGTTAAGGATATTAGACATAATAGAAAATAATAAATCGCAAAACTAATTAAAATAAAATCGCTAAATTAAAATGAAGTTAATATTTTTGGCACAATAAAGTTCTTGCTCTTTATGGATATAACTATATCCACTGTGTCCAACAACAGGAAACACCGAGAATGCCTTCATCCTCACCGCTTCTATCACTTCTTCGACAAGTTCCTTGAGGTTTTTTTAAGGGCTGTAAACTGAGTTGTCATATTTTGTAGGGTGACTGAGTAAATTCAGTAGGCCTCTATCTTTTATAGAAAGTACTCCACCTCTGCCATCAAGTTATAAGCTTTTCGTAAGTCATACAGTGTGGCCAATTTAATAGTTGTTGACGAGTCAACGATTGTGACCTGTCTTTTTGGTTCGTACATTGCTTTCCCGGAGAGGCATGTGCGACTAGGTTATGTTCACAGTGTGAACTTCTTAATTTGGGGTTGGGATGGGTGGGAATCAAAGCCACACCCCACACGCTTTTATGCATACAGAGTATGATTTTTAATTGCGCCTGATTCGGGGACAATTAAGTCCCACGGGACGTAATGTGAGTGGGAGTTATAACACACACATATAGTCTGCATCACTTTAAGATGCCTCGTGGGGATTAATACCCCCTCAAGTGTCACCCTGATTCCGTGCGTGCAAGCTCTTGTGGGAATTTGGTAACTAGATGAATGGGAATCGACCCACATGCTCGTCTTTGGAGTCATATACCTGAAAAAGGAGGAAAGCACCCCGGAAAAGTGATACAACTTATAAAGGTAGGTTCCGAAAAGCCACGGGTGGTAAAATTAACGTCTATGGGTTAGGCTTATTGCCAGTTTGGTGTATGCCACCTTTGTAATTAGAGTCGTGTCCTCCAATTCTAAAAATAAAATCATATAAAAATAAAATCTGATTAGGTATAAGTGACCTATCGTTTTCTACAAGCATAATGTCGATAACACCAGACATCTAGAAGTAGTAATACAAAGATTGGCAAGATGATGATTGCGCAAGTAATATTGGAATACAGGGTCTACAACATTTTCATTTATGACCATTTAGTCATGATAAGAAAACTTTTAGTAAAAACATGTGACCATTCATTAAGCAAAAATCGTAATAACAAGAATGTCATAACGGCTTCTGTGGTAGGAATGTTGAATATATAAACGCACCATTAGAACTTAATATACATGCGGAATTGTTTAGTGAAATCCCAATCTAGATGAGGAATAGAGATACTATTTTCAAGCTGTTGTGGTCATTTGAGACGTCATATCGACGCCGTTATTATTCTGGAGCAACTTTTACATTATAAGAAATCTTTTCGTTAAATCTCCATGACAACATTGCTTTTCATTCAGACTAATTAAAAGCAAAAGATTTTTTTTTTTTTAAAAAATGGTCACTTGGCGACCATGTTGGACATCATCCACGCCATTCTCTCAAAGGACCAACAAGACATTATAAGATGTCTTCTAGTGCTACTGGTGCAATACGAATTATTTTTGCATTTTGTGAAAATGGAGCACAGTAGAAAGTTTAATATTTACTTCACATTTATTGCACAGTAAAAATGTATGTAACAGCCAAAAAGGTGAACAGTAAATAAAAAAGAAACAATAAGTGTATACTAAGACGCGAAATATTTTTTCATACTATCTGTAAGAATTAATCGTACTTATCAAGAACGAGTACTGCAATTTATATTTTCCTAAACGTTATGTACAAAAATTGCAGAGACTCCAACATTAATTCCGGATTAGAATTTCTGTGTATTTTAACCTATTTAATACAGAAGGTATCACTCCACTATTAAAATTATATTTTGGGAGTTTTAACGTCAACCGATGGAGTCATATTTAAATCTTTTCCGACCAATCGTCCCAGATGGGATCTTTAAGGTAGCTGTAATTATCAATGCCTTATAATGACAAATTTAATTATTTAAGTTAACAAATTTAGCATGGATATTGCGTGTGTGTCGAGGTCTTAATAGCCTAAATTATCAGAGGTAAGCCGATCATGCCAGAACACACACACACACACAAACATATATACACACACACACTCACACACACACACACAGATGTATTTATAGCTCCATGTACAAAGATGAATACAATAAAAATATTATAGCCTGTAATATATATATATATGTGTGTGTGTGTGTGTGTGTGTGTGTGTGTGTGTGTGACAGATTCAAGCAAACATGGCATATAGTTTCGTATCAAAAGATACACTGGAATTACTGATTATCGATTATATAGCAATTAAATGTTACCTTTCAAGGCAAGAATGGTACTACATTCTTTGATAGGCGATATATGCAATGAATGATTATTTTTCAAAGACTTTTGAAATGTTATATGATCTAATTTTACCACACTTACAATACGCATTTGTACGGTAGCGCCAGGCATATTGTTTTTTCTCACAAGATAAAGGTTGAGTGTCTTCGAGGAGAAGCAGAATGAACGATTTCCTGGTCCGCCAAAGCGCTCCAAGATGACCCTCGCTTACCCCCCAAACTTGGGGGAGGTGTAGGGGTGCGAAGAAGACCTTTCCGTCTCTGTCCATTCAATTCCGAGTCGGAACCCCTTGACTGCACCGGTATATGGATTTTAGGTACGTTACACAAGGGTTCCTCGGAATGCATTTCAGCCAAGTGGGCCACTATTTCTTTTGCCTTTTGGTCAAGTTGTATGGTGTGCCATTTGTACGCCACACACACAAATATAACGATGCTGACAGCCGCTACAGGACTCGCTATGATTATTGGTATAGGTAATTCCCGCCCGGGATGGGGAATATCGTCTCCATTATCCTTTTTTGTCCGTTCCGGAAAAAATGAATGTGTTACATTTAAATCTGTGACATGAGAACCATCGCTTGGAATCGTGAAATTCTGTATATTACTTTCAACATGTGTGATAAGATACTCGTGCCCTGGGGCGAGTGTTATATTTATGGGCATGGCAAGTGACGATTTTAAAATCTGTAGCAGTATCAAGATACAAGAAATCAACGCTGAAAGTAATTCAGTCTCCATACTGAAATCGTATTACTTCAAACACGGGGTCAAATCAGTCAAGTGTTCGGAATAAGAAGAGTACAAAAAATGGATGCGAGTTCTTTAAAAACACAATCCACTGACAAACACATATAAACTTGATAAAATATAGTTTGATACAGTACGAAACCACAATAATTGATTTTGTACATGTACAATCTATGTCGATAAAACTTTTATATCACAAAAAGAATTGCTTATTCATAAGACAGAAGTGAATTGATCCAACATCTGAAGCTCATACATAACGATTCATCAGAATTCGTCTCTGGACGGACACAAATAGTGGTAAGAATAACCGGTACAGGGTCACCGTAATGCCACTTTAACAATTACACAGACGAGTAAGATGTACTTTCTAAGACGAAGCATAAACGTTTCATCTAAGTATTATTCCCAAAACTGATTAGAATTGTAGTATTCTCTCTGCCGTTATTCTGACGTAAATTCTAAACATTACTGAGAGGAATAGCAGCAAAACACCATAGCCTTCATGAAGTGTCAAGACGTCTGCAACGCGTCTAAAGTAACAAAATCTTGATGGATTCCAAGGTGTATCTAAATCTTATCAGAACAGTATTTTCTGCTGCTTTGTCTTGAAGAATTGACGCTCACACATTTTTCACACTTTCAATAACTGATCTATATTCCTTGTTTCCTATTTAAACTGACAAACAATACTGCAAACCAATTTATGCCACCCGGTAGATGGTGTTTTCTTATGTAAACGATGTATCTTATGTAAACGATTTTTTTTCACCAATTGTCGAAAGACGTAAATGAGTTTGCACTTGATTAAAATTCCTTCTCAGCGTGTTCAAACTCTTTTCACTTCAGCACATTTCTTCATTACGACCGAATCTCTGTGTCTATAGGCTCTGTTAAGTCCACCTGAAAGAATAAAAATAATTCAATGTTTTCGTGTTTTCATTTGCACCAACTGCCCTACATACGTAACCATGGAAAACAACTGGTCGCAATGCAGGGAAGCCTCATTATGTTCTTCTTAATTATGTTGAGCAAATGCAGACAAATTAACTATGTGACAGGCGATATCCCGAACAAATAGGCTTGATATAAACGCTCGGCTGGATGGTCAAGACTCTAATTACACGCAAAACGCGTGGTTTGATCGTATATGCCGTTATGTGTGTATACTCCTTTTCCAGAATGACCTTCGTCGACCATTTTAGATTACAACCGATATCGTCTATTGATAATATAGGCAATATTAGAATAGTTTTGTACCCTAAGCTTCACGCATGTATTAAATAAATAGCAATGTATAGTGCTGAAGACATTCTGTTGTTGAAAATTACCAATTTTGTTTAACTTGTTTAACAACAGCTATGTTGTATTCCACACATGTAATGCAAAAGCTTAAAACATCCGCTTGGGGTCATCCTGAATACGGTCTCCAAAGCTTTGATGGAAATCCATCAAAGTCAATTTCCATGGGGGCCCCGAGTGACCGAGTGGTATAAAGCGCTCTCCGTTACGGATCACTGCCATCTCACCTCCGTTACGGATCACTGGCATCTCACCTCCGTTACGGATCACTGCCATCTCACCTCCGTTACGGATCACTGCCATCTCACCTCCGTTACGGATCACTGCCATCTCACCTCCGTTACGGATCACTGCCATCTCACCTCTGTCTGCGTGGGTTCGAGTCTAGCAATGCAGTCATGTGAGAAAGCTTGCCAGTAGCTTTTCGTGGGTCGGTGGTTCTTTCCGGGGGTTTTCCCGGGTTCTTCCTCCACCAATAATACTGGCCGCCATGTATAGCCTATAGTGTGCTTAGAAATGGCGTTAAACCCTACAATAATCAAACAAACAAACAATTTCCATGACGCGTTTGTTAATAACTTTCATACATTCCACACTTAATGTAAGCTACACGTATGTTGTTATAAACAGCAACACATGTTAGGCATTGAAGCTATGTTTTATAGTACACTGCCTTCTTTAAATAAATCCAATAACTAAACGTTAAAGAAGCAAGGCAACATCTGGTGAAAGTAGGAGAAACATTAAAGAAGAGATTATCAGTAAGGGACAGGTATCGATTTCTAAATTATCCTTGATATGTAAACTCACCCATTATCAAAATTATCGTGGTTTTTATATATAAAAAATTAAAATTGGTTTTCTAATCTAACATATATTTGATTAAAGTCATCGATGCCTTTATAGTTTAAACGGCTTATAACGTACCCTCCCTCTCATACGTGTTATTTCATTTATCTCGGTCTTTTCGTCTGTCCGTCCACCAATTAATCAACCACTTTTTCATCAGAAATATGAAATGAAATACAAGCAAACACTTGCGCCAGTGTGTGTGTGTGTGTGTGTGTGTGTGTGTGTGTGTGACATATATCATACAAACTTATCGAACTTTGTGACATATATCATACAAACTTATCGAACTTATACATTAGTGCAAAAAACAACAATACCGATTTCCAAATGCTTACTCGACCAATATCGGAAAATACATTATATAAGAACTGTCTTCGTGAACTTAAATACTTGCCAACAATATATGATCAAAGCACATTCCCCTAAAATAAAAAATTATAGGTTTGGTATTTAACGGAATACTGGATCAGTTTAAATTGGATATTACAATGACCAGAAACAGTAGTAGCACTGGTAGTGGCGGTGGTGGTTGCAACGACGATGGCAGAGGAGGTGCCTCATTGTACTGATGGTGTTTGACAAATACACTTTACATAATCTGCAAAATCTTTTTAAATCAAGCTGGTTTTGCAATCTCTTTTACTAAAATATAAATAAATACAAGATTCTAAAGCATCAAGTACTGAATGGGACGTTTACCTATTTACAGGGAAAGCCAACTAAAAACCTGTTTACAATAATGGTCCAATCACATCGAAAGTCGTGTATACAAACAAATGGAACGAATATAGTCAGCCAAATTAACTTTAAATCATCAAATAAATGTTTGAAAAAATATCATTGATGAGAAGTAATAATTCATATATTACGTATTTTTTGTATTTATAGAAAAAAGTAAATGTATAATACTCACAATACATATTGTTTCTCAGCAGTAATTATTCCCAAAAAGAATTAATATGAAGGTTTTTTTTAACACAAACGGTTCTTCTCGCTTTGAACATGACATCAGTAAACTAGATTGACGGAAATACGACAGATTTTCTCATCGTCACATGAACGTGAATCTGTTGTGTCATTGATAAGGGTAATAACAGCATAAATGCCATAAACGCTTATCTCTCAAGATAACTGTCAGTAAAATAACGAATGACATTATCTGAGAGCTGTTCTAATAAGTCGTTCCACAGGAATTTACTTTAAAATGAAATCAATAACTGTAAGAAAAATATGTTGCTCAAACTCTATAACGTACCTTCACAAAGAAAATTTGTACAACCAGTCAACGATCAATTTCTTGTAATGTGTTGGTGTCATACGGAGACATGATTTTCATACTTGTTTACGTTCACAGATCAATCGTCAGTGTACAAATTTGTATTCTGAAACTGTCTGGTACATATGAAGTTACGAGTCCACATATTTCCTTGTCTTACGGGATAAAATAACTTATGATCATTACAAAATTGGTGCAAATTGACCAAGTACAACTATCATTTACGTCAAAGTAAATAATCTCTGACTGTCGGCAGCAAATATTATTGATTGTAACAAACGTGCTGTTTACTGACGAATTGCTTTATAACACTTTTGAATGGGATTTTTCTCGTTTTCTTTTCTGCTATCGACTATTTTACCAATACACGTAATGTCACCATATTAGTATTTGTTCACGAATGAAAGCAGAAATTGTTCAAACATGTGACTTTGAATCCATTTCGGTTATGCGATGACAGTCGGTTAAAAGTGACTCGACGTTTTGGTAGTTCGAAAGTTGTTTTATTTAAATAAATTTATTTTGGATATATTTTTATTTCACCTGAAAAGCTCGCGTCTTCGTGCCATATCGCACTGTTTGATGTACCTTTAACGTTACTTAATGAATCATGTATAGTTGCTTCGTACCTGATTTGGTCGGCAGGTAGTTTAGTGCCAAACTTAGTAACGTGTCTTGCCCAAAGACACACCACGATTGTCGACCACGGTTGATCAGATTGCTTCTGCAGCTAAATAATTTGATTGACACGTATGCTTTTGTCTTTTTGTGAAGGTACAATATCTATCTACAATGCATTTGCGAGTCTATTCTTCTTATTTTCGAATTTATTGCTAGAGGTTATGGAATTTTTAATAATAAACTATAAGCTGAGTCTGAAACTTGTTAGAAAACTATAATACCAGAGATATCTTGGTATATACAAATTTAATATGTTGCAAATCTTACATAATTATGACAACAACCTGTGCTAATCGCACATAATTATGACAACGACCTGTGCAAATCGCACATAATTACGACAACGACCTGTGCAACTCGTACGTAATTATGACAACGACCTGTGCAAATCATACATAATTATGACAACGACCTGTGCAAATGGTACATAATTATGACAACGACCTGTGCAAATCATACATACAACGACCTGTGCAAATCGTGCATAAGTATGACAACAACCTGTGCAAATCGCTCATAATTATGACAACGACCTGTGCAAATCTTACATAATTATGACAACGACCTGTGCAAATCATACATACAACGACCTGTGCAAATCGTACATAATTATGACAACGACCTGTGCAAATTATACATACAACGACCTGTGCAAATCGTGCATAATTATGACAGCCACCTGTGCAAATCATACATAATTATGACAACGACCTGTGCAAATGGTACATAATTATGACAACGACCTGTGCAAATCATACATACAACGACCTGTGCAAATCGTGCATAAGTATGACAACGACCTGTGCAAATCATACATACAACGACCTGTGCAAATCGTGCATAATTATGACAACGACCTGTGCAAATCATACATACAACCACCTGTGCAAATGGTACATAATTATGACAACGACCTGTGCAAATCGTGCAAAATTATGACAACGACCTGTGCAAATGGTACATAATTATGACAACATCCCGTACAAAATCGTACATAATTATGACAACATCCCGTGCAAATCTTACATAATAATGACAACCACCTGTGCAAATCGTACATAATTATGAAAACGTGTTTGGCAAATGGTACATAATTATGACAACGAAACGACCTGTGCAAATGGTACATAATTATGACAACGACCTGTGCAAATCATACATACAACGACCTGTGCAAATCGTGCATAAGTATGACAACAACCTGTGCAAATCGCTCATAATTATGACAGCGACCTGTGCAAATCTTACATAATTATGACAACGACCTGTACAAATCATACATACAACGACCTGTGCAAATCGTACATAATTATGACAACGACCTGTGCAAATTATACATACAACGACCTGTGCAAATCGTGCATAAGTATGACAACGACCTGTGCAAATCATACATACAACGGCCTGTGCAAATCGTGCATAATTATGAAAACGACCTGTGCAAATCTTACATAATTATGACAACGACCTGTGCAAATCATACATACAACCACCTGTGCAAATGGTACATAAATATGACAACGACCTGTGCAAATCGTGCAAAATTATGACAACGACCTGTGCAAATGGTACATAATTATGACAACATCCCGTACAAAATCGTACATAATTATGACAACATCCCGTGCAAATCTTACATAATAATGACAACCACCTGTGCAAATCGTACATAATTATGAAAAAGTGTTTGGCAAATGGTACATAATTATGACAACGAAACGACCTGTGCAAATGGTACATAATTATGACAACGACCTGTGCAAATCATACATACAACGACCTGTGCAAATCGTGCATAAGTATGACAACAACCTGTGCAAATCGCTCATAATTATGACAGCGACCTGTGCAAATATTACATAATTATGACAACGACCTGTGCAAATCATACATACAACGACCTGTGCAAATCGTACATAATTATGACAACGACCTGTGCAAATTATACATACAACGACCTGTACAAATCGTGCATAAGTATGACAACGACCTGTGCAAATCATACATACAACGACCTGTGCAAATCGTGCATAATTATGAAAACGACCTGTGCAAATGGTACATAATTATGACAACATCCCGTACAAAATCGTACATAATTATGACAACATCCCGTGCAAATCTTACATAATTATGACAACCACCTGTGCAAATCGTACATAATTATGAAAACGTGTTTGGCAAATGGTACATAATTATGACAACGAAACGACCTGTGCAAATGGTACATAATTATGACAACGACCTGTGCAAATCGTGCATAATTATGACAACGACCTGTGCAAATCGTGCATAATTATGACAACGACCTGTGCAAATGGTACATAATTATGACAACGACCTGTGCAAATCATACATAATTATGACAACGACCTGTGCAAATCGTGCAAAATTATGACAACGACCTGTGCAAATGGTACATAATTATGACAACGAAACGACCTGTGCAAATGGTACATAATTATGACAACGACCTGTGCAAATGGTACATAATTATGACAACGACCTGTGCAAATCGTACATACATATGACGACGATCTATGCAAATCTTACACAATATTCTGTGTAAATTAATGTCTTGAATGTTAGGGACAATACTTACGGTTTTCACCCAGAAGACAATATTTATCCTTTAATCGCTTGGAATTAAGTAATCATTATATGCAAAATTTAGTACATATTCGTACGGAAAATACCATTAGTAACACAATTATATTTCCCCACTTCAAGGCAAAAAGCACATAAAACAAAATATTGAAGTAAATACAAGCCTGTTGAGGTAATTTAACACGGTACTTCTTGCATGACGGGTGACGAAACAAATCGACCAAGCTAGTGATAAACGACATGAGATTTTCGGGTCATAGTATTATTGATGTACATGGACTGCAGAATTTTCTTCATATTTCACTCCAGGAAATTAGCAAACGGATTTACATTGGAAAACCGGTTAATCTCATCCGTGAAAAATTAAAATATGTTCACACTCGAATACAAGCAAATATCCTGTAAATGAATTCATCTTATCCAGATTCCTTCAGAAACTATGTTCTCCATTCATTTTTGTAATTGATTAGTGAACTTCTTTCCCAAACTTTTCATGTATGAGGACTACTTTATTAAGTTCAACCAATTTCATGGATACCCCCTGGGGGTAATAATTGCTAATAATTTAGAAAATATGTATCCCTTAAAATAAATCCACACGCACACACCGGGATAGGGTTTGCGTCACACACACACACATGCACACACCGGGATGGGGTTTGCGTCCCACATGCTGGTAAATGTTGGTTCTGTTTTACTCATCTTTGATTCACCATTCCATGAGTGATTGTCCTGTTTCTGTTTTTTTTTTTTTTTCATATGCAAAATTATACGTGGCTGGATAGGAATAAACGTCGTTAATCTTCCAAATGTATATAGGTAATAAAAATGCCAAAGTAAGACTGTGCAAAATAGATACGGGTTGTCTCGCTTTCCTTACATATCTGGATATATGCACCTTGTTACAAGCAATCAGTAGACCAAAAACGTAGACCCTGGTTTGATCTATATCTGAGTACATACGGTATACATTTTCAAAAGAAGAAAAAATGTAAACAGCGCCTTAATGAAATACAATAACAATTTTAATGTGCTGAAAAGAAATAAATATTCTCTAGAAGTTCCCCCTCTCAACTTTTCAATGTAAATAAAACATGTAGCCCTTGACTTTTTTTAAATAAAAAAATACTAATGCTTAATAGTAAAGTTGATTTGCAATTTATAATGGATTATTTAATATTTGGTACAAAACTAATTATCACACAAGAAAAATGCTCCGTTCTTTGGGGGGATTCTTGATGGGAGAAGAAAATGCCATTTTATACTGAATAATCTGGTAGTGGAGCTTTATATAACAGTATCTTTTAAATTCACTTTGGAATATTTAAAAAATTTACAAAAGTGTGTTCCTTCGTATTAAAACGATTATGTCTATGAATAGGAAAAATCCTAATGAACTGTTTTTATGACGGTTATCTAGACGGTTCCTCAAAAACAATTACACGAGATATTGTAAAATAACATCCATTATGGAATATGACTGTACTATCGATTATTGGTTTACTAAAGTTTCTTTACTACGATTATCATTATATTTCTGAAGGCGTAGATCAATGAGGACTATTCCAATTATAGTCAGTATATCGTACCTGTTGAATACATTCCACATACATAAATGAACAAATTTAGTAAAGTTGCCAATTACAAGAAAAACAACGCTGATTATCCTATATTAATTTTGTTAAAAACGGAATGCACTCCAAAAAGGTAAGAAATAAGAAAATAATATCACACATATGTCCGTTGAACTCACCATTGAAATAATTAGTATTACAGACAAGTCAGTTACACGCACCTTGTAAATAATAGTGATTTGTTCGTAAACTCAACAAGGAAATAATTAGTATTACAGACTTCAGTTAAACGCACCATGTAAATAATAGTGACTTGTCTGTTAAACTCACCATGGGAATAATACTACTGACTTGTTCCTTAAACTGACAATGAAAATAATATAATATTCTCGTCCTGTTAATCGCATTGAAAATGTTAGTTACGATTGAATAATAGTTTACCCAAAGAGCGTTGTGAGGTAAATATATACTTACGTTTCCAGGTGTGACTCAGCCTCGTTGGATTTCAGTATCGGTTTACACTTATGCTGTCATATGTCATCATTGGATAAAATAGATTAATCATCGTCTACAATACCGATTTATTGTATGTCTACAACTCTGGTATTAATGAATAATGTATACTGTTTTAGTGGCGCTCGATCACTGGAGGGATACACGTTATGAAAGAGCAAAATCATAAACAGTAAAATATGCTATCCCAGTGATCATTGAATATTTGTAATTTCATTCTATCCAAAAGCTCATAAATAATACACATATTTCATATTGGGTAAAAATCTAAACGAAATATAACCCCATGAACTGTACATGTTTTGTCAAATATCTGAACACTTCAATGAAGTTGGTGAACCTTGTCACCTTGTATCCATTTTGAGGGATAGTCGTGTTTATGAAGGAAGTCTCCACGTTTTTTGTGCTAGTTTAGCGACGCACGTTACTATATGCAATATATTGCCACAACATTCTATATAAACCTCAACAATCCACTTTAAGCTCCATCAAGTAAAATAAATCCAAGCAGTGATTAGACTGTATACCTCGATTTCACTTTACAAATTCTAAAACAAAATATATCGTGGAACGTATAGATCTATGTTGGTCCGAGCTATGAATTGAAAAGCTTTGAACGTTGGTAACGAGTCAACATTCAATCAATACTTCGCGCATAAAAACCACAATACAGTATAAGCTGACTAACTGGTTCACAGGTCGCCGTGCCGTATTTGTCCGCATGTTTATTGTATGTGGACAGCGCTTTCGTTCTCCACGTTGACAAATATGGAGTAATTATTTAAACTGAAATTTGCGACTGCCGTTGCTTAAAAAATAGTTAAAAGAGGCTACATTAATAACAGTTAAATTCACGTGTTTTAAAATTTAGTTTTGTATAATCCTGTACTTAAAGATGTTGTTGACGTAATATATATCGAAGTCAGATATTGGAAGTCCTAATAAATTACAAACAAATTTATAAATGTATCAGTCAGGTTCGTAATGTGTAACAATACCGACGCCAGAGAGGTTTTGTCGATGTAAAAATGCCATAAATTATTTATAATCATTGATAGCCGAAGACTCAGGAGTTCCAAATCTATGATTAGAGCGATTAAAATGAGTCATTGTGCTATTATAATGTTCAGTCTTATAATCCGTATTATCCAATATAATGTTATTAACGTTACTAACAGTAAAAGCATTGCTACCAACACTCGAATTGGTTTATCGATGGTTTGCTTCGCATTCTGAAGAAAAAGCAACATTTGTATGAATATAAATAATTACTCATGTCCTATTTACTGTTGGCCAATGTTACATGAAAAAGCAGCATATAAAAATATATTCACTGGGTTTTGTACTCATTGGAAAATAAAATATATAAGGTTTTGACGGAATTTGAAGTTCTTTCCGTTGTGATTTTATATTGACAATAATGCACACACACACACACACACACACACACACACACACATAGAAAGACATTGGAAAATAACATTGAGGAATACAAATCATCAACATCTTGTCCATTTGTTCCTATGATAGCAAGATTATGTAACCAGTATATAATATCGCCTGCTTTGACTAGTATCGAGCCACTTTCTCCTCTTAAAAACAAACCATTATAACAGTCTTAGTTGCCAATAAACTATCTAAGCGCCGTTTACATCTTAACTATGCACATACACTCAACCAAATAACCCTTAACTGTGACAACTTAAATGTCGTAAAGGCCTGTGATGTGCTTGTGTGGATGAGAGAGAGAGAGAGAGAGAGAGAGAGAGAGAGAGAGAGAGAGAGAGAGTTTCAACTTAAACGTATAAGTGAGGACTTGTTCTTTATCAAGAAGCATGGTGGCCTGCTTCAAACACCTTCGTAAATGTAAAGATAATAGATACTTAAATATCGCCTTTAGATAAATCGGCTATTTGATGAGGACGTCTTTCATCGGGCTTTCATCGGGGTAAATTATGAGTAGAGTTGTGACAGGAGGTACACTACGGAAAATTGAATGAATTAAAGACTATTTTTTTTTATTATAAAAGCTGCATTGCTTACTATTATCATCAGAAATAAATTTCCTGCAGATTAAGGACATACAAACCTTTGAGATGAAAGAAAGTAAAACCTTTCTCTGGGGCAGCTGATATGCTTCAAAGACTGTTTTATAGTTGCATCTAAATGGATATCAAGTCAATCCACCCCTCTTAAAGTCACAAAGATCAGCTTTACTATCAATTACACTGAGCATTGGATTCCGTTACACAGATTTGAGCTACACGATAAATAATTAGTCGAATTTTTAATCGCCCTCATACACTGAAACTTTTCAAGACTGATACCTCAGTAAAATTAAATGCCAAAACAACCGAAAAGTTTGGTTGTTACCTTTTTATCTTTCAATTATCTTGAGCTATGTAAGCCGAAACCCTCTCTATCCTTAAAATCACAGACATTTCTGGGCAACGATGTCATCCCCTTTAAACCGGTTAAACCGGTATTTAAAGGTTCAACTATCACGTGACTATCTGTCAAGTTTTACAAACCGTAGACTAAAACTCCATCCTTATCCTCCAACAACTCTATTGAAAAGTTCAGACCACTGGCCAACCGTTTTTAAAAACCACTGACCTTCTGTTTATTCTTATTGTTGAGGATCAGAATCTAAGGTTTTAAAACTAATATTTGAATACCAACGGCCCACCGTTTTATCAGTAATTATATTAAGACTAACGACCCAATGTGTTTGCTGTTATATCACTAATTATATAATTAAATGTATTTACTTGATACATTGTTGTATTCCTACCATTTGTGTTATTCCATATACTTCATAATTTGCTCCCAATTTTCAACTTTTTACAAATTTGATTTAGACAAAATATTACTTCACTGTAAAACCAAACTTCTTGAAAGAGGAAATTAAACAGACCTTTTCTACCTACAACCGGGCGACATGCGAAGTGTCGAATTTGGATTAAGCATTGAACCTGAAAGCGGCATGCATTGAGCATTAAGATTTTATCACGTTTAGACCGGGAAGTCTTTGTGAAGAGTCACCTCGACCTTTAATAACCATTTCTTCCATGTCAGTGTTAAAACTTCAAAGGACCCAGTGTTAAAACTCAATAACATTGACCTGATATCTTAGCACGATTTTGATCCATGTAAAAAAAAGTCATTCTTCAAAGGGAAGAGTTATATAACATAATTCAGAGACTATGACTGACGAACGAAATGGTTGTCTTAGGAAATGTTTTAAGAAACACTGTTTTTATAATTGGCCAGAGTGAAATTAAGGTATATACCTTGGAAGAAGTATGAATTTAAAGTGACAACCTTGATCGAAACATTTTAGTCCGCAATGTTCTGAGAAAGAGAAAAACGTTTGGCTCCGAGGTAGCATGGGAAAAGAATAGTGCTTTCCTCGTTAAACAAGACATTGACCAGGTGTCCGTCTGAGAAAGACATGATTTTGTGCTGGGATGCACAACTTCTAAAGTTAACAGCATTAAGGAAACAGTTTTCCGAGAGAGAGAGTGATACTCGACAGTCCGAAGATGAATGTCCGGAAAAGAAGAGACGCGACGAATGATGTCCGGAAGAAAGGAGAAGTGAAGAGTGAAGTCCGGAAAAGAGGAAGTTACGAGTTCAGAGTAAAGGATTAGGAAGTCCAAGAAGAATGGGGCAGTCGGAATAGAAAGAAAGGAAATAGGAAACGTTGAAACACGGTCGAGAGGAGGAGGGTGATGAAATCAGTCGTGGACATTGCGTTTTTTCACCACTCGTTATGATGATGGAATAAATCCAAACTGGACACTGCTATTGAATCCGGTTGATATATCTTCAGCTGAACTGAAATTCCCACTATTAAATTGTTTGATTAAATTTGTTATTTTTCTTGTCTAAGGGGGGTGGTATTGCATTATTTCTTCCAAATAATCTTACCCAGTTCTCGGTTGATATTCTATCTTTTCACACACACACCTGGTCATAATATCGAGGGAGGTCATCCCCTAGATAATGTAGATAAATCCAATTAACTACCCCTCTTACTAAGAGAGAGACTTTCACGACAAATGTACAAAGGTATCGTCGAAAAACACATAGAAACTTCTGCTACTGATCAGAAAATGAAATGAGCAAAACTATTGCCTTTAGCATTGGTACATGGCATTTAGTAGAATACATCCTTATCAAGATACTGATCGATATAACCCGTGTACAAAGAAGTTTATTCAAAAGAATATGGCCTAACTATTCAGATTTTCTTTTATAAAGTTGGTAATATATACAACAAAAACTAGATAAAAAGTATGTAAATGTAAGCTCTTGTAAAAAATGCCACGAAAATATGTACTTTTTAAATGCTATACCAATATGAAACTAGAAGGAAAAAAAACAAAGAGGTAATGGGGCAACAAGCAAATAGTTCAGATTATAAAGACAGCACAAACCAAATATTAATATAGTACATGAATACAACGAAATATAAGGTATTTCAATTGCGGAATACGACTTTGGAGAACTACATTACGATAGATATTTTTGAGCGAAAAATCATGGAATAAACTAGTGTAAAATATAGAATTAGCAATTGTAGACAATTATGTCAGAAAAATTAAACTGTTTTTGCGATAACAAATAACGACTAAGTATATTTTACACATGGTATTACTGGTTAAGAGAGGTCTTAATCTAAACATACGGAATACAATATATTTGTTGCTATGGCAACACATGTCCAAGTCGTAATTAAAGAAGGAAATATATTGTACGAGTTGTAGCCGACTGTGCTATTAGTATCCAAAATATACTAGCCAAAACAATGGAGTAATTATGGCATAAGACGTTAGTATTAACTTACTCTCTGATACTAATACTTCATGGCTACATACAATACACTTACAAAAAACTTACACAGGCAATGCACCAACAGAGTGTAAAAGTGTGAATTTTGTAGATGTAACTGTAAAACTGAACGGAGTGAATATAAAGGTGGCATTTTGATGCATAAAATATTAAATTGATGTTTGTGACTTTGCACCAGATTTAATTTTGGAGGTTCCTTTTGTTAACTATATTAGGCTAAGCTGGTCAAAGCGTAAAGATCTGTTTTGTTTAGCGAAATGCCAAGGGTAAAAAAGAGTCAGAAACAGCGGTTGTACTTGCTGAAATATTTGTCATAAGTTGAAACTGTTAAGGAATCGGTTGAATGAATGACGTGGGAAAATATATCATTAACGATTCCTGGATTGCGCATGTTAATAACGATGGTATTAATGTCTGTTAGATAAACCTGAATTTTGATTGGACACTTTAATCGTCTATTGGAAGTGCATTTCCAGTCTAAGTCTTCTGTTTAAAAATGTATATCAGAGAGAGAGAGAGAGAGAGAGAGAGAGAGAGAGAGAGAGAGAGAGAGAGAGAGAGAGAGACCACTAAAGGAAGAAACGCGCAAGGAAGGTAGAGAGGGTTAATGTCGACCCCGACCTAGTGGCTGAATTGAATCTTGAGAATGACTCGCAACCAATCATGTTATGTAAACGTGCAGGACAACTAAAGTTTGAAACGTGCACTTGATTTCATGAAGAATTTTGCCGTATCTCTGTAAATGGAATTGCTAATTGCATTTTTAGAACCCGTGTTAATTCATAGTTAAAGTATAGCTGTATCCTATAATTCACCTTTTTCAATTTAAGTTTGTTTATCTAATTAATTAAATTGTTGTGTTCTGTGTACGTGGGTTCGTGTTGTTCTATTCTATATCTCTGCTCAGATCTCGATTATTCCAGTCATTAATTTCATATTTTAATATTAGACATAGATAACCACCATTCAAAAGGTAATAATCCACCAGAAAGAGTAACAAGAGTAAGAGCCTGTACTTCAAATCTGATTGACCACATCCACCCTGACAATCTCTACGAGATAAACGTACCATATTTCAATATTAGTGATTACTTTCCCTAGTGTGCAACTCATAAGCAACAGAACGCAAAGAAAATCAGTTTACACTCCTATATGCAATACCGATGCTTTAAAAAAATGCGGAAAGTGAATTTCTCTTTGAACTATCGCACATTATTAACTTATTAACTGTCTCTACAATAACCCAGATTATGATTTGTTTATCTTCATGCACTGTTTTCTTACTGCCCCAAATAAACACGCTCCAATGCAAATCAAGATAATCGATCGAAACAACCATGATAGTATACTAATGAAATAGTTACGGCACAACGTAAAATAAATTTTCATCAACATAAAGATTTTACAAATGATCGTTAATGACGGAACAAAATCAAATAACTCATTGTAAAACTCAAGCGCTTTCTTTTCTTCAAAGAAGTCATCGCCTAAAACTCTAATAGCAGATCTATCTGGAATTACTTGCGAGAACTAACTTCAACGAAACCTGTACCTCTAATGTCATATGAAATTATAGTTAAGAGCACTAATTATGCTGATGAGCACGATATTGCAAACCAGTTGAACTTTTATTTACAAATATATCCCTAACACTTGATAGGTCTAATTTTACAAAGACAAATTTACTGCTTTCGTGAATAAAACGGTACTCGATCATGATTTCAATGTCCCCCTAAAACAATGACTGACACAATTGATCTTGACACTAATCAATCGGCGAGTTTGGGTCGAATTCACTCCCAAACTCGGAAAATGTCGGCTTTATCAAACTTTGATTCATGAACGAAATAATTACCTGAAGTATCAATTTATATAAATTTAATTAGTCACTGAGATTAGCAAAAGTATTCGCAATTCATAAGAGAAATGGAAAGAATGACCCACCCAATTTCGACCCATATTTGTTCTATCTGTATGTTTTTTTTAAAAATTATTGAAGAAACATGTCAGCAAGTACTTTTTTTGGATATCGTAATAAGTACCAACTCCTTCATAAATCACAATCCTGTTTGTGGTAGAATCATTCATATCAAACTGCTTTGAAAAAACATATAGACCAGAGGCTACTAACGATCGAATCAGGTGAACGTACTGGCCCAATCTCACTAACAGAACCATGTAATTTCTTGTAATTATAATTCCTAATCAAGTCAATTTTAACTGGTGCTCCTCAAGGAACTGTTTTAGGGCCTCGTCTTTTTATAATGTTTATCAAAGACTTAGCCATGTATCCAGTGTATTCAAACACAGAGTTTTTCGTTGACAACAAAAAATTGCATTCATCCTGTAAATGTCTTGACTCCATATTAAAAAAAAAACTTCAAATCGACCTCAACAAAATATCACTTTGGTATCAACAAAGCAAAATGCATATCAATGTCTCTAAACTTAAGTACTGCAATCAAGACAAGACAGCACACGCACCCACGCCCCCCCCCCCCACACTTATCGACTCTCCAGAACTAACATATCCCCAGAAAAAAGCCACCCGGATAATTATGAAACTTCCTCTTATGACTTCTTTGAATACATTTTGTTGTCACGTCTACAACGGCTATCCAGACATAAACATTCTTTATTTAAACGGAATCATGACATTTACTTCTTTAAATGATCTTTCTCCAGATTATATCTCTAATCTGACTAAACTAAAATCATGAAATAATGAGCGTTGTCTCCGATTAACAACATCAATCGCCCCCCCCCCAAAAAAAAAAAAAAGAATTTAAAAAAAAAATAATCATGTTTAAAAATCGCTCGTGATATCGACCAGAGTCTGTGGTCGAAAACCAAACATTATAAACCTTATTTTCTACAACACCTACATTTAGAAATTTGTTAATCCTGACGCTACGCAATTCAAATTACTTTGCTTTGTTTAAAAGATCATTTACAAAATTCGTTCTTGACCAGCTCGAATGACATATTAAAGCCTCTCAAGATAGATCTTTGTCGCTGAGTAATGTGTATACCTCTTTATTGCATATACGTATTGTTCGGTATAGATACACAAATTAATTCAATTTAAATCCGTAACAATACATGTGCAAGGATACTTGAATGTGAGCAAGCGATTTTTTTTTTATTAAAACAATTTAATAACATAACTGGTTACAAAAACGAATTACATGTGACAGATAGATCTTTCAGGACGAAATGTGCTATCATTGTTAAAGTTATTATTAATTCAAACTGTCTGAGGAATATCTGGCTCAGTATGGTTGGTTTTGACCACTCTCCGCATCAGCTATGCCGAGTTAGATTTAGATTTACTAAATGTCCGTGTATGTGTGTGCTGATTTTGTTTTTGTTACGCAATATGAAATATCGAAAGTGGAACCGGACGTAATTTAAAAAATAAGCTCACGTCACTACCATGGATGATTTCATTCAGTATCGATAAGCTTAATGTTTTTTGTTTTTGTTACGCAATAAGAAGTTTCGAAAGTGAAACCTGACTTAATTTTTTATATAAAAAAAGCTTCTGTCACTACCATGGATGATCTCACTCAGTATCGACTAGTTTATGTCACTACCATGGATGATCTCACTCAGTATCGACTAATTTATGTCACTACCATGGATGATCTCACTCAGTATCGACTAGTTTATGTCACTACCATGGATGATCTCACTCAGTATCGACTAGTTTATGTCACTACCATGGATGATCTCACTCAGTATCGACTAGTTTATGTCACTACCATGGATGATCTCACTCAGTATCGACTAGTTTATGTCACTACCATGGATGATCTCATTCAGTATCGACTGGTTTATGTCACTACCATGGATGATCTCATTCAGTATCGACTAGTTTATGTCACTACCATTGATGATCTCATTCAGTATCGACTAGTTTATGTCACTACCATGGATGATCTCATTCAGTATCGACTAGTTTATGTCACTACCATTGATGATCTCACTCAGTATCGATACGCTTATGTCCTTACCATGGATGATCTCACTCAGTATCGATAAGTTTATGTCACTACCATGGATGATCCCCTTAATGTTCAACTTTATAACGTGTCAACGTATACAGTAACATGTAACATTCATTCAAGAGTAAAACAGATTCTGATTCCATTGTGTTGCTTATATTCGTGATAAAACTCATCGGACGAATCGTCTATATAAGCGTACAAAGCAACTTTATATCATCAATGCGAAATAAAAAGATTTTAAATATGACATTGATTAATCTCAATATACCTGTACACTTCAGTATCCAAAATCATCGAAGAGATCTTCATGGGAAGGTTTCCGAAACCCGAAAAGTTCAGTTTCTTCCCGTGTCAACACCTGACCATAGATTTCACGTAGCAGCAATGTGAGTAACCCAGGGATTTAACGAGAAGTATCTAATGCATCAATATGCAACAATACCACTATATACACAAAATCTTATTTACACTTACGATGTAACAAGTAACATCACATTTTGCCTGAATTCGGTAAATTGGGGAGCTTGATGAAAGATCAAATTAACATGTGGCTTTCATCAAACTTCGTGTTCATCCATAGGGGAGCGTAAACGGTCTATTATTTCAGAGATAGTCATCGCACAGTGACCCGGTCATAGCGCTTCGAGACTATATTGAATTGGTCAACAATTGTGTCTAAGCTGTTCCTAATCTCAACACGCAAACGCCGTATAAATATCTACTGAACCAAGAAATATAGTTTAGACTGCCTGATAAATAGGTTATATTTCAAAATAATTGTTAATTGTTTCAGAAACAAATGGAGATGCAATTCGAGAATTTAGCGATATGATCTTCGATAAGGAGTTATTATTGGAATGCGAAAACTGGTGCAAGTACCTAGAGGTTTTGTTTTAAATAAAATTAGATTTTTGCTCCGTGTCACATAAAGTAAAATGGTGACGCACTCTAACTTATTTAAAATATGTAATCAATTTGATGCAGAGAGTTCGTATTGCATGCCAGGATGACGAAGTATTGTTATATTTTTCGTTACTAACGTTTTCATGATTTTGATTCCCTGACAAATGTTCGTGAAAATGTAAGCAAACAAAGGAAAATGAAGCCGGTAGTCCCATAAATACGTTAGGTATATTCCAGATTTATCTAAAAACAACAACTATTTATCCACTCATGGTTATAACGGAAACTTCAAATAGTTTGTACATCAAAGAAAAAGAGGACGGGAAGAGGGTGGAGTGGGGAATGTTAGTAATGATAGTAATACGTAAATGAAGAACACAACTACGACGATAATGATGATGCTAATTAAAGAACGATTTCCAGAGAATACCTTAAATATTATATTATTCACACCAGAGAGTGCAAAAATAAAAGTGGTATCAATAAAATGCGAACTTCTGAAATAAAATGTTCTTTCCCAAGAACGTATGAGATCATAACAACTACCAATAGCTGATGGGTGTTAGTCAGGAGGGTTTAGATGCTGATGATAAATGTAAGATCAAGATGTTAAATAATTCTAACCACTGAGGACTGCATTTTTACATCTCATGTCTAATATTGGAGTTAGAGCAATCAATGTTTTTCTGCCCCCACCAAGACCACCATACCACCCTCGATAACAACTAAACTCCAGTGAAAACAGATGTGCCTCCGAGAAAAGCAAGAGGTGAGGAAAGCTGGTAATTGGTAAACAGTGTTTGCTTATCGTGTAAACTGACCTTTAATTAGCCCGTTGTATATTGGACGCCATTATTATTGGGTACAGTTGGGTCTAATTTATATAATTATATAATATATAATGTTGTCGAGACAAGAATTGCCCTCGTAGAGACGTCTTACACCTAGTGGTCATAACAAATAACGTACCCAATGAGCATTACTGAACAGGGATATAGAACATTTGAATCCTCATTAAGTATGAAAAAGAACATTCATACGTACCCACTTAACCACACTGTACAGAGACCTGGAACGTTTGAATCCTCATTTAGTATGATAAGAACATTCATACGTGACCATTGAACAATGTTGTACTATGCTTGAATTATTTCAATACTTATTTAGTATGATAAGAACATTCATACGTGACCATTGAACAATGTTGTACTATGCTTGAATTATTTCAATACTTATTTAGTATGATAAGAACATTCATACGTGACCATTGAACAATGTTGTACTATGCTTGAATTATTTCAATACTTATTTAGTATGATAAGAACATTCATACGTGACCATTGAACAATGTTGTACTATGCTTGAATTATTTCAATACTTATTTAGTATGATAAGAACATTCATACGTGACCATTGAACAATGTTGTACTATGCTTGAATTATTTCAATACTTATTTAGTATGATAAGAACATTCATACGTGCCCATTGAACAATGTTGTACTTTGCTTGAATTATTTCAATACTTATTTAGTATGATAAGAACATTCATACGTGACCATTGAACAATGTTGTACTATGCTTGAATTATTTCAATACTTATTTAGTATGATAAGAACATTCATACGTGACCATTGAACAATGTTGTACTATGCTTGAATTATTTCAATACTTATTTAGTATGATAAGAACATTCATACGTGACCATTGAACAATGTTGTACTATGCTTGAATTATTTCAATACTTATTTAGTATGATAAGAACATTCATACGTGACCATTGAACAATGTTGTACTATGCTTGAATTATTTCAATACTTATTTAGTATGATAAGAACATTCATACGTGACCATTGAACAATGTTGTACTATGCTTGAATTATTTCAATACTTATTTAGTATGATAAGAACATTCATACGTGACCATTGAACAATGTTGTACTATGCTTGAATTATTTCAATACTTATTTAGTATGATAAGAACATTCATACGTGCCCATTGAACAATGTTGTACTATGCTTGAATTATTTCAATACTCATTTAGTATGATAAGAACATTCATACGTGACCATTGAACAATGTTGTACTATGCTTGAATTATTTCAATACTTATTTAGTATGATAAGAACATTCATACGTGACCATTGAACAATGTTGTACTATGCTTGAATTATTTCAATACTTATTTAGTATGATAAGAACATTCATACGTGCCCATTGAACAACGTTGTGCTATGCTTGAATTATTTCAATACTTATTTAGTATGATAAGAACATTCATAAGTGACCATTGAACAATGTTGTACTATGCTTGAATTATTTCAATACTCATTTAGTATGATAAGAACATTCATACGTGACCATTGAACAATGTTGTACTATGCTTGAATTATTTCAATACTCATTTAGTATGATAAGAACATTCATACGTGACCATTGAACAATGTTGTACTATGCTTGAATTATTTCAATACTCATTTAGTATGATAAGAACATTCATACGTGCCCATTGAACAATGTTGTACTATGCTTGAATTATTTCAATACTTATTTAGTATGATAAGAACATTCATACGTGACCATTGAACAATGTTGTACTATGCTTGAATTATTTCAATACTTATTTAGTATGATAAGAACATTCATACGTGACCATTGAACAATGTTGTACTATGCTTGAAATATTTCTATACTCATTTAGTATAATTTAAACAAATATATAGGTGCCCATTGAATTCACAGCGCTGTACATGGGCTTGGTGCGTTGGAATACGTGTTTATCATGTAACAGAAAATTTATACGTATCCATTTAACAATGCTGAGCATAGGCTTGCTGCATTGGAATGCGCGTTTTGAATGAAGAAGGACAACCACAAAATAAGAACAATGTACGTTTGAAGCAACGTAAGTAATACCTACTGTTGTACGACGTTCGAGTGTTGCTCCTGCTGCTGATGAGGAGGACGAGGAAGAGGACGATGTAGGATGTGGTGGTGAAGATTTTTAAAAATGCCGGCAATATTATTTTTTTTTCATCGATTCATTTATTAGAATAGTTTTTCACATAACTAGCTATAAATTCCTTTTCTAAAATTCAATGAGAAAGGTTTTAGCTTAAGAGAAAATGTTTAAGGAAAATAGATATCATAATGATCGAAAATTGAATAGACGTTTCATTGTGCTGATATACGAAAAGGAACATAGACGTTTTCCAAAAATTATAGCCGAATCGCTTACTTTTCCCCTCTTAAGTTGTTTATTTAAAACGTGGACTAAACTGTTTTATTCAATTGTTCCGTGGTAATTGACCTTTTATAAAGTTTAACATGATGCCCTGTAACATTTTAGGTAGTAATTTGCATGAGATAAAATTAGATGAAGGCATGCGATTATTTCTCAGATACAAATCTGAATCATTCACTATTGACATCACTAGAAATAACAAGCATGGGGATAATGGATACATATTTCTATAATTTTAAAAAAAATAACATATGTACTGTCTTTGAAACTTCTGAGTGCTTCCGTAAAAGAATAACAAAACGTGAGGTTCATACAGAGTCAATATCACAGACTAGTAGGTTACTGTTCTCAAGCAATGAGTATGACTATAGCACGAGTATCACGTGTCGTTTCCTAGATAAGGCGAATGCGTTGCGTACTAAAAGGCACACAGTGTACCTGTTCTCGTCTACATTCCATTGACAGACTCAATCAAATATTTTCAGTATCTCTTTAGATCAGGTGATCCACCAACGTCGCTTCCGTCCTTCTATAATATTATCTGAAATCAGTTGGTTCCATCTACCTTCGAGCAGATTGCAAGATGGTCCAGTCCGCCAAATGGACTCGTCGGTGTGCCAATTTACATCATTTTAATGCCTGTTTCGATATTTAGTTCTAAGTCCATTAAATATGCTTTCGAACCTTTGAAGGCAAAAGTTATTTTAAACCCGAGTAAACCATCAGAGTATTTTACAGTGAAATCTAGCAACTCACCAAGCCATCCAACGCATTTCAGTTTTTTTTTTATTCTCGTATTTAGCAAGAAATAATTCCATTGTCATAAACATTGCAAATAATATTGATCTTTTAATAATCAGATATCAGATGGGTGTTTGAATATGCTTATGCTTGTGGAAACTACAAATGATGGTATTGTCTGAAATGGTAATAACCCTTCTACGTAAACGTCCGTCAATTCTATATAATAAATAGCAACCGATATTTGTGTTTGCATTGATCACAGTTGCAAGCGACTTCAAACGTTGTGAAACACACTGAATAATTTGTATGTGATATCATAATGTAACTGACTTTGTTAATATCAATTCAAATAACAACCCACAAATTTGAAATTAAGCACAGAGCAAGACAAAATAATTATGTTTCACAACTTAGTTCACTTGCTTAGAGGAATTTAATCAAACATAATTCAAAATTTAAAAATATAAGTGTTTTAATACAACTAAACGTTTCAAATTATTACAAACCAGTTGTTTTAATTGAAACGAAGTTAAAGATAAAATCGAATAGATGTTAGTTGCTGAAACATACAACACGTCAGATAATAATTTACTCACAATGTATAATACGACATGATCTTTTCTAGTCAGTGACTTCATTGCCCCATATAAAATGTAGCCTCGTTGTAATTGCTTACTCTGGAATAATCATCGATACAGACATGATTACCTTTTCACCTTCAAAAGGATTGTATTTCAGTATGCCGCATGTGATATCACATATCAAGCCAGCTTCATGTCGCCATATCGAAAATTGTGTTTCTGTGCACAACATACCGTGTTGCTCTCCAATTACATGTTATTGATATTTGCGAACACATTATAAACACATAAAAAGGCAAAACCATGGTAAATACATCTGATCCTAATTATTTTTGTACAAAATATAATTTAACTGTATTTACAATACAAGGGATAAATATATTTTCATGTACTGACAATATTCGATTCGCACGATAAAGGCTCGACTTATCTCTGTGATACAAAATAATGTGGATTAGAGTTTATGTTGTTATTTTTTATATGACATCTTGTTACATATCACTTAATGTGATTGGGATTTCGTCGAAATAAGCCCATGAAAGTTTTGTGCTGTATTACGTTTACTGACTGGTTGCGATTATGTAAAAAACAAATATTTAAAACCCCGCCTTCAGCAAATGTTCTTTTCAATAAACATTTTGGAATCCATTTGTCATGAAAATGGTATCGTCTGACAGAAGAGGACTACTTTAGCCCCACTGAGTAAACAGGCAGAATGTCATCCAAATACAGCCTATTAACACAGTAAATGTGTGATGCAAATCCGACTCAAAAAGTAGTTTTTTTACGTCTTCTGAATAGTCTAATGTTTCAAATCAGATAACTGCAAATATCGGGTCACAAATACATTACAGTAAATGTGGGAATTTCTGCATCCAGTAATCCTATTTTCACATAAATATCACAGCAATGTAACGTTTAGCTGTAAAAGTGACATGTTAGGGTGAACATGGACTCCATACGGTACTATGTAACCTATATACAACGTGACATTCCTGTGTTGAAAAATGAATTTGTCTATAAAAAATGTTATGTTTATTCGGAAGAAAGCTTGTACATTGATTTAAAGTTTGTACAAAAGTATGATCTACTTTAACTAGTTCAACTTTGTTTGGGACAATTTTTACGCACAACAAATGAAGGTTTAACGTCTGTCAGAATGAACGAATGTATTCATTCTGCTTTCTATCGATATAATTTCAACTGAAATAAAAGCTATTTTAAGAAAGAGAATCTTAAATGGGTAATGACTTCAAATTTAATTTTATGAAACTTGCTGAATAATGCCAAGTGTTTGCTCGCCAAAGCTGGACTTTATTCAACTCCTTTCATAAATTCAATATTACATCATTACCTATTGAGACCCTCAATATACGTATCATTGCAGTATTTCTGTTCTTGTTTATCTTCGGTCGACGTAAATATTTCGACCCTCATTTACAAACATAGAAGAAATACTTCAAACTGCAGTTAGAGACTTGCATATATGTTTCTGTCTTTCTGTATATCAATATATCTATAAAACTGCTGTTTGTCAGAAATATCCACTAATTGTGACACACACACACACACACACACACACACACACACACACACATACATACATATATATATATATATATATATATATATAGAGAGAGAGAGAGAGAGAGAGAGAGAGAGAGAGAGAGAGAGAGAGAGAGAGAGAGAGAGAGAGAGAATGGATAGCAGATTGAGATAACTAATTTGAACTACATTGAAAACAAATACAATTTCCTATCACAAGAGAATTTCCTAAAAGCAAAAGATTTTCTTTACGGATCAATAACAAAGATAAGATGTACTTTTACATACTGCATCATCAACAACCAACATGGCATGTTTCAGCTATATGCATTTAACAAAATAATAGGGTAGACGATAAACAAATAATGAAATTTCGCTTGGAGATAAATCAGTTGATTTTATTACTGCCTCTTGCATCAGTCGTCAAGACTTTGAATTGAACTGACAAGTACAATTAAGAGAGGAACTAGAAGTTTCACAGACAGATGAAATACTAGCTTTACCATCTTATGATCTTGTTCCTGAGGAAAAGAAGCAAAGACTGATTTTGTGTTTTTCAGTTCAAGATTGCTTGCCGATTTGGACAGATATATCAGTGACAATGCGATGGATTAAAACTAGCCATGCATATCTAAAACAGCTAGTCCATATGTTTCATGATACAAATCAGGACTGGAACAGTCATGTTTCCTATCTTGAGAAATATGAGCTATATACAGTGACAAGACATTTTAAATGAACCTTGATGCTAAGGGTAAATGCAAGAGCTCATTGGAGCAATTTTAACATATAGCTCTTAATTGTTATTAATGCTTCTACTCTAAAAACTATCTGATACCTATATTTACAAAAACTGTACACTATGGCATGCAGTAGAAAAAAGTCGACTTGAATTCAGGAAAAATATTAATTACCCAATTGTCTCGTTGATTGCCCTTGGGATCTTGCACACTATTTGGACCTCTGGCAATAGCTAATGTTAATGGTGAATATACCATGGAAGGTTCGCATTATATTTATAAATCAAAATATATTATTACTGGAAAGCTTAAAACGCAAGAGCTTATCGACGACTCTTCCGTTGAACTGCTCACCCCCACCCCCGTACATATTTACGCTTCCCCTAAAATGACATTACTGGATCAGCACCTGGCGAATTCAAACGCCCCAGGAAATAAGCGAGCGTAACTAAAAACGAGGTTCAAGATCCAATTAAATGGATTTGTTCCAAAGTTAGGCTGGACTCATATCATTCAACTCAATATGTGCGTTGCTTTCTATTACGATCAAGCGTTTTTGAAAGTTTGTCAGTGTAGTAGTAAAGTCCTAATGGTTGGAAGTTAGTGACGTATTCAGCTAGTATGTGATGTCTTCTTACAAGGATTTCCCAATTTGCTACTGTAAATAACTTGGCGTTTTCTGCCAGGCGCACCATAATCTGTTTTAAAAAATTCAAATAACTATCTAACAACAATCTACATAGATGTATTATTGTTTTAAGAAAATCATTACTTAGGTACATACTAAGGTCACAACTTCAATAGAAGATAAAGCCTGAGCTATCACCTCAGCCGAATGAAAGACCGCGTCGAAATACAAGTGTGTGAAAACTTTATACTATCTATTTTTTAACCTTTAACAAATGTTTGATTAATGTTACATGAATATTTATATAAATGATAATTTAATGGATAATTTTATTTTGTAAATCTACTTATTTTCGCAGGACCATTCACTATTTTAAGTAGCTTGGCTATTTAGTAACAGAAACATATTTATTATTGTAGAATTAATGACACGTGTGCTGGAACGGCGGTTAGTGACGTAGGTAGGGCGCCCAAAGGTAGCGATTTCGATACCCGGCGAGACCATCTAGGATCGGCTGCCTAGGTGTGTCCTTACGAAATACATTTAGCTCATATATCGTATGGCACACACAATGATGTACTAAAAGTGCCATTAAAACCAAACTAATTAAATATATAAGTAGATAAGAATTCATATGCTGTTCGATACATACATACCTGGTTGGTAGGCATCTGCTAGTCTCGAGTAACGATGGAAGTGCACCCGTGAGAGATGTTCCGGTTGGTGGTTGTGCAGCGTCTGCTGTCCTTGTTGCACTTGAAGGTAAAGTCTGGTGTAGGTTGGTGCTGCTTCTTCGTCTTCTGGAATCGCTTTTCATCAGCTATAATGCGTAGCTTGTTCTCTCCGGCTTTCAGACCAGTGATCAGAACGGGTCGCTAGCTGGACCTCTCTGGAAGCAAGCTTTTCATAAGGGTGGGCTTCGATATCAATGACTTTCATGTCGCGCTTGCAGACAGCCTTGAAGAGGAGATGTGGCTGTCCGATCTACCTTTTTCCAGAGGAAAATTTCGAATAAAGAAGGTCTTGGGGATCCATCCGTCATCCATCTGACGTACATGGCCTTGCGATCTCATTCCACGTTGACACAAGAGTGTGACCATGCTTGGAATCTTGGCACGTTCAAGCACCTCGTTGTTTGTTACTCGATCGCTCCAGGTGATCCCGAGTATATCCGAAGGCATCGCATGTGAAAGGCGCTCAGTCTTTTCTCTTACATAGAGAGTACAGGCTTCACTGGAGTACAAGGGAGTGCTTACCACGCAGGCACGATACACGGAGTTATTAGTGTTCAAGGTCAGCATGCTGTTGTTCCATACTCTCTGCAACAACCTGGATAGAGTTGTTGATGCCTTTCCAATCCGCTTGCTGAGCTCAGCATCGAGCGAGAGGTTGTTGGTGATAGTACAGCCGAGGTACCAGAACGGACTACCTCAGCATCGTCGGCAAAGAGCATGTCGCTGATGGTTGCTCCTCACGTTCCTGTTGCCTTCAGTCGTGCCAGGTTGAACAATCGGACGTCTGATCGCGTGTGCAGGTAGATCCCTTCTGTGGACGTCGCAAATGCGTGCTTGAGCAGGAAAGCGAAGAAGATACTGAAGAGTATGAGGGTGTAGGTTGGAGCTGCTTTTCAGTTATGTTTCACTCGGCTGCGGATGTCGAACGGGTCGGACGTTAAGCAATCGTACATCACTGTGCCGTTCATGTCATAGTCTTTTGAGAATCGTTAATTGTCTGAAGGTCATCTTAGAGCCCAGTCTGTTTGGTCTGGACATTCTAGGTATCTAGCTCAAGGATTGGAGGTTTCCTTGTTGGTTTTCGTTTCTTATTTCTTAGTGCTGTAGTTTTCCTCCGCTTGTCAGGTACTCGTGTTCCTTAAGCCCTACGCACCGAGCAAGGCAGGGTGGGAGCTGTTCAGCTTGAGGCGGTGGTAGCTGTCCAATCAGACGTGTTGGCTTCATCTACCGTCGGAAGCATCCCCTTGCGTCTGACTCTACGCCAATCGAGCTGGTACGTATTAACGCTAGCCTGCTGATTCCCGTTTTGTGTCGACGCTGTAAGGCGATGTGGAAGTGTCCTCTGCAGGTCGCAAACCTCGGCGGCGTGATATGAAGAATGAGTTGTTGCATATACAGCTGATTTCCCATCTCCCTGCATCTGACGGATCTAAGCGAAAAGGCAACATGATACGTCACTGCACCACTGACGTCGTAGGTGTTGCTGAAATGACACCGAAATCAATGTCAGCTCGCCATAGGGACTCCATCTCCGGATTTTCTGTTGGGGTGTACTCCCATGGCTTTCACCATGAGAGGGTATATTCAAAAGGCAGCGATGGTTTGAATTCAGAGTTTACCTTCTCGTAGATGGGCGACCACCCAAGGTTAACGAGCCAGCCCCATCTGCCCAAAGCGTCTGGTTTTGAGGCGACAGAAACCCGCCTGTCATCCCTTCTTCAGTCAGCTTAAACAGTTTCCGTCGCGCTTAGCAGTTAAGCCACTCGTGCTGGATTTGGTTGTCAGTGGCTCAGAGTCTGACGATCAAATAAAGCTCCAGACTTTAACGGGGTTCCAAGGGTTATTATTCGTATAATATTGTATAAGCCCTACATGTCAAAGGGTAAGTGTTACGTCCCACTTTGTCAAGGGGTATTGTACAACATATAATAATAATAATAATGCAACCCACTCCCCTTATGATACTCGTTATCTAAGAGATGACCGCCCACGGTATAATTGCCCGGTTCGAGTAAGAGAATGTATGCGGTAACATGAGCAGGTATATATAGAACAAACAACTCCGATTCCCCGTAAAGATAAAACAATTTAATCAAATACATACACAATCATGAAACTTCCTTTCATTAGGAAATATACGCGGTTTAGAAATAAACTTTCACCGAATTACAATAAGATTTGAAATAGAATTAAACAAATTAGAAGTTCTATTACTGATAGTTGAAAACCATCATAGGATCGAGTGGTACAATCGAAGTCAGTGCTTTGTTCGATTTTCATAACCTGCTAGGTCTCGGTCCACGTTCACTGTTCCTTCCAATGTTGTTCTAAAAGTTCCTTTCTCTCTAAATAATCTGCCCTTGTGGATGTTCCGCTTGAATCCGGACTTGTCCACTGTATCATGCATACACTGAAATTTCCACGTCTCAATTCTTTTTCCAGCGTGTACGTCCTTATTCACGTAACTTCACGTTCTTCCCCAAAAAGCTATTTTCTTCCTTTCAAAAGAAAATTCAAACAACCTAAGTCTCTCGTTACAATGATTACAGTTGAGACTGTCATTATTCCTGGTTCGAACAATCAGATATTTCTATCAGTGATAACAATTTTACGGCTAGTAATTAACTATACATGTCCTCAAATGAATGTAGTTAAACCAATTGTTAATTCGTTTTGCCTTGACCTAATACATTAACGTACTACAAAGCGAGGCGTTGAATTATAGCTCGTATACTCTGTCGCTAAATTGTCTATGACATTAAAATTCGGTGAATTCACATGTAATCTTGTAAATCATTAAGTAATGTAATACATTGAATTTTTAGAACACAATCATTATTGAAACAAGATGATAAATTCAAGAATTAACGTAACACTTCTTATCCATAACTCAACATAGTGTTTTTACGACATAAATTAACACTACGTCATTCTTAACTAAGAATTAAGGTAAGAATTCCAATTTATAATTTAAAAGCACATTATTAAATAAATGTATCAAATGGAATCATGCAAGTACTTCCGATTCATAATACAAAACACATTATTATACAAATGTATCAAATTAAATCAATTATACAAATGTATCAAACGAAATCATGCAGACCTGTAACTAAGCAAACATATAAATTGCATCACAATATACATGGAATTGCGACAATACCTTTATGTGTTTTGGTGTGTCACTCAACCGTTGTTTTTGGCGGTTTTTCCCCTGGACTATGGTTTAACGGATGTACTTCTCTAAAATACCATCCGGAGTCTTAATAAATAATTCCAACACTGTCTTCCCTCTTGCAGAGAAATTTTAAAGACTGGCTTCTAATTTAGCTATTGCCATATTATGTTCTAAGATCTTCGTGTGAAAACACGCCCCTTATTTAACCGTGACCAATCAGAATCAAATGTATTTTCTCCCGCTTTCCTCTAAAAGTCGCTTACGTCATGATCAATATGACACGCTTTGGTTTTAAGTAACATAATCTCTGTATTTCCTCAATTCTGACACTTTCGTTATAAAATGAAACTTTAAAAGGTCGTCAGCAGGCAACCCCGGCTTCTGTGTAAACAACGTTTAATTAGTACAACGGTCGCCTAGACTCTACAGGCACCTCCCTCTTGCACAATGTGTCTCATAAATCTAACTAATGGCTATCTGGTCCCACCTAATGGTTTATTAATAGATCGACCGAAAATTTGGCACTTCACACACACACACACACACACACACACACACACACACACACACACACATACATACATACATACATACAAACGTGTACGTATAAAATGGCAACTACTTAAATTGGAGCATAGAGAAACAAATATGGCAAATCAGTGCTGTTCAGTTTTCATTTTATGATTGTAATAATGATACGTAGTAGATAATGAATATTTATGTATATTTGAATTTTAAAATACAAATTAGAACAGCTAAAACAAACAAAACGTGCTACAACAACAACGTTAAGATAACATCATCATCAAGAACATGAACAAGCAGAATGAAAGATTTATAGGAAAAACATACAACCAAAATAACAATTTTCCTACATTTTAATACGAGACACCCAGCCTATTTATAGTGTATTAGGCGTGTGACGTAATTCATAGAAGATGGCCCACGTTCTGTAAGATCGGGGTGTGGCTGCTGTGAATGGGGCCATTGATGAAGATATAGTATCACAATCACTAATTACTTAGCTGTTTGTAATATAATGAAGAATCGTAGTTAGTTCAGAAATGTTTGCCCAAGTTGGGTCTCGCACATTTTAAAGGCTGACCAGGAACAAAATCGATAATCGGCACATATATAAAATGATTGAACGGGGACGTTTGAATGAAATTGACACATGTGATGAAATATAGATTTACTGATTTTAACCCGGCTGGAGAACAAATGATCAAATTTGGATGAGAGAAAAGCAATATAGACAAATTGATCGACGTAGTTTGACTGTCAAAAGATTTTTTGCACTCAATATTTAAATGCAAAACGGATAGGTCTTCCACGTATATGTGCCATCACCTGGGTTATGGACTGTATTTGTGCTGACTCCAAAGTCCTACTACATGTTGTGCTCCCGTCCAGATGTATCTACTTTTAAACAAAACATGATTGCAAACATCCGCCATCATAACAGACATTTCCTTAAGGAGTATCTCATCCAAACGTGTCCACATCCTTCCTACAGCCCTAATTTTGCTCCAAGTTATTCTGGCTGAATCCCGTTATTGAAGTGCAGTTATCCAGTATATGAACAAAATTCCAAAGATTTAATACAACTTGGCAATAAATAATTAGATTATTTATTTTTAAAAAAGTGCGAAGCAGTGCATGGAACTTAATTTGAGGGAATGCACTAGAGTACTGTTCCGGAATAAAGAACCTTGCTGTTCAGTGCACTGTTATTCTTAACATTTAAAAAAAAACTCATCGTAAGTTAAAAATGTATTTACATAGGTTGCTTACCAAATTCGCACTACTCCTATGAAACAATACAATCGTCTATTACATAGGTTGTATATAATATAAAATAAGTGGATACATTTTCTTTGAAACGTGTACACACAAAACAGTCATGAAATTCACTCTCTTATAGTTGAAATAACGGTGTGCCTTTTCTTTTATCAACATACGTGCCAAACCATCTTCCCAATTCTTCTGGTAGTCTGAGCTTGGATGAATTTACAGTTAGAATCTGTAAATAATTTAGACCTCCTGTGAAAGCAGATGTGCTTCCCAGAACAGACAAGGTGCAAGAAGCACTGATCAGCACGCTGAGATTTGACGTATCTCGAAAGCTGAGCTAAGTTAACTTCTTGCGTGTAGTTGCCATAATTGTTTGGTGTATATATATTTAATTAATTATAGGGGTATATAAAATATATTTTGAAATCTTAAATTGTTATTTACAAATTCATAAATGTATTATGCTGGAAACATTGTTTTCACACTACTCAGAAGGTTCAAGGAGCCATACATTTATTACTTTCTTTGAAACTATAATCTACGAATGTTTTAAATATAGATCTAAAACATAAATTACGAAGGCGATTAAGTGAAACAAATATAAAACCACAATATTAGTATTTATTTTCCAAACCACCACCACCACCACAATTCAACCCTTACTCGTAACACATAAAATATTCCAGAATCAGACAAGAGTAATTTTATAGAGTACTTAACCAGTATATATATATATATATATATATATATATATATATATATATATATATATATATATATATATATATATATATATATATGATTGAAGTTTTACTACTAACTCGTATGTTGCCTAACGGTATGCAAAGTGTTTTTTAAATTTGTGTATCGCATCATTTTCTACAGAAGTTAACAAGTTGATATGATTTATCACAATAACAATAATTTGTAGGAAAGAATAACAAATCTAGTGCTTAGTACTTAGTGCTTATAATGTTTTGTATATCTTACTGTCATATCTTAGGATTTGCTGAGAACATTAATTTTATACTGAAATGTCAACATATGTAATTATAGGACAACATATTAAATGCCTTCACTAGTTTAACCTTTCTTTTTATCTTCGCTTTGTGTTGATTTTCCTTGCTCTATCTTCTTCATGTTCCTTTCTGCTTTTGATTTTGAAAATTCTTGAGAAAGTTTTCCGACTAATCTGCTTTGTTCAACTTTATGTGGATCTTTCTTTTTTGTTTTAGCGACGTTGATTATTTAAGCTTTGTTTCAAACTTATTCCTAATCATATTTTTAATATGATCACATATCATTTTCAAGAAAATTTAAGTTAAAGTAATCGATAATTTACAGCCAGTTTTAAATCAATCAATATCATATATGAGCAAACACTTATATTCAACCCAACGCTTGTAAAGCGACAGTTTAAAAATGATCGATATATAATAGTAACAATTAACGGAAACTTTGTCTTATCAAATTTTAATTTAAAAAAAAACATTAATGCGTTATATAGACAGTGGTTACTGCAAATCCTACAAAAGTAAACATCGTAAACAACGAAATAATTCAAATAACGACTAATATAGAAGATGGAGGGACAACTACAGAACGCAGATAAATGGTCGACTAGAGAGAACGCTATAATGAATAATTTAGACATGGGTACAAAAATGATGGAAAAAAGATGAGATTTAATTAGTTAGAATAATACAGCCAAAGATAGATAGTATAACGTCAAATACAATTTTCAAAATGTTGTGTACATTCTGTTGATTTACCTATGTGATTTAATTTTATTAAAGGTGTTACTGATGACGATGTAGGTAAAGGTAATGGTATACTTTGTCTTTCTTGACTTATTTAATTAAGAAGACCAAAGGAAACGTTTCAACTTGAGAGGTAAAATAATATATGAAGTGATAACAGATTTAATGGTACAAAATTCAATGCAAGGGAGAGAGACAAGGGAAGATAACAAATGTTGACGTTTGTAAAATTGTCAACTTTAGTATTAACTAGAGTTTGTATATCATTCGTTAATAAGTTTGACTCATCTTTGTTTTACTCAAAGATTTCATTACATAACTAACCAATAATAAAAACAGATGTCGAAATATGCATTGTGTGCAAAATAGCCAATACCACTTTAGTTAGCATTATTGAAGGTAGATGTTATTAGTATTAATGGTAATTCTAACTTCTACGATAGAGCCCAATATAGTATATAATACCACTTGATTTATTTTAACCACATGTAATTTATGTGGCTCATCAACTGGTACACATTTATTTATCAAAGATGTTGCCACTTGGATATCAACTGATAATAACTTAGATATTTTATCTGATCTGGCATTAGCAAACATTTCATGTTTCGTGGTTTGCTCACCACCATTTTTGCACGTCAAACGGAATTTTGCCACTTAATTTCTTGTACACGTATCTTAATATTCAGGTAAGTTTATTACTGTTATCTCATTAAAGAAATTTATTTACATTTCAAGTTGTTTATCAACAGTTAAGATAGACCTGACTGCTATACTGCACTCGTAATCTCATTGTGCTAGGTATATCATGTATACTGGCGGAAATTCATTCATTTTATCAGGAGATATGAACATTTTGGCGATATCCAAAGAAACAGCCAAACGACATTTTGTAAACTATCCGCAATGCATGAATGAATTCATATCTTAAGTGTGACGAAGCGTACAAGCGGTAGATAATATATTCAACTACAGTAACAATTAAACTGCTTTCTGTTTTCAAACAACTTTTGAATCAAATGATGTGTGTATTTACATTCAGTACGTATTTCGCTTTTAAAAAAAGGTTTCGCTAATGTTGATATTTGACACGGACTTAAGTCCTAAATCTTTTGAGTATCATCACAATTATATCGTATCGCTTATATATTTGTACCTAAGAAAAATAAAAACGAAATGGCACATTCAGTCTAGATATGACTGGCCTGCTTCTGTTTCAGTAAATGTTGAAGAAAACAAAACTGTATGTGTATTCCTAATTCAGTTGAAACAACGCAAGTTTAGAGCATATTAAGTGAATAGTAGCTAGCACTGATTCTGATTTGTACACATTTTATGGTTTTGGTTTAATCAAAGAAAACGTAGCAAACTTATACATGGATTTCACGAGAATTGGTTGCTGAAATGAATGGCAATGTGAATAACATGGAATGGTTAAAAAACATATCTCTCTCGTTCAGTCCAAAGCATGCGGGTAGCGGAGCACTAAGCACTTGAAATTATCAAGAATTAACGGAGGTGTCTGGGGATAGGTATGGTAAGAGATGGAGGGGGAGCCTGAGTGCATACATAACTTTTGCCCCTGACGACATAACATCTTTCCTAAAAGCATGGTTAATTTAAAGTACTGAATTCACCTTCAGTTCTGACTCGATATCATAATCTCTCTCTCTCTCTCTCTCTCTCTCTCTCTCTCTCTCTCTCTCTCTCTCTCTCTCTCTCTCTCTCACACACACACACACACACACACACACACACACACACACACATTAGATGACTTGACACATTCCAATTTCCGTCACCCCTTCGTTGAAAATGAACTTGTCCAGGAAATTGGAATTGACTGCCATACAGGGTCGTCTTTTACGCTAAAATTTTCCGTTTGGAATGCAACGTGCATACGAGTTCGATGTTATTGTCCCACCTGGGCATAATCAGATTTTAAATTATAGATCAATATTTAATGTCTGTAAATCTTTAATTTCATTTTCTCATCTTTTAAATCTGTAGGAAGGTACACACAAACGGGGAGGTATATTCAGATTATAGTAAAAAGGGGTATGTGGGGCTAACAAACAATTTAATTATGATAATATTGTGTGTTGCTTTTGTTTCATGGTGAAATTTCCAGGATTGGTGGACGTGAAAAAATATATTAACTTTGGGATTTTACGTTCATTTCTCTTAATCGTCTTAGTTTTTG
Organism: Unio delphinus; assembly: GCA_029339505.1. Classification (NCBI taxonomy): domain Eukaryota; kingdom Metazoa; phylum Mollusca; class Bivalvia; order Unionida; family Unionidae; genus Unio; species Unio delphinus. The sequence continues at coordinate 24,963,470 of JAQISU010000046.1, forward strand.
ATGGTTTTCCAAAATTTTATGAAAGATCATTATATTATCTTTTGAACTTATGAACCTTCATAAATGTATAGCTAGCTCTTCGAAGCGAAAACCGTGCGTAAAACCATGATACATGTATGCGACATTTCAAAGTTGTCAAAAGGATTATTTTTGGAGGTCAAATCGCACATTATATTAATATTATATTAAATTATACATTTAGTTGACAAAAAAAAACAACGTTCATTGTCTTCATGATTTATTGATAGGAATTTTCGTATGACTTCGTTCGCCTTAAAGAACACGAGGGGCATATTGAACACGCTGCACTTGTAAATGGGTTTGGGATTTTAGAATAATCATTTGTCTAAAAATGATTATTCACGGAAAAAGGAGACAACTTTTCAGCAGCAGCAGCAGTAGCTGTAATAGTAGGCGTATAGGAAAAAGGCGAACAATTTGGCTAGAGGAAACTAAAACGCTTGAGAAGGCGGCTGCATTTTGGATAATTCTACTTTTGCCAATCCAATCATTCTTAAAATCTTTAAATGCGGGGATAATTGTAAAAGTAATGACACTATATTAGACGAAAATATTTTTTTAATTGTTCTTTGTTCAATTTTATTAAGTAAAAAGGTTTCCAAATGTCTACATTTCTTCAGGAAAATCAACGTTCAAAATTATATGTATGTATGTATGTATGTATGTATGTATGTATGTATGTATGTATGTATGTATGTATGTATGTATGTATGTATGTATGTATGTATGTATGTATGTATATGTGTGTGTGTGTGTGTGTGTGTGTGTGTGTGTGTAGAGGAGTATCTAGTGTGACTTACCTATGGATCTTTGTAAATTGTATTCGAAAGACTCTTTTGTTGAACTGAAATCATTCACAAATGAATTCAAGTACTATAAAAGCTGATGATATATTCCGTATACTGTAGGAAGTCGGAGAGCACGATTGGTGTCTATACTTTGCACAAAACCCCGTCTATCCTCATTGGCACGGGAAACACTTTTCCAATCCTACAAAAAATGAAACTTTACATAATTTTGCGTTTAATTAAAATAAACTTAAACGTCTGTGCAAAATTGAGTAGTTGTGTTTTTTTTTCATAGTTATTATTGCCTTACCTTGTGTTCTTTCCATTTTAGTCTACTTTGTGCGGTCTTGGCAGACTTTATTCCCAAATGGTATTCTGCATGATGGGAAAATGTGCAATAAATGATATCATGCATGATGGGAAAATGTGCAATAAATGATATCATGCATGATGGGATAATGTGCAATAAATGATATCATGCATGATGGGAAAATGTGCAATAAATGATATCATGCATGATGGGAAAATGTGCAATAAATGATATCATGCATGATGGGAAAATGTGCAATAAATGATATCATGCATGATGGGAAAATGTGCAATAAATGATATCATGCATGATGGGAAAATGTGCAATAAATGATATCATGCATGATGGGAAAATGTGCAATAAATGATATCATGCATGATGGGAAAATGTGCAATAAATGATATCATGCATGATGGGAAAATGTGCAATAAATGATATCATGCAATAGCTAACATCCATAATATTGTCCATAAGTAAAGTGCGGAAGAGACAAGTAATCTTGATTAAATGTGTGTGTGTGTGTGTGTGTGTGTGTGTGTATAGGGAATATTAAAATTAAGATTGGTGTTTATATAAAATTCACATTTTATGCTGTTGTTTACTCTAGGATATTTATGCTGCATACACATATTATTTTATCATGTATGTCTAACTCCCATAGGAATTTGTGCTACAACTTCCCATTATGTATGTCACAGGTTATATTTCAGACAAATCAATATATATTATTTTGTATATAGTTCCCTGATCTTGACGTCAATGCGTCCATTAATAATACATATAACACATTAGAAATGAATAACTGGAACTAAATACGGTGGAAAAGACCATTATAATAGAGAAGTGCGTGTTTTGCGAACGTGATTACTTAGTTTTGTTTCTATCAAATTAATTACTATCTCACGTCATCTAATCAGGTTTACATAGATTTGCGCTAGTCTATTAGGTCGGTGAAACTCGTTGCTAAGTATCCCACAAGAAGGATGGACATGTTGACGTCATATGACATCATAGCCATACCACGTTTTTTTGCTAACAGCCAAGAAGGTGGTTAGCTACATAGGACGCTTTGTCATTAACGCCAAATTGAATTGCATTTTTAAATGGCTTCAGGTAGGATTCATGTAAGAAATATAATTTTGTGTTAATATCAATTTCACACTGTATGATAAATCAAACACAAAATATCTCTGCAAAGCTCATTGTAATGGAACAGGAAGGCATTCAAGTGATTTACTTTCGTGACTGTACCATTCAAATTCAAACTTGGAAATGTCAGCCATAATGAATAATGTATGTTTGATTCGTTACTTGCCTAGGGAGTCAATAGCTCGCTATTAAGGTTCTATACCCATGTGTAAACTCAGGTTTCAGCCAATTCTCAGTGAAGAAATAGATTGGTTTTAACCACGAATTTAGCATCATTTAATTATTGTCCATTAATACAAATTCGTCCCCCCCCCCCCGTTTTAATGCTCTCTCTGTCTCTGTCTCTCTCTCTCTCTCTCTCTCTCTCTCTCTCTCTCTCTGTCTCTCTCTCTCTCTGTCTCTCTCTCTCTCTCTCTCTCTCTCTCTCTCTCTCTCTCTCTCTCTCTCTCTCATTGGTGCCACTTTGTTTTATTTCTTTGTTTGGTTCATTATTTTTTCTTCTTCTTTTTGTTTGGCTTGGTTTGGGGGATTTTCGGCGAGGGTTTCAGGTGGGGTCATTGCAAATGTGTGTAGTTCCAAATACATTATCAGCCTTACATTATCTTAACTGTGTTTATATGTATTCGGTTGGAATAACTATCTTCAGTACGTTTATAGTCTGATAAAGATAATAGATAGACAGGTAAATAAAGAGACGTAATGCAAATAGTTTTTGTATGACATTCAAGAGTCTGTTAATATTCTAATATATGTTTTCTAATTTTGCATCCAAAAGTGACTAATTTATTACAAAGAAACCATTTTAAAGGTTTAAGCATTGACATCTATTTCTATCGATATCGGCACTAAGCAGACTTAGCACAGCAGCCTGTATGTGAAATTGGTAGCTCTACTCTTTGTCGTATATAGCTCAGTAATAATTCATTTCCTAAATTAACCCATGCAAATACCATAATATTAAAAAATCAATAACTGTAAATTATTGAAAGTTCATGATCATTATATATTTCTAGATCCCAATGTGTTTGAAATATGTTCAGATAGACAGGTGCTAGTTTCAGCAACGAGATTTCCAAATTCAAGTCTGTATAAAGATCGAAATTTCATCAACAAAACAATGCATCTTTTTCAGTTGCAACAAGGATAAGCTTCCAGAAGATACTTTTAACTAAAATCTTAATTTAAGCATCGACGAGTTCACCAAACATATCTACTCTATCTTATCTTCAACCATTCTAGACTGGTTCCCATTCTTCCATATCGTTTCGAGAATCCATTATCCACCCTTGATTTACTTGACAGATTTATAAATAGTAGTGGAAAGCATAAGCAAAAAGTGCGCATAATTCTGCTTGTCAAGTGTATATGTGTGATATGGATTTTTAGCGTAGCTTTAATACTTTCAGTCATATCACTACGATGTCTAGAGTGTAACAGTTTATGGTGATGTCTAACACTGGGGTATTGTGCCGATAACATGTAGCATCATGTCCAACTCAGTCACATTATTCTGACATCAGGCCGACCAGTTCTTACAATAACCTCTCAATGCTGAACGCCAAGAGAGGCAGCTGTTAGTACCAATTTTATAAGTCTTTAGTATGACTCAACAAGGATTCGAACCCTCGACATCCCGCATCTGAGGGCGGAGGCCATAATCACTAGGCCACCTGAGCGGTCTCTACTTGTCAAAGATCACATTAGGGAACATTGCGAGTTCATCTACACCAAGACTAGGAATATCGCATTTCAGGCAACATTTATGTATTTGAACTTCTTTTCAGAAACTCACAAACAAATTAAAATAAATCGTCCTAATCATGCGTTACATTTTTACTATCACTATTTATCTCTTTGATTAAAGACAATTATATTATCAGCCTAGTCACCATATTCAGTTTTTCGTGGGTCGGTGGTTCTTTCCGGAGGTTTTCCTGGGTTCTTCCTCCACCAATAATACTGGCCTCCGTGTATAGCCTATCGTGTGCTGAAAAAATGGCGTTAAACCTTACAACAACAACAACAACAACAACAACAATATTCAGTAAATAAGTAATCACCATTAGGCATGTTCGTATAGACCTAGTGAGTCATAACAAGAAAAGGAAATATCACATTGATGACCATAATTATCCCATCAATTGTAAAATGTACAATCTTTATATCTTATTAAGTAGAAATTAATCAAAGCATAGCAAAATCAACGCACTCTACCCACTGCAACCCCATCTCTTTCATGTCAACATTTGCCATATCGGAAAGTCTGATATCCCACTGAAATTCAACCTGAGGTATACATAGGTATTCGTATTGATTGTTATCTACAAATACAGCCACAATCTTGCATTTCTAGTCATGTTAATTATACATAACATATATGGAACCACTGTAGGACTGTTGCCCATACCGTATGTGGAACCACTGTAGAACTGTTGCACATATCATATGTGGAACCACTGTAGGATTGCTGTTCTCCATATGGCTCAATGTACGAATTCAGCATCCAAAGTAAACCAATGCAAATAAACTGATACTAAAATTCAATCAATTCAAGTGTCTGAATGCTCATGATTATACTCATTTGAGCCGTGCATTTTCTGGATTTACATGTATGTAGAATATGCTATCAACTCCGCACCAATAAGTCAGATGCTAATTTAAGGAATGATTCATTATCAACAGTTTATTGTTTATCAGTTATGATTTTTTTTAAAATTTTTCATAACATGCTATTGAAATGTAAATTTATTCACTAGAGATGATGTTTTTTTTTCTTCAGAAACTCGGTTGGCCTGAATTATTTTTTGGGAAACAAGTGATGTTGACCTAGATCCTAACCTTGATTCAAGGTTAGTGGCAATTACTTAAACATGTTTCAAATTTAAAATGAATGGTTCTTGTCAAGGTCATAATGGGAGTAAATGATATAAACGACCACGCGACTCCTCTCCCCACCCCACCTCTTTTTTTCTTTTCTTTTTCTTCTTCTTGATTTCGCAATTTGGGGATTGTTTTCAAAACTGCTTATTAGAATACGATATAATCTTTGTTTTAGTGAAATTAGTTTTGTGCTTTTACATCTGACTTTAAGTCATTTTGTTGTAGCCAGTTTTTTAAACCATGTTTACTGTTCTTCAATTTATTTGGAGTTTAAAGGATTAATTAGTATATCTGGAAATATTTGATGTGCTCAACATAATTCTTGGACAATAACAGTTTATCAAACTTTTATTCGGATTTCCAATACTGGAGTGTTTTTAATATTGTGTTTCTACAAGATACTGTAGATAAGCACAAAACAGGCTTCAGCATACGTCATCGTCTTCCATCTTGGATTTTCCAACAGGACTCGAACTTAAATCTATTATAATAATTCATTACTAAGACTTATGTAATTTAATTCTTGGGTTATTCTTGAACTACTTTTGGATTTAATTCTTAAGACAGTAAAAAAAATCTCCATTTTTAAAACTTTTTTTCCTGGCAAATACATTATTTGTCAAATTTTACAAAGCTTGTTGTTTTCACTTTTTATGTAGTATTGCTTGTTAGAGCCTAAATGCAAAGCTATTTCTAAATATAATGGCAAACCAGCACTACTGCTAGATTTATGATTAAACCACGCCCCAAACCCTATTTCGCCTCCCAATATTTCTCAATCTCAGCAATTCTTTGTTACTTGTGTTACATAGAATGGATGCAATTTTCATTCAAACTAGTAGAATATATCCTTTTACAACGAACGTGTGCAGACCCTTTCATTCACTGATACTATTTTATTTGGCTGTTCATACTTTTATTTATTATCATCAATTTCAACACAGTTGTGTTGTGAGATGTCAAGATCGGGGCCACGAGTGGACGAGTGGTTTAAAGCGCTAACCGTTACGGATCGTTGCCATCTCACTACTATCTGCATGGGTTCGAGTCTCGTGCTCAGCCAATGTGGGTATGTGAGACAACTTGCTGGTAGCTTCTCGTGGGTCGGTGGTTCTTTCCGGGCTTTTTCTAGGTTCTTTTTCCACCTTTAATACTGGCTGCGATTTAAATCTTGTGCTGAAAAATGACGTTAAACCCTAAAACAACAACAACAACAACAAGATGTTAAGATCACTTGAGTACACCTGAATCAGCTAACAAAGGAGTAAACACACATTCAAACAAATTCAAAATTATAGTTATGTGATGCTTTGACAGAACTAAATGGCAAATGAAAATCCCAGTCAGGGCCGTAAAGAGCGATCACGGGCCCTTAGGTAAAAAAAACACAAGGGCCAAAATATGTTTCTGTTATAAGATTAAAAGGTGTTAAAATGTGTTAAAAAGTGTTTCTTTCATAAAAATTAAAAAGTGTTAAAAGGTGTTAAAAATTTAAAAGTGGTTACCCCCTTTCCTCCTCTTGTCGGCCCCAATCCCTGTACGTAGTATCATCAGTTAGGGCAGTGACAGATGCTTTATCTGCTCGGAAAATGGACGCACCCGCCCATACACGAGTCTACTGCTGCCTTACAGGTTGGCTTTGCTTAATCAAAAGCTAAGGGGCCGTCCATAAATGACGTCACGCACCTATGGGGGGGGGAGGGGGGTCACAGATTTGTGACGATGTGTGATAAGGGGGGAGGGGTGTTTAAGAAATGTGACGTCACATCAAAACTAAAAGTTCCACTTAATTTTTTTATTGCTTACAATTTTTTTAATGAAGTTTTAAGTAGCTTCACGCGTGTCGTACATGAGCTCAAATTAAGATGGACTCGTCTTCGAATCTACCAACATCCCTACTAGCCCCAATAGTGGCTTTTTCCAAATAGCATTCTTCCATTTCCAGTCCGCTGGTATCGACAAAGCGAGGTTGAAATGATCTTTTCTCGCCAAACTAATTTAATTTTAAACTTTTTTGTGCTATAAAATTAAATTTGAAAAGTTTGATAGAAAAGAATATAATTTATAAGTTTGATAGAAAAGTAAATAATTTATAAAGGTTGATATTTTTTCAGATTTTTATTATAAAAGATCCTACATTTAAGAAATATAATAATTAAACTTTATATATATATATATATATATATATATATATTACAAACATAATAAATTAAAGTTTATATTACACCAATAATAATCTTTTTAAAAGAAATTGGTCAAGAATTGACCACTACAATGGACAAAAGTAAAATGTTCCTGTGTCTTTTTGAGGCGTACGTGCTGGCATATCCTACAAAGAGCAGAACGATTTGCCAAAAAGAAGTGGTTCTAAAGTGGAATGGAATTTTAAAAAATGATGCAGATTTGCAAGTTAAACTTGATCACTGGTTGCAAGAATTAAAAACATTTGCCGCCGCAAAAAAAAAGGATCACTTCTGACGTTTAGGGCTAAACAAACATCATATGCCGATACAAAAAACTCCAAAAGGTGCTTGTGGCAAACCCCGAGAATTCTGTGTTCTACTTCAAAGTTTCAAAGTATTTTTCTTTTGTTTTTGTTATAATTACTTTATTCGATAATTATAGGAGAATTTGAATACAATATTCTGAACATCAGCAGTTTTAGCTAGACGACAAATATTTTCAAAAGAATTTTATGCCAATTTTAGCTTTCCAGTGCCTCCTTTTTAATACATGTTTTCTCCTACAATATCAGAGTGCAGCGCCACACTAAATGTATACTACAATGACAATAAAGTGATTTGAAACATGTTAATTTTCAAATAGAAAATACGGCTTTTTCGGGGGAAGGGGGAGCAGAGCTTTGTGACGTCATATTTGAGGGGTCTGACATTTTGTGACGAATTGTGTGACGAGGAAGAGGGAGGGTCACAATCGGCCAAAATTGCGTGACGTCATTTATGGATGTCCCCTAAGGAACTAGACTCTAAAATAAAATCCTTAGGGTCTCCACTCCGGATTGTTGACCCTGGCGACGACCGATCCAATGTGCTAACTTCATATTTGCCCAGCATTATCAGTGTGTCTTGGGCAAAAGTCGTCTGGCAGAGCCCATCCCTCTCGAGACCAAGGAGTTGCCAAAACCGCGCCTGCCGTTGTCCACCAGGACGGAGGCGACAAGTGTGCTCTACTACTTTGCATAAAATCAGAGCAAGTGACAGCATCGCCATCGTCACCTGGAACATTAGAACTCTGGCGAAGACATGAGATAGAAAACTAAACATGGCACATTTTGGGACTCCGTGAAGTCAAATGAAAAGCCATAGGAGAACACCAAACTGAAGATGGGCATATATTCTACTATAGTGGAGAGTTGGACAAGTCCATACATGTAGTAGGCTTCCTTGTAAACAAAGCCATCAAGGGATCTGCGCTTGAATGCCGCCCCATATCTAGCATAATGATCTCCATTCGTCCGAAAGCATTATCCCTTTAACATCACAAGTATTCAAGCTTATGCTCCAACAACTATTGATCATGATGATGAAGAAATAGAAGAGTTTTACAACCAACTCCAGGGTATTCTAAACATGGTCAGTAAAAAACACATCCTCATCATCAAAGGAGACTGGAATGCCAAAGTTGGCAAAGATGGTCATTGTGGAACTTATTGCAATGAGCTTACCAATGAAAGAGGCAGACGGCTGCTCGAGTTCGCACGCTAAAACTACATGGTACTTGGCAACACCCTTGGCCAACATAAAGCTTCACGATGCTGGTCATGGCACGCACCAAACGGAACCCATCATAACCAGATCGACTACATGCTGGTTCAAAACCGTTACCGATCGCTCATCAATAGAGCAAAACAAGAACGTTCACAGGTGCTGATGTTGGGAATGATCACGACCTCGTCATTATGAACATCCGAATGAGGCTGAAACAAATTATCAAGCCAAAGGCCAAATAAACTCAGGGTCAAATTCATCCTTGAACAACTGAAGGACCCTAACATCTGCAAGTCATTTAAAACCCCACTTGGAGTAAAAGTTGATAAGCTCCTTGTGATGGATGTTGATGTTAAAGTGATGACACTTTCAACAGTCATGACAACAGCTGCCAATGACACCACTGGCTTCCATCTCCCAAATAAAAAAACCTGGGTTACATAAGAGATTCTGAATCTGTGTGATGCCTGAAGAGACCTCCAAACCACCAGACACACAACAGGGACAATGGAGTACCAAGAAAAAAACACGAATATCAGGAATAAAACTTGAAGAAAGCAAAAGAAGATTGGATTGGACAAACGTGCACAGAAATAGAGAGCAGTCTGACGAAGGATAACACCAAAAAGGCATTCCAAATTGTGAAAGACCTCACCAGACAGAAGCAACAAAGAGTCAGTACCATTCATGACGAAAATGGAAAATGCCTCACAGAAAGATGGACTGAGTATTGTAAAGAACTCTACAAAAATCCATCCACAGGAGATCCAGAGGTGCTTGAAGTTCCAGACTCCACAAATGATGATGATTTCCCCATTCGCAAAGAACAGGTGGAGTTAGCAATAAGAACACTGAAGAATGGGAATGCAGCTGGAGTAGAATGGTGGGGAATCAGTAATAGAGCTACTAACAAAAATCTGCAACAAGATCTGGCAGACAGGCGAATGACCAACACAATGGACCCAGTCACTGATTATAACACTCCCCAAAATAGGCAATCTCCAGCTGTGCCAAAATTACAGAACTATCAGTTTTATCAGCCATTCTAGTAAGGTGATGCGGAAGATCATCTTGAACAGACAATAACCACAAGCAGAGGAAATAATTGCTAAGAACAGGCAGGGCTCCGGAGTGGAAGAAGTACAACAGAACAAATTTTCAGTCTTAGGGTTCTGTGCGAAAAGTACTCGTAACATCAACACGACATCCATAATGTATTCATAGATTTCAAAAAGGCTTTTGACAGTGTGTGGCATAAAGAACAATGAAGAAGTACAACATGGGTCAAAAGCTGGCCAATACCATCAAGGTTATGTGGGGGACTGCGGGAGTTCCAGTCCAAGAATATTATTAATCAGCATTTTGTATTTCAAGTAGATAATAATTTCAACAAAATGACAATATGAAAACAACAATAAGTTTGATTCTGCTTTAACATGTTAAGGCAAGAATGATTAATTTATCAAGTAGACAATATTATTTAATAATCTAAGATACAACACTGGAACCAGGATGAAGAGCAGAAGTTAAAATTCTAAGTTGTCAACAATATAAGGTCTATTACTAGAATTATAATAAAGTACATGGAAATCATCAGGTATGCCAGTTTTATTGGGGGAGATGATAAATTCCAATGTCCTAGACTTAGATGTTTACCTCTATTAATAATGATCATAATATTTAATCTATACTCACAGAAATACTAGCAATGCATTATGTTGTTTATAAAATCTATTTCTTTAGTCATGTATACAATTGTAGTCTCAAGGTATAAAAATGCTATTAAAAAAGCACGAAAGCGGACGTTGACCTACTTTATTTAGTTCACTGTCGAGTATAAAAATATGACAGTAAGATATGTATTAGTTATTGTTACCTGAAATTATGGCTTTTGTGCAAAGTTATGGAGAATTTTGTAGGTGAGAAATCCATATTCACCCATAAAGAAACAACGCATGTTTTCAAATAACTGAATGGTTGATGTAAAAGTTCGTAGAGGGAATTGAATTTGCTCTTAACCTCCGCTTAGACACAAAGGTCAGTTTCGTGAAAAGTGCAAATTTATCGATTAAGTCGTCTGCACATAAAATGGTCAAACTTCTCTCAAACAAGCTTTTTGTTTTGTTTATTTACAGACACTGTCTGTACCATATAACTTTCTTAAAGTAAATTATCTCCCAATACCTTATTCTCGTCACAAGTTTCTTGGCTTGTGAAGAATGTTTAGTGTAGCAGACAACCAGATGATTATGTACGTAGTTATACCACTGTTCGTTTTAAATGAGACTATCAAACCAGATCCTAATGGATTTCTGTTGTGTTTTGTAAGGAAAGCGGATTCCATATCATGCAGGGTACAGTTGGTAATGATAGTAAAGTTGGCACTTGTATCGGTTTTGGTGGTATAATAGACCATACAATTGCATCATCTTGTATCTTTGATTTGGTTAAGTATTTTGATATAGACCGTCTGAATTGCTGATCAAGTTCACTCCGTTGTACATTTCAAGGTCGAATTCCATCCCGACAAAAATGCTTTTTTTCTTTTATGAAGAATATGAAAGCATGAAAGTAAAAACGTTTTTTAAAAAATGTTTTCTTTATTGATTACAAATCAAAATCATGACAAACGTGAAACCCTAAATGTGAGTTGAATGCAGTGTAATGTGATATTGTTTATTGTGTATTGTAATTAAGCATTCTACCTGAATGATGTATGAACTTCTTTCTTTTCAACGGTTTTACCCTCTAAAGATTCTAATGATTAGAAATATTATGAAGGAACGAAAAGTCGATGGCTTCTTTAAGCGTGTGAGAATAAAGGTTTAATGTTTAAAAAATTACATTATTTAAGAACAAAATTGATTGAATTAAGGATATGCATGAACATGGCCAGGTCAGATTTAAATTCAATTGAAAAGGGTTATATGATTAAGACAAACAAGTGAAATGAATGAGATCTAAAATATAAAACTGTATTGATGAAAGATTCTCCTAATTTTAGACAACTGATTTTAATATAGAGACGTTTGAGATCAGATGACAATATTTAACAATTCAAAGATTAACATGTACAAGTGATTTCACAATTCAAAGATTAACATGTACAAGTGATTTAACAATTCAAAGATTAACATGTACAAGTGATTTAACAATTATGTTCAACGATATAAATATTGATATTGCATTGTTCGAAATTGAAAGAATTTTGGATCAATTAAAATTTTGTGAGGTATGGGATTTATTAATGTGGTCAATATCGAATTAGCTTTGTGAGGTATGGGATTTTATTAATAAGTTCAGTCCCGGATTACCCATTAGGCAGAGTAGGCAACTGCCTATGGGCCCCGCGACTTTTATGGGCCCCATCAGGGGCCCCCATGAGAACGTGACCGTGGGTCTGGGGCCCCAAAAGTTTGACTGCCTATGGGCCTCCACGGTGCTTAATCCGGCGCTGAATAAAATCATTATCGAATTAGCTTTGTGAGGTATGGGATTTTATTAATAAGTTCAATATCGAATTAGCTTTGTGAGGTATGGGATTTTACTAGTAAGGTCAATATCGAATTAGCTTTGTGAGGTATGGGATTTTATTAATAAGTTCAATATCGAATTAGCTTTGTGAGGTATGGGATTTTACTAGTAAGGTCAATATCGAATTAGCTTTGTGAGGTATGGGATTTTACTAGTAAGGTCAATATCGAATTAGCTTTGTGAGGTATGGGATTTTACTAGTAAGGTCAATATCGAATTAGCTTTGTGAGGTATGGGATTTTACTAGTAAGGTCAATATCGAATTAGCTTTGTGAGGTATGGGATTTTATTAATAAGTTCAATATCGAATTAGCTTTGTGAGGTATGGGATTTTACTAGTAAGGTCAATATCGAATTAGCTTTGTGAGGTATGGGATTTTATTAATAAGTTCAATATCGAATTAGCTTTGTGAGGTATGGGATTTTACTAGTAAGGTCAATATCGAATTAGCTTTGTGAGGTATGGGATTTTATTAATAAGTTCAATATCGAATTAGCTTTGTGAGATATGGGATTTTATTAATAAGTTCAATATCGAATTAGCTTTGTGAGATATGGGATTTTATTAATAAGTTCAATATCGAATTAGCTTTGTGAGGTATGGGATTTTATTAATAAGCTTTGTGAGGTATCAATCAATCAATCAATCCTCTCTGCGCCGTCTGGTGCTTGAGGCAACAGCAAGGGAGCACCATTTCCGTCTGTCGGCAGCTATTGCAGAGGCGGTCTGATAGGTGAGGCCTCTGGTCTTAAGGTCTCTCTCCACTGTTCGTCGCCAGGTCTCTTTGGGTCTGCCACGGTTCCTTTTACCCTGTGGGATCCATCTCAATGCCACCCTTGGTAGTGAGTCAGGAGGCATTCTGCAGACATGGCCGAGCCATCTCCATCGCCGAGTTGAAATGATCTCAGAGATGGTGCTTGCACCCGCTCTGTGCCGAAGTTCCTCATTTGAGATCATGTTTGGCCAAAAAATCCTCATGATGCGTCGCAGGCATTTGGTTTGAAACACTTCGAGCTTGTGTTCTATGTTCGCAGTGGACTTCCAACACTCTGAGCCGTACAAAAGGACGCTCAACACGTTGCTCTTGAAGATACGGATCTTTGTGTGGACACTGAGGTTTCTTGTCCTCCATATGGGCTTCAGCATTGCGAAGGTCTGGTTGGCCTTGCCGATTCTTGTGACGACTTCCCTTGTGCTATCTCCATCCGTGGCGACCTTGCTACCCAGGTAAGTGAAATCGTCTAGTTCTTGCAGAGGCTGGTCATTGATGGTGATTGGGTTGCCCACTCTAGTATTCTTCCTCAAGACTTTTGTCTTCCCTATGTTGACTCGAAGACCTATGGTATTTGCTGTCTGTACCAACTGTTGTGTCTTCTGTTGAATATCCTGGTGTCTGCTTGCCAGCAACCCGATGTCGTCGGCATAGTCCAGGACCTGGACTCCAGGTCATCCAGCATTGAGGTCAACGTCCATTGTATTCCATGCCTCTTGCCCTCTGTGGTGCGGCGCATGATCCAGTCAATGGCCAGTGAGAAGAGAATTGGAGAGAGAATGCATCCTTGCTTCACTCCGGTTTCCACCTTGAATGGTTCAGTGAGTTGGTTGTTGTGGATTACTCTGCACTCAGAGTTTTCGTACAGGGACCTGATGACATTGACAATTTTCTTGGGGATACCATAATGTCGTAGGATCCTCCACATAGAGTCTCGGTGCACGCTGTCGAAGGCCTTCTCAAAGTCCACAAAGACCACATAAAGGGATCCATTCCATTCATGAGACTGCTCAAGTATCTGCCTCAGTGTGAAGATGTGGTCGATGCAAGATTTGCCTTTCCTGAAGCCTGCTTGTTCCTGGCGTAGGATGCCGTCCACAGCTGTTGTGATGCGTTGAAGAATGATGCGGCTAAAGATCTTACTGGAGAGGGATAGCAATGTGATTCCTCGCCAGTTGTTGCAGTTTCCCAGATCTCCTTTCTTGGGAAGTTTAACTATGATTCCGGTTTTCCAGTCATTTGGTGCTTTTTCACTATCCCATATCTTTTGGAGAATCTGGCAAAGAAGCTTCGGCGTCTCTGTGTCTTCTGCCTTCAGCATCTCGGAACACACTCCATCATCGCCAGGTGCCTTTCCATTCTTCAGCTTGTGAATGGCCTGCTTGACCTCCTCAACAGTGATGTCGTTGCAATTGATGTCAAGGTCCTCCTCTGCTTCAGGAATGTCAGCGAGTACGGGTGGGTCTGGGCGATTCAGGATATACTCGAAATGTTGCTTCCATCTTTCCATCTTCTCCTCCTCCACTGTGACATAGTTTCCAACTTCGTCTCTCACTGGAAGATCGTGGTGCTGACTATAGTCGCCCTTCAGTTTCTTTGTGTTTTGATACACCGTTTTCATGTCTTTCTGCCCTGCTGCTACCTCTGCCTCCTTGGCTAGCCTCTCTGCAAATTCTCTCCTGTCTCTCCCTGCTGATTTCTTCACCTCCTTGTCTTTTCCTCCATACTCCTGCATAATTCTCTCTTTCAGTCTTGGTGATTTTGAATCCAAAAGTCTCTTCTTAATCTGTCTTCTCTCTTCTATGCGAGTCCATGTCTCTTCTGATATCCACTCTGTCTTCCTATTATTCCTGTAACCTAAAACTTCTTCTCCTGCTTCCTTCATTGCTCTGTTAAAATTGTCGATGGTCAGCGATGTCTCATCTCCTAGAGCACTAAACCGATTCCTTAAAGCCAGCCTGAATTCATCCTTCACTTTTGGATTCTTTAGTTTGTCCACATCAAAGCGTTTATTCCTGGAGACCCCTATCCTAACTTTCCTAAGCTTCAAAGTCACCTTAGCCACCAGAAGAAAATGGTCGCTGCCAACGTCAGCGTTCCGCATCACTCGCACATCCTGCAAAGAGTGTTTCCACCGACCGTTGATGATGATGTGGTCGATCTGGCTCTGGGTTCTGCCGTCTGGAGACGTCCATGTAAGCTTGTGGATGTCCTTGTGCTCGAACAGAGTCCCTCCTATGACCAAGTCATTCTCTTGACAGAAGTTGACCAGCCTTTCCCCGTTATCAGTCATCATGCCTATTCCATGGCGCCCCATGGTCCTCTCTCTATCTTTGTTGTTGCAGCCAACCCTAGCGTTGAAGTCGCCAAGCAACATCAGCACGTCATGTCGAGGGACGTCCTCTAGAACGGTTTGAAGAGCGTGGTAGAAGGTGTCTTTGTCCTCTTCTTCCGCGCCGTCTGTTGGTGCATAGGCCACTTTTGTGAGGTATGGGATTTTATTAATAAGTTCAATATCGAATTAGCTTTGTGAGGTATGGGATTTTATTAATAAGTTCAATATCGAATTAGCTTTGTGAGATATGGGATTTTATTAGTAGGCCAATATCGAATTAGCTTTGTGAGGTATGAGATTTATCAAAATGGTCAATCTCGAACTAGCTTTGTGAGGTATGGGGTTTAATAAATAAGGCCAGTATTAAAATAGTGTTGTAATCTACGGAGTTTTATTAATAGGGCTAATATTGAATTAGCTTTGTGAGATATTGGGTTTTGTTAGTATGGCCAATATTGAAATATTGTTGTGAGGTATACGGTTTTAATAATGGGCTAATAGATAAATAACATTTTGAGGTATGGTGTTCTATTGATATGGTGAATATCGAACTAGATTTGTGAGTTATGAGATTTTATTAATAAGGGGCCAATATCGAACTACCGTTGTGCAGTATGGGGTTTTATTAACAGGGTCAATCTCGAGTTAGCGTTGTGGGGTATGTGGTTTTTAATTAATAGGGTTAATATTGAAATATTGTTGTGATGTATTTGGGTTTTATCCTTGTTAATTATATTGATACAGTATGTTTATAGTTTTGTAAAACGTTTTTATTCGTTGAGGAAGCACAAGCGTATGTGTAACAAGTGTATGTGTATATAATGCCTAGATATGTATGGGTCACATATTCTTTTGGAAACAAAAGTACCATCTGATTTTATTTATTGTAGTGCAGACCAATAAGTGGATTTCATTACCAACGTGATAGTATACCAGTAAATATATAAATTAGGTTGTGGAGGTTGAGTGTGTGTGTGTGACCAATTCACTTATGTGGCGCATGATCTACTGGACTTTAATTATGTATTGTTGTTTTGCTTTGGATAGAGTTAAAACTGAGCAATGAAATTTTCTAAAACCGCTTCCTCTTTCACGAGAGGAATTGATATTTACAAATGTTGAAGTATGTGTATATGGCTTGCTTAGCATCCGATTCCAGAACAGATGAATATTAAGTAATTTTATATTCAGTTGTTTACATTGATGGAAATGAGAAACAGCAAATGTTCTATAAATAATTTAAGTTGGAACATATGTTGTGTGTTGCTATTGATTGTTTTGTTTGGGTTTTTATGTGTGCAATTTACGCTGCTCTGAAGAAGAAAACTGAAATGAAGCAAAAAAATAAGAAAGGCAGATATGTTGGGTACCAGTAAGTGATCTCCTTACCCGACTGGACTAATGCATGACTAACGACAATGGCTAGAACATGAGTACAATACAAATTTTACCAACATGTCAACTTAATCAAAATCTATTCTTGAAGTAAATTATCCCGCGTAGCAAAGGAACTGTCTTTAAAATCTATCTAGTCAAAAGGCATTGAGTATTTAATTGATTGGATGACTATTCTGCATTCATCAGACATTACAAATGACAAAATACATGATTTTTTTTTTACTATGATCGATGACGACGAAGCGTCTTTGTCTGACGGCGAAATATATTAAAAAATATTTCATTCATTTTCAACACATGTTTCCTCATTTTGATTTTTCTCTTATTTTCTTGAAGTTGCAAGGCAATGCACTAGTAATATAATCAGGGGCGTAGCTATCGCCCTCGTTTCTCTTGCAATTGGGTGGGATCTGGGCATTAACGAAGAGATCCAAAATCTCAGATTTTACATTGGGGGTAGGCCCAAAGTTTGAAGATATGCCACAGAACGTAACATATTACCTTAGTGTGCAGTAGGAATTGTCTGATCTAATGTGTAAATGTTGTTTGTGTACTGGATAAAAGACTTCGCATACATTGTTCCACTAAAGTAACCAATACATATTTTCATTTTATTCCTTCATGTGACACTTTATAACATTGATTTGGTTTGGTTTGGTTTTTACAGCACATCAAACATTGTAAAAGTAAGATTTGCTCTATGATGAATGGTTTTATCGAAGCCTTGGAGCCATCAGACATTTGAACAAAGCTTTCTGAATGCCATATTATATTAACTGAAATGTTCCAGACGACTATCTTTATGTAATCATCATTTTTATCGGCTTCGTAGTTCTACTGCCTTTACACGAATCTTTTATGACAATCATGGGTTTATTGTGTGTTGATTTATATCAACGTTTTGTTACATTGTATCTTAGTTGTATGGAATGGCAGAATATTAAATAGCAAGATTTGTATGACTTAATACATAATGCAAGATATGTAATTTAAATTGTGCAATAAGTTGGAGATGTCAGACGTAGATCATCTTGTAATTTAGTCGCTTTAGCATCAGTTTTTGAAATATAGTTGGTTCTGGGCTTTCACAAATGGCGTTGCACCGCTCCGGTGGCCTAGTGGTCACAGCGTCTGCCTCGGATGCGGAAAGTCGTGAGCACGACCCATGGCAGAGTTATACCAAAGACTCACAAAAATGGTACTAAACAGCTGCCGCGCTAGACATTCATCATTAAGAGGCTAGTGCTAGGATTGGGCGGTTTGGTGTGAGGATAATGTGACTGGGTGGGACATGATGCTACATGTCTACATCGCTATAAACTGCCACACTGCAGACGACATCGTCGCGATATGACTGAAAATTGTTTAAGCTACGTTCAAAAAATCCTAGCATCACACGCACACACTATGATTTACACAATGTTTGGTCTTGACATTTCAGATAAAAAGAGCTGGAGGTATAGAATCTTGATTCAAGTTACATTGAAAACTTGTTATTGTGGTACATCAAGATGTATCTAGAATGCGGTCTGTAATTTTGTTAAATTAATATGAAATATTATTTTGCAATCTTAAACGAATCCCAGGCAAATAATGTATTGGGGGAAAAAAATGTAAATTAACCCAAACGCGAAAGCAAATAATTTATCTTGTACCAAGCTATATTTTGATTGAGCCAAATGAAGAATCATTGTATTTTTTAATTACCGGGTAATGTGCTTAAATATTCCAAGCATTCTAGATGTGATGAAACTCGAGTCGATTCGATAGGTGATGAAACTCGAATTTATTCGATATGTGATGAACCTAGAATCCGTTTCTTCCGGCTTAACACCATAACTCGTTTATACGGAACTTTCGCGTATTAGCATTCAGTGATATTTTGATATTTGACAAATTAAGCACTTGTTAAGCCTTTGATATTTATTAATTATTCCTTTAAAGTTGTCCAAGGGATGGGTGTCTGGATGTTTGAGTGAAATGGAACTTAAAGGAACAGAGAATTTCTGCTGCATAGAAGGAAGCAAAGTCTCAAAAATACACAATATAATTTCTTAATATTATCCCATTTGTTTAGTGATAGAAGTTTGTAATTATTTGTTTGAATTTTTTAATAAGCTCGAAAGTTAATTGTTTGCATTCATTTGTCTTGAATGTTATATGACTCATTTATTCTCAGAATATCAGACCTTTTTATATTGATAATATTTTTGAGATAATTGTTCAATGCATTTCATGCATTACTGTTGATACGAATTAATAAGAATTGTGAGAATGTATTTGTCTTATATGATATGAATCGTCTAGGCTAGTAATTGGTATTACTATGAATGGCATTGTTAGTCAGAAAGTAATGTAGTTTGGACATTTATATTAATTTATTTGTGTAATTAGGTTGCAAATTCGATTAAATTAAGAATATATTATATTAGCTAGTAATTTATAGTCCACATATGACGTAATAGTTTATTGAGAGTTCTAGCTTAGACTGTTGTTCAACTAGAGACATTAAGTAGTCGCTAAGGACACATTAATCCCATCGTATTAGGGTTGGGCGTATCAGCTGGCAGGCTGCAAACTGATCCATATTGGTCTAAGTTTATCTTGAATTGAGATAAGACGATATCTGACATAACAAGAGTGGTGATGTGAGATCCCAGAAGAGAAAAAAAAGCCAGGAAATATTAAGGCTGCTTATTTGCGTATCTTTCAAGGGAAATATTTCCATTTATACGGCCCATACTGTGTAAAAAAAGAGAGCAGAAAAGAGAGACAGAGAGACAGAGAGAAACAGAGAGAGAGAGAGAGAGAGAGAGAGAGAGAGAGAGAGAGAGAGAGAGAGAGAGAGAGAGAGAGAGAGAGAGAAGGAATACGGCGACTCTGACCTTCATCCCTTTGATTATTTAAGGACAGATAAGTAATATCCAGGTACGCTGGGCAATAGTGTTCCATCGTACACACGTTTTCATGACGAAATTTGTCTTATCAGCTAAGTGCATATTTTATAGTTTGATAATTTTATTTCTACGAGAAAGTATACCCTTAAAATGCCAAATTGTTTCATTTTGTTCATGAAATAGATTCAGTTGTTATATTTATCCAGGGCAATAGCACCATGGTGGAGTATCAACCAAATAACGATAGACGACCACCACCGTACCTTTTCGTATATGCATGCAAGTGTGTGTATTCAAATTACGAAACGTAGAGTACCATCAGGGGCAGTCAATAGATACATGATTTCATGATACATGATACATGATATAGATGATTTCTAACTCTGCTTGTCTTAGTATAAACATTATCGCATGCATCAGATTAAAATAGTCTGTTACAACAGCTTCTGCAAAATCCTCTCTGTACATATAATGCAGTATGTTAATACGTCTTTCATGACTAATGTGTTATCCTTTTTAAACAAAAATTAGTAGTAGTAGTAGTAGTAGTAGTAGTAGTAGTGGTAGTAGTAGTAGTAATAGTATAGTAGTAGTAGCAGTAGTAGTAGTAATAGTAGTAGTAGTAGTAATAGTAGTAGTAGTTATAGTAGTAGTAGTAGTAATTATAGTAGTAGTAGTAGTTATAGTAGTAGTAGTAGTAGTAGTAGTAGTTATAGAAGTAGTAGTAGTATTGGAATTATGTATAAGGTGGGTAAAACATCGCGTAGAGCTTGAAAGGGATGAAAGTCAGTAATATAAATGTAAAGTTTCTCATTTTTCCTGGAGGCACAATGATGGCGATGGGAACATTAATTTCTAGCCTTGTGTCAGCACCTAGAATTGGGATATACTATCCAAGAGCGAAACAATATATAAATGTTGAAGCTGAAGAATTGATATCGCTCTTTCTACTCGATCACAGATGACTTGTTTATCTATTAAGGCAGATCCACCGTTTGGTATAAGGTAATATGTGTAACATGTAAAAGGTAATATGTGTAACATACATACACCGTTTGGTATAAGGTAATATGTGTAACATGTAAAAGGTAATATGTGTAACATACATACACCGTTTGGTATAAGGCAATATGTGTAACATGTAAAAGGTAATACGTGTAAGATACATACACCGTTTGGTATAAGGTAATATGTGTAACATACTGTAATAAATTTGGAGTATGAATATTTGACAACATCCCGTTTTTAGGAAATTCTTAGATTTATTTGTGTGAGTATTTAGTCGTCGGTGCCATGGAAATATTACTAGCCCGAAATAGTTGGCCAATTAGGAGGAGCAAACGTCACAGAGCCGAGTGTTAGTGAATTTGAACCATGCTATGATCGTTAGTAGTGAATTTAAGTACAAGCCGAATGACTGTCCCTGTTGTAACATAGTCCATTTTAAAATTTCAGCGGTGTATGAAAGTATTGTGGTTGAAATGGCAGCATTTATGGGAGGTCTGCAGCTATTGGCTTATTCCATATATTTAAAAACCTTGACTGGTTGACCTGTATGGAAAATGGGCGTATGTATCGCCAATTAATTAGAGCAAAGGTTATTAAATATAGCAGACACGTCTCTCTTTCCATTTTACAACTCAAGTTGTATGGAAGTCTTTGGAAATTTGGGCGTGATTTGCGCCAGGGTTTGACACCGCTCGGTCAAGTGAATACCCCTGTGCATGCAACATACATACACCGTTTGGTATACGGTAATATGTGTAACATACATACACCGTTTGGTATAAGGCAATATGTGTAACATACATACACCGGTTGGTATAAGGTAATATATGTAACATACAAACACCTTTGGCATACGATTGTATATGCCATCTACATACTCCATCTAGCATAAATTGGCGCATGTCATTTACATACAGAATTAGGTATAACATTGTTACGACCCTAGGTCTTAAATTATGTAACAGAAAGAAAGTGAAACCAGCAGTTTAAGTAAAGTTCCACAAGCAATTTATTTCCCCAGAACACAAAGTAAAATTTTAAAAGACAATAGTAAATTTCAAAATAATCCTAAATGTTTTACCACAAGTTCAAACGTATAAGAATAGTTCCGAATGAATTCCACTAATCTATGATGTCATGATGTACCACAATATTGTAATCTAGAATGTCTTTGAATGAGTTCTCAATAATCCCAAAGTAGAAAATATCAATGAACACATTGTAAATTCCTTGATTAATTAAAAACATAATTCTTTAAGAAGCTTAATGTCTGATCATAGATTCACAATGACTAACATGAAACAAGAATGAAATGTGTTTACCGAATCAGCTATATATACAAATCCCCACTGGACCCAAGATGTAACATTCTGGAATTCCATACATAGCATGTGTTATTTACATACAACGTCTGGCATAACATGGCATTGTTCATTTCCAGAGTTTGGCATAACATACGTATGGGTCATTTGCATACACAGATTGACATATAATATAGTATGAGACATTTACATACACCCTTTTGCATAACAGTATGTCATTTACATACACCCTTTTGCATAACAGTATGTTATTTACATACACCCTTTTGCATAACAGTATGTCATTTACAGACACTGTGTGGCATAACAGCATGTCACTTACACCGTTTGGCATACCATTATGTCATTTACATACACCATTTGGCATAACAGTATGTCATTTACATACACCCTTTGGCATTACCTTATGTCATTTACATACACCGTTTGGCATACCATTATGCCATTTACATTCACCGTTTGGCATAACAGCATGTCATTTACATACACCGATTGGCATAACAGTATGTCATTTACATACACTGTGTGGCATAACAGCATGTCATTTCCATACATAGTTTGGTATTACACAATATGGATTATTTGCATACTTTGACATGGTACAGTATGGGTCATACAGACGCTCCTTACCATAATGTAGTCTGTTCCATTTACATCCTTCGACATTACTTAGCATATATCATTGACATCAACAGTTTGGAATAAGATGGTATGTGTCATTGACTGAATTAGTTTGGCATAAAATGGTATGTGTTATTGGCATTAACGGTTTAGTATAAGATGGTATGTGTCATTTACATACACGGTTTGGAAGATGGTATGTGTAATTGACATAAATGGTTTGGTATAAAATGGTATGTGTAATTGACATAAATGGTTTGGTATAAGATGGTATGTGTAATTGACATAAACGGTTTGGTATAAAATGGTATGTATAATTGACATAAACGATTTGGTATAAAATGGTATGTGTAATTGACATAAATGGTTTGGTATAAGATGGTATGTGTAATTGACATAAACGGTTTGTGTAAGATGGTATGTGTAATTGACATAAACGGTTTGGTATAAAATGGTATGTGTAATTGACATAAACGATTTGGTATAAGATGGTATGTGTAATTGACATAAACGGTTTGGTGTAAAATGGTGTGTGTAACTGATGTAAATGGTTTGGTATAAGATGGTATGTGTAATTGACATTAACGGTTTAGTATAAGATGGTATGTGTAATTGACATAAATGGTTTGTATAAGATGGTATGTGTAATTGACATAAATGATTTGGTATAAGACGATACGTGTCATTAGCAAAAACGCGTTAGTATAAGATGATATGTGTCATTATCATAAACGGGTTAGTATTAGATGGTATGTGTCATTAGCATAAACGGGCATGTGTCATTGACATGAACGGTTTGATATGTAGCAGTTACAAATAGTTGCCCTTTAAAAACAGATTATCTGTTAATGACACAAACAGTTTGTTTTAAGATGGTATGTGTTATTTACATAAACGGTTTGGTATAAGATGGTGTCATTGACATAACTGGTTTGACAGAAGATGATATGTGCCATTAACATAAAAGGAGGGTAAGATGCTGTGTCATTAGCATAAACGGGTTGATATAGATGGTATGTGTCATTGACATGAACGGTTTTGTATAGAATGATATGTGTCAGTGACATGAACGGTTTTGTATAGAATGGTATATGTCAGTGACATGAACGGTTTTGTATAGGATGGTATATGTCAGTGACATGAACGGTTTTGTATAGAATGGTATATGTCAGTGACATGAACGGTTTTGTATAGGATGGTAAGTGTCATTGACATGAACGGTTTTGTATAGGATGGTCTGTGTCAGCTACAAAGAGCTGCCCTTTAAAGACAGATTAATCTTTGAAAAAGGAAAGTTGCAGAGGACGGTCTGTATTGTGTGAATTGTTTTAATATCTACATCTGTTTCATCTTTCCTCCATGCAAAAACCCGCAATAAATATGAGATGATTTACAATCAAAATGAACATCAGATTAGAGGACTAAATGTTAATGATAAGTAATTCAGCCTAACTTTATAATCAAAATGAACATTAGATTAGAGGACTAAATGTTAATGATAAGTAATTCAGCCTAACTTTATAATCAAAATGAATATCAGATTAGAGGACTAAATGTTAATGATAAGTAATTCAGCCTAACTTTATAATCAAAATGAACATCAGATTAGAGGACTAAATGTTAATGATAAGTAATTCAGCCTAACTTTATAATCAAAATGAACATCAGATTAGAGGACTAAATGTTAATGATAAGTAATTCAGCCTAACTTTATAATCAAAATGAACATCAGATTAGAGGACTAAATGTTAATGATAAGTAATTCAGCCTAACTTTATAATCAAAATGAACATCAGACTAGAGGACTAAATGTTAATGATAAGTAATTCAGCCTAACTTTATAATCAGCCATGGAAACTGCATACGTCTACTTAAAATAGGTGAAACATCTTTGGTGGAAAGTCATCGTTTATCTGTAATATGTACGTATGTATGATGTTGAGAAAAAGATTAAATAACGTTACGTATCAAATCTTGATCTGCAATGTAAGAAATTATTTTGTCATTAAGCTACGAAACTTCTACTGATATGACGAATACTAGATTATTGCTACAGTTGCAACATCAATATAATGGGAATGTAATGAGTACCAATACCTGAGTTTTTCAAGTTTGAACATCGATGTAACATCTGAAAAGCTATGCAACTCTACATTCTATGTCTGAATATTTAATTAAATGTTTAGCAAGAATAACATAACATTTAATAGCTATAACATATTTTGAAAAGAACGATTACACGGAACCAAAATATAACAAATGTATTATCAATGACGACGTAGTTATTTCTTACAGCGGTATATAACTAAGTATATTATTGATTTTTCCGAGTACCAAAACCTCTTGGATTTATTTTTCAAGCATCCGTAACAATCCACAAAGTAGACATAAAATGTTTTCATGGTTTTGCCTGTTTGTGAAAGAAAGCGTAAAGCATACAGCAAAAACGGACCGAAAGTGTCTTGTCCCAATAGTAAAAAGACCGAAAATGTCTTGTCTCATTAGTAAAATGACTGAGAGTGTCTTGTCCCATTAGTAAAATGACAGAAAGTGTCTTGTCCCAATAGTAAAGAGACAGAAAGTGTCTCGTTCCATTAGTAAAATGACTGAGAGTCTCTTGTCCCATTAGTAAAATGACCAAAAGTGTCTTGTCCCAATTGTAAAGAGACAGAAAGTGTCTTGTCCCATTAGTAAAATGACTGAGAGTGTCTTGTCCCATTAGAAAAATGACTGAGTGTCTTGTCCCATTAGTAAAATGACTGAGAGTGTCTTGTCCCAATAGTAAAGAGACAGAAAGTGTCTTGTCCCATTAGTAAAATGACTGAGAGTGTCTTGTCCCATTAGTAAAATGACTGAGAGTGTCTTGTCCCATTAGTAAAATGACTGAGAGTGTCTTGTCCCAATAGTAAAGAGACAGAAAGTGTCTTGTCCTATTAGTAAAATGACTGAGAGTGTCTTGTCCCATTAGTAAAATGACCGAAAGTGTCTTGTCCCATTAGTAAAATGACTGAGAGTGTCTTATCCCATTAGTAAAGAGACAGAAAGTGTCTTGTCCTATTAGTAAAATGACTGAGAGTGTCTTGTCCCATTAGTAAAGAGACAGAAAGTGTCTTGTCTCATTAGTAAAATGACTGAGTGTCTTGTCCCATTAGTAAAATGATTGAGAGTGTCTTGTCCATTCTGAAAGTATTTTGTGTGATTGAGACGGCAGTATCGTCTATCAAATCGTATGGTCTATAAAATTGTACCGTCTATCAAATAGTAGGGTCTTAAAATAATACCGTCTTTAAAACCGTATTTTCTATCAAATCGTACCGTCTATCAAATCGTTTGGTCATATAAATCGTAGCGTTTATCAAATCGTATGGTCTACAAAATCGTACCATCTATCAGTTCGTAGGGTCATTCAGATTATACCGTCTGTAAAACCGTATTGTCTATCAAATCGTTCCGTTTATAAAATCGTTTGGATATTTAAATCGTACCGTTTAACGAATCGTATGGTCTATAAAATCGCACTATTAAATCGTATAATTCTATCAAATCGTATTTTCTATCAACACTTACCGTCTATTAAATCGCATTTTCCATCAAATCGTATCTTCTATTAAATAATTTTTGCCTATCAAATTACACCATCTATCAACTCAAATCGGCAGTCATGGTCTATCAGTTATGCTAGCTGCCTGGTTAATATTAAGTTGATTATGCAATTAATTTTTTTATACATTGGTTACATTATCTTCTTTGATATTTAAGTGCAATTAATCAAGAATAAATCGGATGGGATGGATGTTAAAGACATCAGCAAAATAACTCCAGGCAGATAGTGAAGACTGTCATATAAAACATCTGAGATCATGTTGATTTTTTTATCATTGCAGCGTCACTTTTTTGATGTTACACATCAAGATTAATTTTTATCTGCATTGTCGAATCTTAAAACTCGTCAATATTCAACAGCACGCTGTATAGTGCTTTCAAAACAGTCCTCTAATAAATCAAAGTCGATAGTTTAACTTTTGTACTGTATTCGACCCAATGCCAAATATAACGTGATAACTTCAGCATGTTGGGCATCACTGGGTTTTTGATCTGTCACTGACAATCTTGTATAGAACCAGAGAGCGAAGATTATCAGTCACATGTTCAAATAAAAAGCAACTTCATTTAGAAACTCTTCATATCTTTCTTGACGGCATTAGGTTGTATTTGGCATGGGAAGATGGCAGATATGTAGAGACATGCCCAGAAGCAGACAGTGATCTTGTTTAATGTAAAGATTGCAGGATACGAACCGTTGATGAGAAAATGAATCCATTTTTCTTTAGTCTAGTACGTTTCCAAGATGATCGTCAATTTATATATGCACTCACAAAGCCAAGAGACTAGTGTTACATAGAGACTGGTGTCTAAACTCTATCTGAATTTGCAAATCAGATTCCAGTGATTGGTTTTGCATTTGAAATGAAAGGTCTATTTAAGGAACATCAAAATACCTATGCCTTTGTATGTCTGGTTTTATTTTACATGGAAGAGATTTCCTTTTTGCTACCTATGGAAGAGGAATCCGTGAAGGATTTTGGTGTTGTGATATAGCATATAACCGGAGACATGCAGATAAAGGTGTGTGACGTAAAATAGGTAAATGAAAGCGAATTGGAATGAGAAGAAAAGCAATTCTTCTACAAATAAAACAGCATAGGGTAAAATCTTGGCGCTCATACAGTACTCTGCGGTATTAACTATTTTATTATAATGAAGACTCATTTGAAGGCCAGAAAGGTTTGTATAAGATTGATCCCCTATTTGGTGAACTTATTAAAAACCAAATCGGGTTGAAATCGCTTAACAGCTTACTCGCTAGGTATGAAAAAAGTAACGTTGGAATGAGACTAAAATCTATTTAAAATAAGTCAAGAAAAAGAGCTTGGATCAGTGAAAGCAAGCAAAGGTCACAGATTGTTGGAGAGCTCGAACCATCAAGGGAATTGTTCGATGCGAAAGATAAGTCGTTCATGCACATATGCCTCACTCTACTAGCGTCACTCGACATTTGTACAGCTCACGCATGAGGAGTAACATTTAAAATCATTATAATTGATGTTTAATAACTCTAACTCAGAGTCAGAATAAATGACATCGGTACATTATCATAACGCGTTTTACGTGCAACGCTGCTTCTTAATATTTGTAAAGAAATAAAGACGTGTTGCAAATTACTTTAGACGGTGTGTGGTGCACAATTCAGTAATATTTTAGTAATGGATAGAGGATAGAGATTTGCTGAGGCAGTGAGGAAGAGACCTATGTGAGACACAGAGAGGGTGAACCTATGGGAAGAGAGAGAGAGAGAGAGAGAGAGAGAGAGAGAGAGAGAGAGAGAGAGAGAGAGAGAGAGAGAGAGAGACCTATGGTGAGGCAGAGAGAGAGAGAGAGAGAGAGAGAGAGAGAGAGAGAGAGAGAGAGAGAGAGAGAGAGAGAGACCTATGGTGAGGCAGAGAAAGAGAGATCGTTGGTGAGGCAGAGGAAGTCCTACGGTGACTCATCGAGGGAGAGACATATGGTGATGCATAAATGGAGAGACATATGGGGATGCATCGAGGGAGAGAGACATATGGTAGGGTACCGAGAGAAAGAGAGAGAGAGAGACATACGAGAGAAAGAGAGAGAAAGGCAAAGTAAAAGAGACTTATGATAAAGTAGAGAACAAGAGACATACGTGAGACAGAGAAAAGAGCCATACACTGTTGGAATCCATAAGAAACTGTTGGTAATGTTTTCTGTTAAATATTCAAAGATTTTATACTGGTTGTTTTCAAGATCTGAGCTCAGTTTAACCGCTCAAAAGAAATTTATTCTACACCATGCATTTATGAGCATTGACCTTAGAAAAGTAGAAAATCCGTAGAATATGAAGAACATTTAATAAGTAACATTCTATTAATACATTAATGCTCTTTTTATTGTCAGTACCATAAAAGAAAGGCAAGCAGTCATAATTGTATAAAATAAAAGTCTCAGCGGGTTCTTAGAACTAACTTTTTTGTACGCACGATGCAAACCATGTGGCAGAAGTTTATAATGAATGACCATGCGTAATATACGTAGATGATTTTCCTTCCTAAGTATTTAATTATATGATTGAATGTTTTTATTAAAGTAATTTCAAGTTTACTTCACGACATTAAACCCTCACTCGTTATCGTTTCTTTATTTTTTTTCTTGATCTATACTTTATTTTCGTAATACTATTTCCACGCTAAAATATTCTGAATCACCTAACATAGCAACGTCTATGAAAACATATGTGAAATAAATATAGCAACGTATATGAAAACATATGTGATATAAACATAGCAACGAAAATGATAACATATGTGAAATAAACAAAGCTACGTATAGGCAACAATGGCCAGTTTATTTGAGTTACCTTCATCCAAAGCACATTTGTTTCTATTTCCAGCTATTTTGCTCTCATCCTTGTTTGTTTCCATGTTATGTCCTTATATTTAAACACGATGAGGTATCTTTACAATTTATGACTGGATAATACAATAGGTGTATCAAAATCGTTTTGTCTTTGACAATTTATTCCAATAAATGTATTGTGAAATGTCTACTTGAGATGTCAACATAAATGCATCGCCTTCGTTACTAATCTTTACGTTTATTATTAGTTTTGTCGCCTTGTTGATGCGATTTCAAAGTTCAATTATGTTAGCATTTTCATTTTGGGACTTGAATCCTGCTTCACTAATGTTATCAGAATCCTTTGTCACCTTGATAATTTTATCATTAACTTATTATTATAAGTTTAGACTATTTCAGAATGTTTGGCAGACGTAACGATTGTGGAAAAAAAAAGAAAATCACTCTTTAGTTTAAAAATTGTACACTAGAGATATTCTAATTCTTGAAGATAAATAATTGCTTAAATATGGGAAATTCCTATATTTTCCAAAGAGATAGAGCAAGGCTCTATTCGAGAACTGAAGACACTTTAAGTGCCAGCCATATTACATGGTATTTTAACTGGTTAGGTTTTGTGGAGGTTTACGTCATTGTTCAACACATAATAGGCTATACATGACAGAGAGAAACAGGGAAGACCCTAAGAAGAAGCACCCAACCACCGGAAGCTCCTGGCAAGAATTTCACATGCCTACCCTGATAGTGCGATATTCGAACTACGCGTACAGGGGTGAGATGCGTGAATAATCTGTAAAAGAGAGTGACCTAATCCGATCTAGTCCGCTTGCCCTCTCCCGTTTACCACTACCCCATTTTAAACCGTGATGTCTGTTGATGCTTAGCGAAAACATTATTCTTGCCAAACAAACAATAAGAACCATTCTAAACTCTCGTTTTGAGGGAAACAATTGAGATATTTTGTGAAGCTGGTATTGCAATATTGAAAATCTTTCATTGGGGTCTCCAGTTAGCAAAGTATATATGAATCAACCCTTCCCCTTATAGCTGACAGTCTCTTATGTCATTTCAATATGTTCTACATTCAATAAAATGAATACGTGTTGATAAATTAACGCTTTACCTTGTTAGGCTTGGCCATTTCCGTGTCCATAAATCGTCCTAAAATGAATCATCTGGCTATGGAATTTCCCTAACTGTTGGAATCAAGTCACAAATGAAACTTTGCATAAGCTGTTTCGAAATCAGGGCTAACAAACGGCCTGTAGAATTTTGTTGAGCCTAGCCTCTGTTTTACATCGCTTGATAATAAAAAAAAAACTATGGTTCTCGAGGCATGTTAATAGCACAGCCAATACACGGAGCTGCGGGATTAGAATTTAGATAAAACGCGGTGGCGTGTATGATCATCATACTTGAGGAAAGCGATATCCACTACCTGCAACGTGTGGTTTGTTTAATTAATGTGAAATATGAGAATGCACATCCTGAGTGTAGCTAAAGCAATAAACTGAATTTTGACATATTGCTATTATATGCTCATTACTATGGTAAATAATTAGTCTTGGGCAAACCTATTACTTTCCTATGATAAATATTCTAATCATAACTGTATTTTCAATTGCAAATAATCCTTTAACTTCTGACGATGTATGGCATTTCAATATTCAGCATCGCATTTAATGTATTGGCAAATTTTCATTGACAGATTGAAATGATACAGAAAAATGATTTTATGAAATATACAGTAACTTGTTGGCATTTCTGTGTCTTAATCATTTTAAACTTGACATATCATGTAACATTATCGCAAAAATAAACAATAAAAACTACAAACAAAATCTTACTAGTGATAGTAGTAATCTAATTTCCGTTTTGTGGGTCTAACACCATTTTTCAGCACATGAAAGACTGTACAGGAGGAGGACGACCAGTTTAACTGGTGGAAAACTTACATACATAAATATATTTGACGAGCCCGAGACTCGAATCCATCCAGAAAGAGGTGAGATGACAGTGATCGTTAAAAGTGTGTGTGTGTGTGTGTGTGTGTGTGTGTGTGTGTATGTGTATGTGTGTGAGATGTATGTATATATGTGTGTTTGTGTGTTGAATTTATATACGAAATCGACTTCGCATATATCTGTACACTAAATCTATGAGTTTGATGATCTTTAACACTAAATTACAGATTAGATTCTCATCACACTGTGATAGTTTACATTTCTAGCAACAACAATAATAATAATAATAATAATAATAATAATAATAATAATAATAATAATAATAATAATCAAAAGAAGAAATGGAAGAAGAAGAAGAGGAAGAGGTAAAGAAGAAATTGCTGAGTTATTTTAACTTTAAAAGGCTTTCAGCTCTATGCATTCCACGGATTGTATATAATTTATACGTTGTACAGCTACGTTCATACACCATATCAGATTTTACTACACTAATTAGGTCGATTATAAATTTCCATTATTAGCTATGACTTCCAATTACCATGAGTATGACCATCTTACATTTATTAAATAATTGCTACTACTAAATCTAAAAAATATTTAGCATAAATTATGGAACACTTTTGGAAATATTTGCTTTAGAACAAAATGACTATTAGGGAAATTTAAACATGTTTGCTTTATTTGAATGTGTTTGACCTTTACCTTTGCGAAAAAAAATCACTGAAGACGTCGATAAATTGTAATTGTAGCACCTACGTAGCTTAAGTATTCAACACACTGGATCGGTCAGATATTAAAATTTTACAATAAGAAAAACATTAGTTGAGTCATTTATCTGTTTGTGTGTGTGTGTGTGTGTGTGTGTGTGTGTGTGTGTGTGTGTGTGTGTGTGTGATTTGGATTGTTAACGTAGCTTTAATAATTTTTGAGTCATATCAGTTGAGTCATTTATCTGTGTGTGTGTGTGTGTGTGTGTGTGTGTGTGTGTGTGTGTGATTTGGATTGTTAACGTAGCTTTAACAATTTTTGAGTCATATCGCTACGATGTCTGCAGTGAGGCAGTTTATAGTGATGTCCAGCAACTGGACATCATGCCGCAGACATGTAGCATTATGTCCCACCCATACACATTATCCTGACACCAGACCGACCAGTCCTAACACTAACCTCTTCATGCTGATTGCCATGAGAGGCAGCTTTTAGTACCATTCATCGAACTCAATACATCACGCTTCCGTGGCAGACGCTCTAACCACCAAGCCACCGGAGCGGTCCTAAATCAAGATGATAAAAGGCTATAATTGTGACGCTTAAAACTCACCGTATACCAGCATTAAATTTGTTCCCGAGTTTGACTAAACTTTTTAATGATTAATTAGAACTGTTTAAATGATTGTTAATCTGAATGGTAATTCATTTTTAGAATTATCTCCAATTAAAAATACCTAATACATGAGATACTATCCGATCAATAGATCCCTAGCTTTTATGACACTCCATAACGAACACATATGAAACACTTGTGCATAACTGGCATACGTTTTGAGTTAACATTTGATTATAACAATCGGCTATAGTATGAACATGAATTAATAGCAAAGTTATTTATGTAAATATAATTACTTTATCCATTAAGTTACTATTATTTATTAGTACATTGATAACATATATACATTTTTATTCTCAATATCTAACATACAAATACCAACTCTATTGATATTTCCCCTTTGATCGTTTAGGGCACATGTAAAATAGTTAAATAAATTTGGAATTAGACCTATTAAGAAATGAAGAGAATAATGAAATTGAATGTTTATACCCCATTTTGAAAGCGAAACTTTGTACATTCAATAAAAGAAAGTACAAAACAGATATTCTGTTGGATCAAATATTCGACACGACACATCAGACTCGTGCATAGATTTGTCTGTATTAAGAATAAAACACGCAGAACAATGGATTCATCCTCAACTTTGAGTGTGTTGGTTAAGATTGAAACTAGAGACGAATGCGGACCAATAATGCACCCAAAAAAATGGTATACGGAAGAAGAAAAAAACACAACGTGTTTTTAACAATTGTTACATCTTTGAGAACGAATTAGTTCGAGACAAAACATGATAACATAACCGATACACATAGAGGCCGATCAGATGGAGAATGTAATTTAAATTACAAATACTCAAACTATGATCTTTATTAATAACGTATAGCAGACATCTGAAACTATAATCATTATTCATGACTTATTAGGTTACATATACCAAGCTATTTTCATTATTCATAACGTATTAGGTCACAAATACCAAGCTATGATCATAAGTCATAACTTATTAGGTTACATATACCAAGCTATGATCATTATTCATAACGTATTAGGTTACAAATACCAAGCTATGATCTTTATTCGTAACTTATTAGGTCACAAATACCAAGCTATGATCATTATTCATAACTTATTAGGTTACAAATATCAAGCTATGATCTTTATTCATAACACTTTAGGTTACAAATACCAAGATATGATCTTTATTCATAACGTATTAGGTGATATATACCAAGCTATGATCTTTATTCATAACTTATTAGGTTACATATACCAAGATATGATCTTTATTCATAACGTATTAGGTG
Organism: Unio delphinus; assembly: GCA_029339505.1. Lineage (NCBI taxonomy): Eukaryota > Metazoa > Mollusca > Bivalvia > Unionida > Unionidae > Unio > Unio delphinus. The sequence goes on from JAQISU010000046.1 coordinate 24,997,264, forward strand.
ATATATACCAAGCTATGATCATAAGTCATAACTTATTAGGTTACATATACCAAGCTATGATCATTATTCATAACTTATTATGTTACAAATACCAAGCTATGATCATTATTCATAACGTATTAGGTGATATATACCAAGCTATGATCTTTATTCGTAAATTATTAGGTTACAAATATCAAGCTATGATCTTTATTCATAACTTATTAGGTCACAAATACCAAGCTATAATCATTATTCATAACTTATTAGGTTATAGCAGTCATCTGATCCTTAAAGTATTTGGATTTCATATTGCTTGGGGTATATAATAATAATATAATATGATACCATGATGTATCGTACGAAAATATTTAATGCTTGCGTAATGCTTTCTATAGTTACAGGTTTACTATTTTGGAGTTATGTACCGTTCGTTTACATTTGCTACACAAAGAAATACACAATAAAGACTGTGCTATGCATCTGTGTTAACGAAGACAACCTGTAAGCAACGTCCATGACAAATGCAATAAAAATATACTCGTATTGTACATGTTAGGAAGGTTCGTAGAAGTCATTTAGCTTTCTATGCAAACATGGTTCACTCATTTATTTCATAGAACTCAGCAATTTCTATCAGTAACTTGTCATTTCTAATTATTTTTTTCCTTCGGCTCTATCTTGATCAAATATATTGAACAGACAGTTGCATCGTGCAATCGCTCGTTGGTTATTCCTGTAGGAGCCATGTTGTTGTATTCATGAGTAACATATTTTGATACTGCTGCCTGATTTTTAATACTCAATGGCACCTACTTTAAAGTAATAACTGATGACTAATGGATGACGTGTCTTGTCAGATTTAAATACTTGCTAGTCATCATTTTATTTTGGCCGATTTCGATGTTTGTGTCCTTAACAGATACACCACTTAGTAAAACAACTAATGTAACACTCCTAATATGAAACAATATGAAATCCGTAAATCAACATGCAGCCAGGTATGGGTTTCGTTGTCATTGTGCTTACTTCAAGATTAACTTTGTAACTTTGTAATTCATACTACATACTATAATGGTCATTAATCAATGTTAGTTTTAAACCTGTGTTCATAATCATGATCCCATTCACATTAATTTTGCTTTAACAACATGTTATGAATATTTAATTAATAGAGTTTGTTGGCTTTTCTCCAGGAGTATATGTTGTAAATATCTGTATTTGCACTTGATCATTGTCCAACATCAAGTCAAGGGTCTACCTGTCTATTGACATTTATTTTGTAAACAGCATATTATAAAGCTTAAGTGCAAGTAAATATGTTTACCGCCATTAGTAATGAACTGATTAAATATTCAGATCATTACTAATGGAGGAAAATATGTTCACTTGTGCTTGAGCTTTTGACATATGTGGAAATTTCTGATCTTGTTGACAAATTAGGGTGTTTTAGAAGGGAAGCTCCCGTACATCTGGGTTTTCCGATTGTGTTTTAACTTTTTATATTAATGTTGTTTACTTCAAAATTATGCATTACTCCCTTAACGTATGAAACTTAACCAGTCTTATTTAGTTTTTAATTTGTGTGTATTTTATTATTCTTATTATTACTTTTTAAAATTATTATTATTATTATTATTATTATTATTATTATTATTATTATTATTATTATTATTATTATTATTATTATTAGTATTATTCGCTGGAATTCCAAAGTGCTCAATAATATTTTCAGGCTAAGAGTTATTTTGAAACTATTGTGAATTCATTCAATAATCTTTCGGGTTATAGTATTGTGAAACACCAAGACTGTGAACACATCGCCATATTCCATGTCATTGGCATATTAGCAAGCACATCAGCACATTCAATAATGTAATTAATTTACTGAGATCACCACAGGATTTCATGTGTGATGCAAAACATTTAGACTTATAATAGAACATAAGGACTGTTTGGGATTTAATTCACTATACTGTAATTGGCTTTATATATTTTCACTTTGTGTTGCAGGGAATTAAATTGTTTGTTGAATTTTGCAAAAACTGTTCTCGCTCTTTTCTATTACTCAGTTTTAGGCCATATAGTCGAAACAGTATGATCACTGAAGAGCTTTTACATTTATCGATGGTTTTGTTGGAAATCTGCATATAACTTCCTGATTCCCAAGTGCTAAGGTCATTGTGTGATATTTAAGTGTCATCCATTACACTTTCTAAAATGTATGTTTCATTGTTTTTCATCTGTTTATGTGTCATCCATTACACTTTCTAACATGTATGTTTCATTGTTTCTCATCTGTTTATTATGTTGTAAATTTGATTTACCTTATATTCATGTTATAAGGTGGTTTGAAATGTTTGTAATTTCAAAATCTAAAACTTATTTTGAAATATTTCTATGTCATCGGGATTACATTATACAATCTATGATTTCGTAAAAAAAAATTTTTTTTTATATATTTGTATCTTCCATTTTCAATACCTATTTCTATTTGTATATCTACTGTATGCAGACATTTGTTTGCTGGGGGTTTTTTGTTGCTTGTTTTCGATAAATCTCATTTCTTTATCCATAAAATCTTTGTCAATTCAAAAGTCGGAACATGGTTGAGGGTGAGTGAAAATGATGAATCTGAGTTATATAAAAAAAATGTCAGTATGTATGCTAGATACTTCATGGACGGTAAACAATATGAGAACTGCCAAATATGCTACAACTGAAAACAACATGTCATGGGCTAATTAAGCCAAAGAATGTGTTTCTGAAGTAGTAATACATATTGTAATATTGTCAATAAATTATATATATATATATATATATATATATATATATATATATATATATATACTAGTGTTAGATTAAAGAATGCATAACGTGCATAGATTTTCAATTTGTGTCGCAGGGAATTAAATTGTTTGTTGAATTTTACAAAAACTGTTCTCGCTTTTTTCAAATTTAAAAATGTTAATTTCACGCTGAAACAAAAACTATGCACATCTTGAATTTTGCATCTGTGTATTATTTGCATGTGAAAGAGATATATCGTTTATCATCTGTTTGCCTTTGTGTTATATTGTATGTGAAAGAGACACATCGTTTATCATCTGTTTGCCTTTGTGCTATTTGTATGTGAAAGAGACGCATTGTTTATCATCTGTTTGCCTTAGTGCTATATTGTATTTTAAAGAGACACATTGTTTATCATCTGTTTGTCTTTGTGTTATTTGTATGTGAAAGAGGATGACTTATGCTATTTATTTGTAATTAACATTATTTTATTCTTAGGAGTATATATCTTGTAGATATAGAACATGCCTACTCATTTTTGACATTTTCATAACAAACGCATATATTATAATGTACGCTGTATCGATGGTGTACAAGATATTCTAATATATAATTTTCTCTGAAAGGAAACTCGGCAAGCCACATTTCATTTCAATGGTATCAGATGCCTGGATAAATTGCAAGGCTCGGAGAACTAATGACTAGAATTTTTATGCTAAACGTACGCAATATAACTGTCGTTTCTATTCAGTGTTATTTATACATCGTTCTGTAATGCTATTTTGACAAGTAAACCGGTGTGTGAAGAAATGGGTCTTGTCAGTAATAGTAAGGTTGCTCCTTTTAGACAGATAAACCTTTGAAATATCAGATTGTGTAAACGTATCTTATGCACTGTGCGAAATAGATATTTGCATTTATCTAGGTTTTATCGCATAGACTGAAAACTCGTTAAATAATAGAAGAGGTGTGTAAGACAACGAGTTCTGATTGATTGTAGAACGTAGCATTTTTATCAAGAAAATGTTGATAGATAACTTATCTCAATATTATATTAAATCATACAAATAGTAGGGTAATAAAGAGGAGTATAACCAGAGTGCCATTTATTCCTTATCTCATTATTATATTAAATCATACAAATAGTGGGATAATAAAGAAGAGTATAGCCAGAGTACCATTTATATTAAAGCATACAAATAGTGGGATAATAAAAAGGAGTATAGCCAGAGTACCATTTATTATATTAAAGCATACAAATAGTGGGATAATAAAGAGGAGTATAGCCAGAGTACCATTTATTATATTAAAGCATACAAATAGTGGGATAATAAAGAGGAGTATAGCCAGAGTACCATTTATTCTTTAAGTTTAATGAATTTCCAAGGAAAATTGAATTTTGTAAATTTAATTTCACTGAAGAAGGAGGCATGGATAATATATAGACAAAAATAAAACAATTTGGTCTAGCATACAGAAAAGATCCAAAATGCATTGAGGCGGCTTTCCTTGCCTAATAATTTTTCTTTCGATGAGATTAGCGATAACGTTTTGAGCTTGTTCTATGGCTGTTGAAGTAAAAAATACAGTTGAGCACAGTTAATCAAATTAATTTTTTCAAATGCTTTTGCGTCTGATGTAAATCAATTATTTTTAAGAAAAAGGTAATGGTGCGAACATTTTATCCAGCTGTTGTTAAAAATTATTGAAGTTTTAAATGACCCCTTGTAATAGAGGTACAAATAGGTTTTGTTCTTTATTATTATTATTATTGTTATTATTATTATTATTATTATTATTATTATTATTATTATTATTATTATTATTATTATTTAATACGTTCGTGTACGTACACATCTTTTTCCCCAATCATTGATACTTGCATGTAACCGACGGCAGTGTAATAGGTATTTCTGAATATGATGGCTGTAATAGGTAGTATTGAATATGATGGCTGTAATAGGTAGTATTGATTATGATGGCTGTAATAGGTAGTATTGAATATGATGGCTGTAATAGGTAGTATTGAATATGATGGCTGTAACAGGTAGTATTGAATATGATGGCAGTAATAGGTAGTATTGAATATGATAGCTGTACGAGGTAGTATTGAATATGATAGCTGTACAAGGTAGTATTGAATATGATGGCTGTAATAGGTAGTATTGAATATGATAGCTGTACAAGGTAGTAGTAGTATTTAAGGTTTTAAGTGAAACCGACCACGAAGGGTCATATGTTCACTATTTTACACTACTAATTAGTATGGTAGTGATTTAGATTTTCCCGTGGGGAAGGAATGGTGCCACATCCCCACAGGCATTTATGCATACAAAGTATGCTATTTAATTTGGTCGTCATGTCGCGCCCCTAGAAGGGGCTATCGACATGAATGAGAGACCTAGGGGAGTGGGAATAGAACTGCCACGCACTCAACCCTATCAACCAATCAGAAGATGCAGTGCTAGAGGTGCAATGGCACCAAATGATGACTAGTGAAAAATGGTTTTCACGTCTAGTCTTTTGCTGGTGTTGATGTCTGGCCGAGGAAAAGGATCTATGAACTGGCACGCCCTAGCTTTATCAAATCGAGTCCAGTTGTTGCTAGTGGACACCCTATACCGATATTGTGTAAGCCACCTGTGCAATTGAGTCAATCTTTCAAGTTATATTTTTTCCTAATCATCCTAACATTCTAATTTTTGTCTAGTACAGAGTGTACATTTGGTGTGTTCCCTATAAATTTTGTAAACTAGATATGTCAAGTGACATGGGAAGGTTGGTCAATGTCAGGTTAAATGGGTTGTTAATTTTGATGGTGGAGAGCCAAAAATGATCAAGTTTGATTTTGAAGAACGAGATTGTCGAATAGAGTTTCTGAGCCAAAAGGAAACTCTGTAAGTATAAATAGCCCTTAAGAGGGCTTTTTGATGGAGTGTTACAGGGTGTAACCGTAGTTACCTCTTTCTTCTGGTGAATCCCTGTGTCCTTCTTGGGTGTCTTGCTTTTGTTGTTGTTCCTCCATCTTGATATTGCCTCCTCCCGTCGTGTCCATTCCGTGTTCTTCCTTAACAATTTGAAATAGCTGTATGTAGGCCTATTATTGAATGTGATAGCTGTATGTAGGCATATTATTGAATGTGATAACTGTATGTAGGCCTATTATTGAATGTGATGCTGTATGTAGGCATAGTATTGAATGTGATAGCTGTATGTAGGCCTATTATTGAATGTGATTGCTGTATGTAGGCCTATTATTGAATGTGATGTATGTAAAATGTATTATTGAATTGATAGCTGTAATATGTATTATTTAATGCGATATATATACATGGTAGTATTTTTTAATGTAATAATTGTAAAAGGTATTATTGAATTGATAGCTGTAATATGTATTATTTAATGTATATATATATATATATATATATATATATATATATATATATATATATATATATATATATATATATCTATATATATATATATACATGGTAGTATTTAATGTAATAGTTGTAAAAGGTTTCTTGAGTGTGATAGCTGTAAGATGTATTATTGAACGTGAAATCTGTAAAAGGTATTATTGAACTGATAGATGTAATATGTATTATAGAATGTGATGGCAGTAATAGGTAGTATTGAGTGTGATATCTGTAATATGTATTATTGAATGTGATGGCAGTAATAGGTAGTATTGAGTGTGATATCTGTAATATGTATTATTGAATGTGATGGCAGTAATAGGTAGTATTGAGTGTGATATCTGTAATATGTATTATAGAATGTGATGGCAGTAATAGGTAGTATTGAGTGTGATATCTGTAATATGTATTATAGAATGTGATGGCAGTAATAGGTAGTATTGAGTGTGATATCTGTAATATGTATTATTGAATGTGATGGCAGTAATAGGTAGTATTGAGTGTGATATCTGTAATATGTATTATAGAAATTGATGGCAGTAATAGGTAGTATTGAGTGTGATATCTGCAATATATATTATAGAATGTGATGGCAGTAATAAGTAGTATTGAGTGTGATATCTGTAATATGTATTATTGAATGTGATGGCAGTAATAGGTAGTATAGAGTGTGCTATCTGTAATATGTATTATAGAATGCGTATAGTTGACTGTAGTAGGTTTTATGTTGTTTTCACAGATGTCATGATTGCAAATACCCATAATGAAAAGTGCGCGTACCTTGCGCCGCCATTTTGAGTCTCTAACAAACCTTATTCAACACAAGGTATGACGTATATTCAAGATAAAAATCTGAATTAATTATGGTCTACTTAATCGAAATAATACATGGATTATGCTTGAAATTATGTGACTCTATAGCACGAAAATAAAATAAACTGTAAGTTCCCTGGCTTATATCGATATCGAAAGATAGAAAATTGAAGTTGAACCATTGCTGTCAAAAATAAATGCACTCATTTATATACATACATACATACATACATACATACATACATACATACATACATACATACATACATACATACATACATACATACATACATACATACATACATACATACATAACATACATACATACATACATACATACATACATACATACATACATACATACATACATACATACATACATACATACATAACATACATACATAACATACATACATACATACATACATACATACATACATACATACATACATACATATATATATATATATATATATATATATATATATATATATATATATATATATATATATATATATATATATATATATATATATATATATATATATATATATATATAAAGACAATATTGTCTTTAATTTAAAAAAATATATATTTTGTATGATGTCCCTAAGCTTGTCACCTTAAAAGAGTATTTCCGGACAATTATCTTTGGGATACAATAGCAATAAAAGTTCATAGCTTGATTATGCAAGAACTTTAATGGATACATGACTTATTGTATAATATACATACATGACTTATTGTATAATATATTGTTTAGGTCTTGTATAGTATAGATTTTAGGATTTGTATAATATATTGGTTAGGACATGTATATTATAGTGTTTATGACTTGTATAATATATTGTTTAGGACTTGCATATTGTAGTGTTTATGACTTGTATAATATATTGTTTAGGACTTGCATAATATAGTGTTTATGACTTGTATAAGAGAGTATTTAGGCTTTGTATAACATTGTGTTTAAGACTTGTATAACATAGTGTTCATGCCATGTATACTATAGTGTTTAGGTCTTGTATAATATAATATTTAGGACTTGTATAATATAGTATTCAGGACTTGTATATCTTTGTAATTAGGACTTGTATAACATAGTGTTCATGTCTTGTAAAATACAGTGTTTAGGACTTATATATTATAGTGTTGAGGCCTTGTAAATATAGTGTTCAGGACTAGCATAACATATTGTTTAGGACTTGCATAATATACTGTGTATAATATACTGTTTAGGTCTTGTAGAATATATTGTTTAGGACGTGTATAATATATTGTTTAGGACTTGTATAATATAGTGTTTAGGACTTGTATAATATAGTGTTGATAATATAGTGTTGATGCCTACTTTAATATAGTGTTTAGACTTGTATAGTATATTGGTTAGGACTTGTATAATATATTATTTAGGACTTGTAAAATATATTGTTTAGGACTTGTATCATATATTGCTTAGGACTTGTATAATATGCTGTTTTGTTTAGGACTTGTACAATATAGTGTTTAGGACTTGTATAATATAGTGCTCAGGACTTGTATAATAGTATTCAGGAATTGTATAACATAGTGTTCAGGACTTCTATAATAGTGTTCAGGACTTGTATCATAGTGTTCAGGACTTGTATAACATAGTGTTTAGGACTTGTATACTAGTATTCATGACTTGTATCACATAGTGTTCAGGACTTTATAACATTTTTAAGACTTGTATAATAGTAAGCAGCAGAGAGGGTGAACAGACCACGTTTTCGAGCAAAAATAAGGCTTATAGGCTACGTTTTCAGACAAAATATAAGGCTTCCAACGAAATCTCATTTAACCAAAAAAAAAGTCTCCATTTTTGCAAAAACGGAGATTTTACGATTTTTTAATCAATTTTACTCGCAACGATGTGGTCATCCACCCTCTCTGCTGCTAAAGTTTTCAGTTCTGGGTTAATAATTCTTTTACGATTTCAACCGAATATTTGATCCAGTCCGATACGATATCGTGTCCGAGGATCATGTAGATTTATTGTTGCGAATCCGTGCGGAGTCGACTGAGCATGACTAAAGAAATCTCGAAATTGATTGAAGTCCATATCAAAGCACCATGTCTGCCATATATTTCTAAGAGTATGAGTATCAACTCCGTTGAATACAGCAAGAATATTGCAGTTATCTCTGAGGACTTTTGGAACCTGAGTGTAGCGTTGAGTGACATATATCACGTCAGTGTTTTTATGCCTGCCTCTGGAAAAGATCCTAGCAGGATTTTTTTGTTTATCCAACATTATATCGTCGTATACGACTAAATTGTTAATATCTCCATCAATATCATCAATACTCGGTGCTTCATCGATATCGGTTATAAAATCAATGGCGTTCTTACCCTTAATTTCTGATGCATTCTCGTTAAAATACTTTAACACTTCATAACATCGTTGATCATCTACGCTAGGGGCAATTAAATACAACTTATCCCACTTCATCCATCTCATTATTAAATTGAGCAACAATTGCGTTTTACCGGATCCAGATGGCCCGATTATAATCATCCGGATAGAGTTTGGTAGCGCTGCATGATGCTTAATTGGTTCTCTTGTTTTAGTCGCCGAAAAATCAATTATATCCATATCTCTATACATAAATTATGGATCTATATTGTGTGAAGTGTAAAACGCGTACTAGCACAAATGATGTGACGACGGTTACAACTAAAAATAACAGATCAGCACTTACTGGTAGATGTGCAACATGTGGTACAAAAAAATTTAGATTTGTTTCTACAAAATCAAAGATTTTACAATTCGGAGATGTTTTTAAAAAAAACGAGGAGGTGATATCGCAGCCAAATTGGCAAAGCTCCCTGGAACCCCATGGGCAAAGTACCCCGGAGAAAAGCACCTTCCAGGATATAGCTACTGTGGACCGGGAACCAGACTTGATATCAGACTCAATAATCAAAATCAACCCAACCCCGGTGAAGAACCAATAAACGCCATTGATAAGGCCTGTCACCTTCATGATGTTGCTTATAAAAGCAGCAATCTGCAACACAGGCATCTCGCGGATGTGAAATTAATTCATGCGTTAAATGCTATTCCTGATAAATCCTTCAAAGAAAAATAGGCTTCCTTTTTGATAAAATCGGCTATGAAAAGTAAATTGATGTTAGGTGCCGGTAATTAAAAATATGGAATCAATTTATTATTCCCCAAGAGGATACTGGAGGGGTAAATCAGCAGTCCATAAACTCGCTAGTGCTGCAAAAGTGAAAAAAACCACTGCGGCTAATTGGTTATCCAAACAGGCACTATGGCAAATTTATCTACCACCGCCTAAACAGATTAATTTCTCGCATTTTGATGTGACCGCTCCTAATGAAGTTCATCAGGCTGATATATTATTTCTGCCACATGATCGTGGTTACAAATACGCTTTAACCGTAGTTGATATTGCAAGTCGATACAAAGAAGCAGAACCATTAAAAACAAAATCAGCCACTGAAGTCGCTTCTGCATTTGAGAGGATTTATCGACGAGGTCCTCTGCACTAGCCAAATCTATTGCAGGTTGATCCTGGCAAGGAATTTCAGGGTGCAGTGTTATCTACAATGAAACATCATAATGTCACCATACGACGAGAGCATACTGCGCTACATCGCGATCAGGCCATTGTAGAACGATTTAATCGGACGATTGCTGAGCGGTTATTTGGATATCAATACGCAAAAGAATTCATTAAAGAAAAGCGATCCCGTGAATGGGTCAAAAGGTTACCAGCTGTGATTACCGCACTGAATAATGAGATTACTAGAACAATCAACATGAAACCTAGCAACGCTATTAAAAAGAAGTCTATACCCGTACAACCACAAAAAGATTTCAAAGAACCAATTCTTGGTAGTAATGTCATTGTGAGGTACTTATACGAACCAGGAGAGCTTGAAAGGGGTAGAAAAAGGGCTACTGATCCTATTTGGAGTGTTACTGCACACAAGATATCTAGTATAACACGATCAACTGGTAGACCTCCAGTCTATAAACTGGATTCAACTGCCCCTCAGCGGGGTTTTACTCGACAACAACTACAGGTAATTCCCGAGGATACTCAATTGCCACCGCATGGTCTTAACTAGCACCGTTGCGTCTATTGCACTCAAGACAAGTCAACATCACATTGTTTCTGACATGACCGAGATTGTTATTTTTTCTGTCTACGGTGAATTGGCGAGGATCCTTATCCGAATACTGCCAACGCATTATACAATTGCAACTCGCGCAGTGATTATTCTGTTGTTTCTTCAGCGTAATTATTAATTCAGCATTAATATCAAATTATCGTTGTTTTTTTTTTTGTCCTGTTGTTTGTAACCGGAGAGTTTTTTATCAATAATTTTAACATCAATATCATAAATTGTTGTGTCATTATCATCGAAAACAATTCTTCGAAGCTGATTTACTCTTTGTACTCTGGATACTGCGAGATAGACTAAATTCGACCATTCGATGTGATTATCCACCATCCAAACAATTGTATCCGATATAGTCAATCCCTGTGAAGAGTGTATTGTTGCTGCGTATCCTAGCGTCCACGGGGATTTATTAGCACGCAATGCATTTTCGACGACGCTGATATCAACCAGCACAATATCATTTAATACGAGAATTTGTTTTTCACTCTGTCCTGGAATATCAACTTCAATGTTCTGTTTTCGTGTATCCGATGACCTATAACAAAGGGGTACTGGAAGCGTTGCAAATTTTTCTTTATGCAATTCAAATAACTTCATCTGAAGTGTGTCTCTGACTATTGTTCTACTTGCAATTATCAAATCGTTTGGTCTCCATGTTTCCCAGAAATCATTCATTGGAGTTTCTGAAATCACCTCACGGGCTATTTCACACTGGATTCTATCCGGTTGTAATCTAATTAGCGCTTTGAATTCTCGTAATCGTTCATCAATTGATCTATAATCAGTGGTAATTTCTTCATAATAGTCTACAAAACCCCTTAGCCATTCATGTGGAGATGCACCGACAAATGGTGGTGGTTGGCCGTGATCACCGCACATGACAACTTTTGTGTTTTTGTTTAACAACCACTCGAGAAATGTTTGTAATACATCTAATGACACTGTGCATATTTCATCCCAAATTATGATTTCAGGAATGAATTTATCACCCATACGCTCAGGAGTCCATTTGTCACCCTTCCATCGAAAGAAAATATGGTAAGTACAGGCATTTACCCCTCGCTGTATCATCTCTCTGGCGAGTCTGTGAGTCGGTGTTAGCACAATCATGGTTGACCAACGAAATAATTCAATTGCACGAGTTGTCTTTCCTGACCCACCACAACCGTTTAAATAAACTGTCTTGTATCTACATACTGGATCAGATACCGGTGGTGCATTAGAAAATTCTGATTGAATTTCAATACGGTTACAACAAAGATATTTATCATCCATGGCAACGTCTGCGGATTCACAATACTCATGTAGCATCTCCTTTTTAAATCGCCAACGCCCCCAATTTTCTTCGGGATCTGTGCATTTAGCTACAGCTGATTTGTACTTATTGTGTATATACATCGAATCAGTGGCCACTCTAACCGCGGTATTAGGAAATCTATTTATCATCGAAAATAGATTAATAGAAAAATAGACTAGCATAGATGATCTTAAATGTGTATACTGGGAATTTATCCATCACAGTAGGTAACAACCGTACCTAATTTCTCACCATTGGATAGAAAAGCATCCTTACGGGATACAAGTTTTCCCTGTTTCATTAAATCCGTTACAATAAAATCGTATTCAGCGAAGTCTTTGATCAACCGCGAAGAATATTTTGCGTTGTCGTATCTTCCACCCTGGGTAAATTTACCGATTATTCTTCGTCCGAGATCCTTTGCTTGTTCTTTTTTACTTTCAAATAACTTCTTAGACCAATTCATGATTTGTTCTTCACTGAAATCTGGACACTGTTTTCGTAGTTCGCTGATTATACGATCTAGATCGGGTTGTGGTAGCCAAACTTCTTTCTGAGCTTGATAGCATATAATAGCCTCGGAAACAATCAACGATATTAGCATACCACAATCAATCATATATCTCAATAGCACTATTGGCATCCAGTGTTTTTCAGATAGGTGTCTACCGAGCCAAACATAACTACACGGATGTAATCCTGACGCTAATTCAAATGATATCACACGAGCGAATCCGGTTAAATCAAAATCAGGCAATGGACCATTCATCGCAACACGAGTCATTTCATGCGTGGGGTGTCCAAATCGTTTAAAGTACTCAGCACATTCCCCATACCCGAGAAAACTTCCGGGATAACACGCGGATATATCAATTGAAATCATACCATCACGTGAGTATTTCGTATTCCACAGTCCTCCATGACCAAATTCGACGGAACTCAATTTAACATCCTCGAGAAAATCACTTCGTGTTGGACGCCATGAGTTTTTTTCTCTTGCGAAGTGAGCTACCACTGATGGAATAGTAAAACTATCCGTGAGTAGTTTTGCATGGAAACTCTCCGGTGAAAAATCACTAGCGATTTTTCTCATTCTGTTATCTAATTCTTCAACGCGATATAATTCACCATTTGGTCTTACAAATTGATCGAATCCTATTTCGGGATCTTCATCACTTCTAAGTAACCACACTGACACAGGATCATCTTTACACAACGCATGAATATCATCGAATAATTTCTCTTCATAGAAAACATCCCCGGAAAATTCCGGGGGGATATATTTCACAGTTCGTTCTCGTGGAAATACTGTTACCGCAGGTGTCCACGCGTGTTTGTTATGATCAATAATCTGTATTGGAGCTCCTCGCGATTGATATTTCGGTTCGTATAAAACCTCTCCGGTTATTGTTGTTACTGATATTGGGAATTTTAATGATGCTTCTAATTTAGCTATATCAGAAATCTTTGCACCATGCTGTTTCAATGTCAGTTCCCATTCGGTTATTTTCCTACGTCGCAGATCAGTTAGTTTATTTCCTCGGGATGCATTTGTGAAGTGTTCCATTACCCGTGTTGCCACGCAATTCAGTGAACTAGAATATTTCATAGGAGCTAGTTTTGCGATATCGGGTTTATCATTTAACGGATATATCCCATAAACCATTGCTGTTACGGGATAAGATCTTTCGTAGTATGGTTTGTCAATGCCGGTTAGAATTCCTGGTTTGGAATCTCTACTCACAATGACAGCTTTTTTATTCTTGAGAATTGGTTCAAATTTATCCCTAATAATCCATTTGCCATCGACTTCAATAATGAATTTTATTCGGAAAAAATACCTTTTTTCCCCAACACGTGAAATTATCACTGCTGCTTTTTCATCAGTCATGGTAGCATCAACAACACCATCAATTCGAAATGTTGACCAACAATAAGATGCTCCATCACGCTTGAATTCATTAAAACAGTCTCTGATTTTACTAATCATGGCTTTATCAAGAATTGTATTCTTTGGTGTATTAGAAACTATATCGAGATTGAATTGAGCATCTTTCCAGGGTAATCTCTTGGACGTTTTTTTTTTGGTTTATCGAGATTAAATTTAGGATTAATTTTTAATAATCTCTTAAACTCTTTCATGTTTCCGTCTATTAAACGTTTTTTTTTGGTTTATCGAGATTAAATTTAGGATTAATTTTGTTACGTTTTTTTGGTTTATCGAGATTAAATTTAGGATTAATTTTTAATAATCTCTTAAACTCTTTCATGTTTCCGTCTCTTGGACGTTTTTTGGGTTTATCGAGATTAAATTTAGGATTAATTTTTAATAATCTCTTATACTCTTTCATGTTTCCGTCTCTTGGACGTTTGAGATTAATTTTAGGATTAATTTTGTTACGTTTTTTGGGTTTATCGAGATTAAATTTAGGATTAATTTTTAATAATCTCTTAAACTCTTTCATGTTTCCGTCTCTTGGACGTTTGAGATTAATTTTTAATAATCTCTTGTTACGTTTTTTGGGTTTATCGAGATTAAATTTAGGATTAATCTTCAATAATCTCTTAAACTCTTTCATGTTTCCGTCTCTTGGACGTTTTTTTGGTTTATCGAGATTAAATTTAGGATTAATTTTCAATAATCTTTTAAACTCCTTATCAGCATTGAATTCAGCATTTTTCGAAGGCGTTCTCCTTAATTCCCTCATGCTATAATTAAAACAAGCATTTAAATGAAGAATTTATATATAATGAATCACTGCAAGTGGCTTATGATTGGATCAGTAACCCCGTGTAACAAATCATGCAGAAATGAGTTTTGTGGGTATCATATGCAAAGCTTTCGACGTGGAAGCCTTGGCCCGTTACCCTGCATACGATGTGGGGTTGGGGTTAGGGGAAAATCTCAGTTGTGTTTGAATTGCGGTGGAAAGCGATACAGGGAGTTGAAGCGTTATTATGATAAAAGAATAAAAAATGGACAATCAATCAGAAATTATGACCCTGAAAAAGTCCCTGACACTGACAACGTCCCTGACAAAATCATAAGAACTCCTCAAGACTACATGGAAAGATTTATCATTAAACCAAACAATGAATTAGACAAACAATAGTATTATGTATACGAATGAACCAAGAATTCAGACACCATCCCTTGATTACAAATTATGAAGCATCCAGTGATGGTGTTGTAAGACACTGTAGACTGAAGAAATCAGTTGGTGCTGTGAATAATCAAGGGTACTTGATGTTTACTGTTGGGAAGAAAACTTATCTCAATCATCGTTTCGCATTTGAATGTTTTTATGGATTGATCGAGGATGATTCTGTCATTGATCACAAGGATTCTAATCCGAAAAACAATTCTTTATCAAATCTGCAGGCTGTTACTCAAAGTGAGAATACCAAACGAGGAAAGACTGGAAAATGCAAAACGGTTGGGAAGAGACCTGTGAAATCTTTGAATACGATAACTAACGAAGAAAAAATATTTCAATCAATAACCAGCGCCGGTAGGCATTTCGATATTTGCTCACCCTCAGTACGATTTGTTACAGAGGGGATTTATCGATCGGCTATTTCAAAAAGGACGGGACAAAAAGTTCAATTTAGTTATGTCTAATGCGTCATATTTTTCATTTAGAAATATATCATTATTATAGAATAATGAATTCTGAAAACATGAATAGCATTTTATCCGAGATTTCAAAATTGAAAAGTTGGGATATTGAACTATCAGATGGGTTAAATCCTGATCAAATCATGTCTGATTTTCAGGATATAGAATACGGAGTTAGCACTAACAAGTATATGCTACCAAAGAAGTATGCGCTCATCAAGAGAATTCAGAATTCTATTCGGGACTCTCTCGCATTTTCCAGTGACGTAAGTGTGTTCGCTCCGTTGTATACCGACGTAGAACGAATACGAAAAGAATTGGGGTACAAATACGAATTGAAAAATGAGGTTAATTCTAAAATTAGAAACCTACGGGTATTAATTCAAGAAAATGAACAATTTTGATTGACCGACCATTTATCATTATTTGATTGACCGACCATTTATCATTATTTGATTGTGACCGTCCCTCATAGAGATTTTCATTTTTTTTAGCATTTTTTGATTGACAATGTCAAAATCAGTGAATAAAAAATTGATGGCTGGTTGGTCCGGTATCAAATACACTAAATTTTTAAAAATGCGGAATCGGCACATTACATTTTATTATTATATGAAAAAGTGCCGTTTCCGCATCGATGGTAGAAGCTGTTATAGGATGAAATAACACTTCCACGATGGTGTTAAGTCGGATTGAAAAATTGTTTTGCAATTGAAAAATTGTTTTGCAATTGAAAAATTGTTTCTGATTTCAAATAATGGTCAATGAAGCATTAACAACCCGATTGGCTCGTGAACGACTGGATGCAATCAGGAGATTTGTACCAATTCGTGACTCTGTACGGAATAAACTACAACAACGACAGAGTCTTCAGACTGATTTTGCTGCGGGATCTGAAGAATTGTTTAAACCAGTAACCACAGCAACGAAGGAGATAGAGCGTGCTATACTGGGAGATGATCCTGACGGTAAAAGAAAAGAAGAGGGTCTTATTCCTGTGTTAGAAAAAATAGCAAAAAGAACTAAACAAACAAAAAAAATCCTTGCAATCACTTCCTCAGGATATATCAACCGCTTCGAAACGAAAATTTAAAGGATTTCAGGAAGAACTAGTTAGTGGACTACCTAAATCAATTATATTTACCGAGAGCGCTAAACAACAAATTCTCAACGAGGATATAGACAATTTAGGTGAATTCGCTGCTAACAG
This sequence comes from Unio delphinus, assembly GCA_029339505.1. Lineage (NCBI taxonomy): Eukaryota > Metazoa > Mollusca > Bivalvia > Unionida > Unionidae > Unio > Unio delphinus. The sequence goes on from JAQISU010000046.1 coordinate 25,014,567, forward strand.
CTATGATTCACAAGAGAAGTTTTTCACGGACAATTATTCGGATTATAGAATGTCACATAATGAATGGGCTGATATAGTGTATGAAATAAATACTGGGAGTTTAGATAGAAGGATGAAGGAATACAGAGACTTCAAGAGAAAATTTCAATTCCAAATAAGACAGCCATACGATGAGAAGAAATTTCTGGGGAGTGGTCTAGTTGGAAACGCTAGCGTTTCATGTCCTGGTAGTGTTCTCAGTGATATATCACGATTAGAGGTTCTTGTAGGAGGGTTCCGAGCCGGAAATAACTCACCGGAAATAATTAATGAAGCAGCTGATATCTGTAGACGATTATTTCAGGGTGGTATCATGGATATCAGCACATATCGAGATTTCATTGGCGAGTTAGTGGAAAGTGGGTATCATAGTGACTGAATTGAAAAGTCAATTGATTAGATAAATAACAATTGAAAAATTGTTTCTGATTTCAAATAATGATCATACACTACAATCATGATAAACCAACCCCCGTCTACGTAGTTAATTCACGGTTTCCGGTTTATAGAGCATACTACGGAGATGGTTTAGGTAATACCATTTTAGGGTTATTTGCGAGAATGGCTCCAAAAGTGATGCCGTTGGCTAAACAATTAGGAATGAAAGCAATTGATGTTATTCGTGATAAGGGTATTGGTGCTGTTGGAGATCTTGCTGGAAAAGCGTTTTCAACTGCGAAGAATAAATTAACATCATTAGTGAAATCACGGATGAAATCCAAAGGATTTTCAAAACCGTTACCGTCTACAGCGGAAATGCCTGCAAGTGTTAGTAGAATTATAAATAACGCAGTAGATGAAAAATTAGCGTCGATGGTTTTAACCCCCGACCAAAGCAATATTGCAAATATGATAGCAGGAAGTGGCTTTAAAAAACTACGACGATGAAAATGGAAAATCGCGATTTAGACTCTGATAAATAGAATAAAATGTTCAAAAAGTCACCTGATCCAGCGTTTGATATAGACGCCCCAGTCCCCAAGAATGATTCTGTACGCGATCATCAATATTACGCCAATCATGCAATAGACCCAAATAGTCGAGCAAGAATTGAACTTCAAGTCCATGATACCAGTAAATACTTTTTGCCCTGTGAAGCGTTTATTGAAGTAGAAGGAGAAATTGTAACAGCTGCTGATACTCTTGCTGTACCAGCACCGTATCCAGCTGGTACTCAAGTCGGTTTTGTCAATAATGGTATCATGGCGTTATTTGAGAGTGCAAAATATCTCATTGATGGAAAAGAAATTGAGGCGATAGATCGCGATGTTGATGTGGCTACAACAATTTTCGGGTTAGCGAGATATTCCGATGATTATACAAGATCAGCAGGACCTTCTATGATGTTTGCAAAAGATGCTACAAATACCGCTGGAGGAAAACAATTTGTTGTAAGACGACCAAAGAATAATGCTGGCACCGCTAATATTGATGCCGAAGATATGATTATAAACAACGATGTTAATTTCAATCTAGGAGCTGCAACACGTATTTCAATGTTGCAAGGAGCGCGTAAATCATTTTCATGCGCGATTCCACTGCATCATATATTTGGATTCTGTAGAAACGTCCGAAAAGTTATTTATGGAGCGAAGCATACAGTATCACTTGTACGAAAGAGTGATGATAGTGACGCAATCTGGAGGATTCCAGCAGACAATGCAAATCCAAATGCTGATGCCGGTAAAGTCAATTTAACAAAAATATCATTGTGGATGCCAGTGTTGACTCCAGCAATCACCGCAGAAGAACGATTACTATCATTTATGGACCAAGGAGGAAAGTCGTTGTTGAGTTGGCTAACCGTGAGTACAGATGTTAAACAATCAAATATCAACGGGTTATTCACTTGGAACCTAGCATCAAAACAAGGTGTTGCTGCGCCACGTCATATATTTATTGCGTTACAAGATAACACACGAGTTGGCGATCAACGTTTCAGTCATATGATATTTGATCAATTAGGTGTGAAAGACGTCTCACTGAGAATAAACGGCCAACAGGAACCATCCGAGGATATACAACTTAATTACACAGAAAATCATATTGCACGAGTTTATCATCGTCTGTTGTCATTTATGGCACGCGATCAAAATGTGGATACTGGTTTGCAAATATCACAATATGATTTTAAAAATCTGTATCCGATCTATTACTTCTCACTGGAACATCTCGATTTGATGAGACAATCTGTTGTTGATATACATTTTAGAGCTAATGTGACTCGTGGTGCTATTGCTGATTATAGAGCGGTTGCTGTCATTCTCAGCGACAAATCAATGTTACTTGAAGGTGTTGGAGGAAGAATGAGAGTGGTAGATGCACCAGTGGAAAACATGTAATTGAAATTGTAAACGATTTAGAATCAATCAATTATGTATAATGTCATATAGTAATATTAGTGTTGCGTTAACTCCCGGTCAATTAAAAAAATTGCAATCGGAATCAGCTAAAAAATGTGGAACCACAATCACGTTGAAACCCAACCAAATGACTGGTGGTGCAAATAAACTATCGCTGACAACTCGTCAGGTGAAACATTTCAATGATGCACTAGTAGCAAAAAAAGGGTGTTCAGATTACTCTTTCTGCGGCTGCTATCAAAAATATGATTAAAACAGGCGGTATATTCCCGTTGTTAGCTGCGATACCAGCATTGATTGCAGCAGCAGCCCCAGCGGTGGCTAAAGCGGCAGCGTTAGGAGCTGTTGGTACTGCAGCAGGAATGGCACTAAAGAAGGCAACTGGGAAAGGATATAAAAAAAAAGGGAAAGGGTCTAAGACTACCAGGAACCCCGTATTCGTGGTACAGCGGAAAGGGTCTAAGACTAGGACCGGTTTATTAATTGGAGAGTCTATGACTCAGGAACCTATGGTTCCCATGTCCAATTTTGATTTACTCGATGCTGCTAAAAGACTCGCGATTAAAAATTTCAGAGGTGTCTTTATGAAAGATCAATTACCACATCAACCAAACAGCGTTGAAACCGGAATCATTAATTTAGATAACAGCACCGGACCCGGAACTCACTGGGTTGCATACGCTATTGATCCACGTGGGATTGTCTATTTTGATTCATATGGATTAGCCCCACCAAAAGAGTTTATGCGTTATATAAAAACCCTTCCAATGAAGACTTGGTATTCTACGCTACCAACACAACAAATGAATGACCCACCAATATGTGGCAGCGAAGTATTAAATGTCCTTAACGCTATTTCTAACTCCTTGAGTAACCCAAGCGGAAAACCACCACATGTTGTCGTGAATGAATACACTAGTAATCGCTGGAGAAAATCGAAGATTTTTCAACGAAGTCGTTAAAAACGATTTTAGAGAGAGAAAGAGTTTTACAATAACATGATTGATATTTGGGGGAGATCTTTGAAACCCAAACCCGATGACACTGCAACCGGTGATGTAAAAAAACTAATCAAAGATGAAATAGCTGAGACGTTAAATTTACCAAGTGTTGACCCGAACGAAATAGTTGTATTTCAGGACAAACAGGGTAAATTGAAAAGCAGTGATGTGTCATTGAATGACATTTTGATACGGCAGCGCGACGCCGCTGAAAACTCTATTGCGCTATATTCCAACAGTGGACAACTTAAACCAGGCGCACTTGTGTCTACAATCACCGACGCGATTGACGCCCACAAACGTGATCTGGAGGATTATATACGAGGTTATAGTACTTTTCGCAAAAATGTCGTACATAAATTCTTTGGAACCCCGCTTGTGGATGGCATGACTCTCGCTGAAATTAAAAACTATCTATCGCTATTCTTTTTTAACAAGGACGCGGGAAGGATGATGAATGAAAATGAAATCAAGGCAAATTATCTCGATATTTCTAAACTAATAGAAGATCAAAAACCCACTAACGACGTCATTGTTAAGTTTTTTGGAACCCCGCTTGTGGCAGGCATGACTCTCGCTGAAATCAGTGAGTTTATCGGCAAGCACACTCACAATGCCTACATCGCTAATAGTTTCTTTGGTGTCCCGGCTACATCTACGATGACTCTCAAAGATATTAATATGTTTATGGTGAGACAAACAACACTTAATACCATCGTGGATAGATTTTTGGGGAGAACACCTGTTTCTGAAACCACATCGTTGACAGGCCCGACCCTCGCTGAAGTTAAAAAAGCTATTGACGAACAAAAATCCGCCAGTGAAATGGTTAATAATTTCTTTAGAGGACCTGAAGGTTACGATACCACTACGACATATTTTGACCTCGCTAGTGATTATAAACTCCGAGTAGATATGGATTTTGGCTTCTTTTTGACTTCATTTTTTAAACGCCGCAATAGAACGCTGATGAAATATACTGAAATCGATAAAACCTATTCCGACGTCATTGACGATATTCTTAAACTAAAGGGGAATTTTGAGCGGGTACAAAAACCAGTCAATGACATTGTTGATAAGTTCTTTGGAATTCCACACAACGCGGGTATGTCTCTCGTTGAAATTATCGCGGCTATCAATAAGGTAAAAACTCCACATAGTGTAAGCGTCAATAACATCGTGTACACGGTTGATAGTGGGACTTTTGATTGGATCCGGGGAAATGATAATTATCTTCGTGTTGGCAACAGACATACTGGTGCACCAGGTTGCTACCGACTTACAATAATACATCACCGTAAATTTGATTTGGAATTCAGCAACACAGGTATCAGAGGTGTTAACACATTGATGTATATACTAGAGAAAATACCAAAACCACCACCCTATATACCAATCCCGCTTACGATTACTATAAGCAATTCCGACGAGTCTGTGATTAGGGAGCCACTACCCTGGATAATAGAATTTGTATCCGGTGTCCCCTCATCCGATCCTAAAACCACTTCGTTGGTGGGATAATTGAAAACACTAGTTGGTTTAAAATAACAACAATGATTCCATCATCGTCGTAATATCGATTCGACACCGTGAAAGAGTTTTCCGCGAATTTGAAATTACTTTCCGCGAACTTGAAAACACAATTGAAAACACTAGTATTTTTAAAATAAAAATGATTTCATCAACGCAATGTCGCTATGATCAGGTCAGAGAATTTCAGACTAGACTCAAAACCCTCACTGAGGAGTATCAAATAAAAATAAAAAAATACCGACGAAGAATCACCGCAATTGATATTACTATGTACTCGGTGTCAAGCGTTCTCGATGGCGCCGGAATAATACTTGCATCGGTTACAATGATTGCCCCGGTCGTAGTTCCAATTTGCATTTCTGCGGTGGCTACAATCGGGGGTATATCAACCGGGATAGCAAAAAAGATATCATCATGCAGCCAGAGTAAACTGCAGAATTACTTAATTCAATTTCATATTGCATCAACCGCATATTCGCAGTTATCCCTGATGATATCGTCGTCACTCGATAATACAATTATATCAGATAGTGAATTCTCAGCGATGGTCAGTATTTTTGATTCCGCGATATCGAAATTAGAGCGACAACATGAATATAATAACAATGACAACACCGATGGAATTGGAAAACACGAACCCAAAAACCAAAATGATCTCAATAATCTCAACCATACCAGATTGTGAGTTCTCAGTGATGGTCAGTATTTATGATTCCGCGGTGTCAAAATTAGAAATACAACATGAGTATAATAACAATGACGACACCGATGGAATTACTTCAACAAATAGTGGAGAACACGAACCCAGTACAAACAAGCATGATATCAATAACATCAACGGAACCCGAGTTTAGTGTGAATTTCCCTAGCCCAGTCCCCGTGAAGGAGATAGCGCTAGCAAAACTACGAGTGTATCACAGTTGGCCTAATATCAGATCAAAATCATTTAGTGGTCAACAACCCAATAATTCTTTAGTGTTTGCAAATAAGAATAAACCCGACGGAACCCCAGACTGGAACGTCGTTTCGATACCAACCGGATCATACCAAATCGAACAAATCAATAATGAATTCGCGCATAGAATAAAATCGATTACTGGAACAGAATCGAAAATCGCTATAACAGTTCATGAGCCGACGCTATCATCCGCAATTGAGATAAGCACAGAAGGATACGTCGTAGATATCTATCAGAGTTCTATTAGAACCATACTAGGATGGCCTGAAAAACCACCGGAAAAATCCACCACCGACTTAACCACGGACGTAGAATCATATCATGAAATCAATCCCAGTTATCGAGATAATTTATCTGATATAAGAAAAGGAAAAATCGCCGATAGATTTATATTCACCAACAAAGACACATTGCAATGGGATTTTATCATTAAAAGAACAACCGACTCATCTGTTACTATTTCATTTACGCTAACTGACGTCCGTGGTTATTTTAATGAGATTAAACAATTATATGACACACAACTAGAACAACTACGGAAAACAAGATCGCAAAAACACGTTGAAATAATAAATCAGCTTATATCGGACATGGAATATATCTATGAACTAATTATTCAAACAATAATTAATGACAACAGCGACAATAAACAACGATTCTTAACCGATTACAATATCACAGAAGACAATCTGCGTAATTTCAAGTTTCCGAAATACAACGCTGATGAATTAGAAAGAATTGTTAAAACCGATATCAAAGCGCTACAAAAATCAGATTCAACTGTCCTCCTCAAATATAATAATGATCCAGATGGTGGCGGTAGGCATATCGCTCCGTTCAACGTGAATATTTCATCGGTGATTGCGCTCAATTTAGTATGTGATGTTATCGAAGGAAGCTATCAGATTAATCTAGAGCAATCAAATCAAGCTCAGCAGGGATATATTCTTTATTCGTTTGCACCAACAGCTCCTCCAGGATTCCTAATTATTGAAAACCCAATTAATCCTGTCTACATGCGATGCCATAATAATTCATTAACCAGAATTAATTTCAAACTCACCGACCAGTCAAATAATCTGACTGATTTACAAGAAGAGGTGTTAGCGATTAGTTTGTTTGTAAAGTCCTAAGGACTTGATCAAATATTCGGTTAAAATCATTTCTTATTTTTTGTTAACTTGTAGCAGCAGAGAGGGTGATGACCACATCGTTGCGAGCAAAATTGAGTAAAAAATCGTAAAATCTCCGTTTTTGCAAAAATAGAGACTTTTTTTTTGGTTAAATGAGATTTCGTTGGAAGCCTTATTTTTTGTCTGAAAACGTAGTCTATAAGCCTTATTTTGCTCGAAAACATGATCTGTAAGCCTTATTTTTGCTCGAAAACGTGGTCTGTTCACCCTCTCTGCTGCTTAGTATTCAGGACTTGTATAACATAGTGTTCAGGACTTGTATAATAGTGTTCAGGACTTGTATAACATAGTGTTTAGGACTTGTATCCACTGCTCTGTACCCTACACTGGCTATCAATTCGAAACAGAATCAAACACAAAATTTGTTCTCTGTGCTATGTTTCAACGACAGACTCAAGTCCAACATACCTATCCAGCCTCACCCATGTGTATACACCAGCTAGATCCTTACGCTCTTCTTCTGATAATCGTATACTCATGGTTCCCAAGGTGAAAACAAAGTCATATGGACAACGTTCGTTTGCACACCAGGGCCCAGCGACGGGGAACGAATTGTCCATTGAAATTAGACACAAAGACACAGTGGTCCATTTTAAGAGTGCTCTCAAGACTCACCTGTTTCGACTGCAGGGACAAACTTAGCGACCTAATCATGTTTTGTATCTATGTTTTCAGCACGTTTTTATGTTTTCCAATTTCATTGTTTTTGTCATTTGTTGTTCTGTAGTGTAGTCATATCATTATTGATGGTGTAAAGCGCTTAGAGCTTCGTAAGATTAGGCGCTATAGAAAGACCTCATTATTATTATTATTATTATTATTATTATTATTATTATTATTATTATTATTATAGTATTCAGGACTTTATAACATTTTTAGGACTTGTATAATAGTGTTAAGGACTTGTATAATATATTGTTTAGGACTTGTGTAATATTGTTCAGGGCTTGTATAACATAGTGTTCAGGACTTGTCATCAATGATCAGTCATGTATTTCCCGCATCTAATTAGATATGTATGTTGGTCGACTATAATGTTCTTCCATATATTGAAGTTATACGGCGGTAAAACAGTAATTACAATTGTTTAATTCTAGAAATCGATTCTTTACTCAATTTAACAAAATGCTGATTTGTATCAAAAGTGTAAGCATAATTTGCTTGCTTTTATTAGGAACACTCTTTGAATTTTAAATTCCTATATCTCAGCAGTTTTAAAATGGCCTACTGACAAAAATCTAAGAACTCAAGGTAGTCTTGCCAGTTACAGCCAATTCTTCTTTTCCTATTACTACTACTACCACTACTACTATTACTATTACTACAAAAACTAATACTAACACTATTACGATTAAAACTACTAATACTACAACAACTACTACTACTACTAGTACCACTACTACCACCATTACTACTACTACCACCACCACAACTACTACAACTATTACTACTTCTATTACTAATACTACTACAACCACTACTACTCTTTCTATTACTAAAACTACTACTAGCACTGATACTATTACAACTACTACTGCTATTACTAGCAGTACTACTACTTCCACTATTACTGCGACTACTACCACTACTACTAGTACCTCTAATATTGCTACTAGAACTACTACTACCACTATTACTACTGCCACTACTACAGAGGCGTAGCGATGATATTTTGCGCCTGGGGACAAACTATAAAATTGGCGCCCCAGCGATCTTGTGACAGATTTATTACCCTTGTTTTCTTATTATAATGTAACGTTGCAAGCCTCATTTTGGCGCCCCTGTACCTTGGCGCGCGGGGACATATGTACCCCCTGCCCCTCCCCCTCGCTACGCCTCTGCACTACTACCACTACCACTACTAATACTGCTACTAACACAACTACTGCCAATACTACTAATAGTAGTTACTACTACTGCTACCACTACAGCCACTACTACTACTACTACTACTACTACTACTACTACTACTACTATTACAACTACTGCTAGACGTTTACTGCTTCTGTCACCTTTATTTCTGTTACAACTATCTGTTAAAAACATCAATTCACCATTGGAATCATGGGTTTGATGGATGCATTACTTATCCATCAAGAAAAGTGTGTGTGTGTGTGTGTGTGTGTGTGTGTGTGTGTGTGTGTGTGTGTTTGTGTGTGTGATTTTGGATTTTTTTCAGTCATAACGATGTCTGCAGTGTGGCAGTTTAAAGTGATGTATAGCACTGTGGCATCATGCCGCAGACAAACTGATTTTACCTGAATAAGATAAACGTAATTCATCCATATGTTTTACTCTGATTATCTGGTGATTGAAGATTATCCTACGCAATTTAGAACCAAATGTTATAGTTAAAATAACGAATTATTCTTAACTCATCTTTCGTCGGTAATGTGCACGCGGACATATCGAATCAGTTTAACACATTATATTCGACTGTCGACAATTGTGTGAGGGCATAGTTCTCTTTCGCATTACCGTATCAACAAATAAATAAGAGATTACTAGATTACTGATGAATTGTTCAATGTATTTTGATACAAGTAATACGCATATATTAATGGCAGTGATAAAACTTCTTAAAACGTTCTTCAGAGTACCATATTAATCATAGCCAGTATTTATTCTCTCTCTCTCTCTCTCTCTCTCTCTCTCTCTCTCTCTCTCTCTCTCTCTCTCTCTGCAATCATTCATATGACTAGAATTGATTATTAATATATGTAAAGATCTATAATTTAATCGAGAAATGTTTATTGTTAGAATTTATTTGCATTATGTGAGACAGTTTTAGGAAAGTACTTTACGTTTCTCCGTATTCCCATATAGACTTCATTATTTTGAATATATTAATAAATATTGTTTAAACCAAACTCTCATTCCAAATACTGGCACTTAATAGGCACATTTTTGTGACAATTTAAATCCGTCTGAAGCCATTGTCTTCTGATGTTGTAGTGTGTTCATCTCCATCTAGTCCATGCTTTAGAGTTTAAAGATGCTGTAAACAAAGCTTAAAAACGAAAATGTAAATAACTTCACATTTTCTGTCCTATAGAACTCCAAAATTTCCAACTTTTAGATTTATATTAAGTATCAATTTGTAATTACGTCGTCTATAGTCCCAGTTCAATATTTGAGCTCAGAGATTTTGTGATTTAATAGCCAGGAGTCCTGATACAATATACCTAGTTTTATATTCTCCTTTCAATATAATATCTACACAGAATGCAAAATCTTTTTATTCACGACGACTCAGACTATCGACCATTAATAGAAAGGCTCACTCCAATGGTGGAGTCGAAAGCCTCGACCACCCGATTGTGAGAATGGTGATCAAGCCAATGGAACGTTAAAGTTTCAACTGTACCATTCAAACCACATTTTTATTGTTTAGAAACAGTCATACGTGTTTCCTTTATATATATATATATATCCAGTCCCTAGGCAGTTAAATAAGCAATCTGCTCAAAATCAAATGTCCACAGTCCGACATGTAGATTTGACAGACACAAATAAAGGGGTATGTATTGCTGTTTCACTAATCGAATCATAACTTTCAATTTTCTGAAAGTGAAACACGTCATTCGGAACGTATAATTACTAATGATAGCTTTCCCTAACACAAATTTGCAATGATTTATCTGATAGGATACAAAAAAGTTAATGGACTTGAAATTCCAAAGGTCACCAGAACATTAACTTCTATTGGTGTTTGTCAAATCTACTCTTAGGACTCGGATTTTAATTTGATTTTAAAAAATACGTAATCTAATCAATGCTTGAAAACATGCATGAATAAAACAAAATTTTTTTCCATTAACGCAGTTATGATGGAAATAAAAATACAGAATATTTGAAAATGTATAATCACCGTTCATCGTTTTCTTAGACTTTAGTGATTATTTGTTTGATTATGGGAAATCGGTATAGGGAGATATTTCTGAACCATAGTAATTAGCCAATTTCTAGAACAGACATCTTAATGTACAGCATACAGCAGACAGTATGATAGCATGGATTAGTCTTGTAAAATGGTATATGTCTTCAGTAGCTTGAGATGGGGTCAGAGCAGGATCAAATGTTTCTGGTTGGAGCCAAGTAGTTCCATTCTTAATAAAGAGATGGTGTTTTGCTGTACCTTTCAGTATTAATGACAGTGACTGATATTTTTTTAAACCATGGAACGATTAAGAGGGTGGGAGTCTTTTAATGGAAGTGTGGTTTCTTACAGCGTATCAAGTCACGTTTCATCCTATGCGTCTAGAGCCTAATATATGCCAGCTACTTATAACAAAGAACACAATCAGAGATATTAGCTAAAATCTAATTAATCTCTAGTAGTTGCCTCTGTTGAAGCAGCATAATTTGGCGAGATGCCAAACATGAGTGTAAAAAATATGTTGAATGGATTGCAGATGAGATCCAGCAGAAAGTTTGCACCTCAAGAGTAGGAGCACGCACCGATGGGGTCCAGAACAGGCAAATTAGCACCACCACAGGAAATAACACGAGCCACATCTAAACAAAATGAAGAAGGACAATGCTGCATCACAGACCATGTGTGATATCTTGATGTGTTTACCCTGGCTATTTGGGTATGACATCCATGGTCATTTGTCGATACGTCATCTTTCTGACAGTTAGTGTTCGGAAGGAACCAACACTGTATCTGAAACTGCTCAGCTACCATCCTCCGATGGTACACATTGTATCATTCAACAAAGCCAAAAAGTACATTGAGATAGTGATGCCGTCTTTGAAATCTGTATTTAAGTGTCCATGTTAGTTTTGCTAATGCGGAATGTTCACGTCTCGTGGTTTTCGTTGCGTTTAGCGATCATGGAGACAGGAATCTTTCTGTCTCGGAAGCACCACAGGTAGTGGTGGTGCCGAAGGCAAACACAAACTACAGGAAGCGAAATATAATTTTACCTTGGGAATCTTTAAGTTGTCAGCCTTCCGAATGCCGGTCATATTGTAGTAGAGGCCAATCATCTCAATAAACCGGACATCTTAATAATAATTGTACACTTATCTAAGTGATACGTTGCTATGTTCATAAGTAACAGAAGTAAGCAAAACCAAGAAGCCTTGTAAAACTTCACAAATGATTTAATTGTCACATTAATAAAATGAATATGTAATTGGAACTTACAGTAATATGAACTGTATTCAAAATAATCATAAAAAAACTACTTATATCCAAAAGAATCGAATGTTCCCAATGAATTTCAGATCCTCGAATGTACAAACCTGCCAATAGTCATAGTGTATCGAAGTGTCATTGTTAAAATCTCGTCTGAATAATTCACAATAATCCCAGAATAGTATTTTAGTCCAAATAGCACTTTACAATTCTAGTGAATAATCCAGGCAAATGTTTCCTCTAAAACAATATCGAAACATAGCATTAATTACTTCTGCAGACTGGTGTTACAACAAGAACACAAGAAATAAGAATCACAAAATTGTCCAGCTCCACAGACTTACATACACGCATAAGTGGTGTAAACGCAGTTTGATCCTACCAGCTACGTTACAATTTGTAAATACCCCACGTCGTAAAAGATCCCACATGATTTAACCATTCCAACTGGAAATAACTTCTAAGACCACACCTAAACACACCATAAATGAGAAAATACCACAGACTTGTCAACATGTAATATTATTATTATTATTATTATTATTATTATTATTATTATTATTATTATTATTGATCATAGACACCGAAGTAAACGCCTACTTACAGATCCTACACGATATACACTATTAATATCTTTAAAAAAAAATTTATACCCGTGTACAAACCATTGACTATAAAAAATCTTGATTATAGATCATCATTACAGTTGACAGTCATGAACGAAAACTGAACATAATATAGTCACGGTCATATACCAAGAGTTACAAAATATATAGATATACATAACACGAGACCTTCGTGTTAGTAGAGAGGGTGATAATGGGAGTTTTAGCTAGTTTCACAGATGATTGCATCTTCCATATGTCGCTCCTGACATCAGCAATCTCAATATTCAGCAGCAGACTATCGGTGTCCATGTAGAGCAGGGCTTCTTTATCGCCATCAATATAACATTCTTAAAAGTAGGATGTGAGAGGCTCGCTAGAGTCATAGATCACCTGCCTTGTATAGACTGGGCAGTTTAATTACGGATTGTCATTTGTGGAATGAAAGGCAAAAAGGTAGGAGCTAAATATTTTCCACGTCTGAAACGCCAGGTCGAGCGTCGCAGCTTCTCGTTTTGTCGCGCATGAGATACACCGAATCCGATTCTGCGGGTTTTCTATTAGTCTTCCTAAATCGCTCAGTTGATCGCTAGCTTCAATAAATCGTTTTCAAACTCCCACAATGCTCTGGCTTTGCGATCATTGTTGAACTGTATTTTATTGGACAATCACCAGCCTTGTTCAAACTTCACTGCCCGATGCAAATGGGTTACACGCATTCGGAACTTTGTGTCCACAGCTGAAGATTCCGACAGTTAACCACTTTTATCGATCCTCTTTTGTTCTCAGATTTTTAACGACCTTTGCGGTTTCAGTGAACTTACCCCTCCCCCTCCCCCCAAGTTAGCTCACCAAACTGTGTTGGTATCATTGTAGATATCCAGCTATTTGGCTTTAGCCTCGCATAACTACATCAATAGGATGCACACAATATATTGTCCCCCTCTTATCATCAGCGAACTATATAAGTGAGCCTGGTCAATGATGTATTGCTGGACTGAGTTCAGGAATGCTTCACATCGGTGTTTAGTGAAAGATTCTGATAATTGCCCATGGTTTCACAGCCAATGGATTTCAACGCGCTCTGGGCATACTCATAGTCATTCTTGGTAATACACTTGGCTGTAGAAGGTCTCTATCTGTATTTCTTCGAATCGTTCCCAGCTGTTCATGTGGTTCCTATATGTATATGCCCTTGAAGCAGAATAACAATGTCGTATTCATAGTGCAAAAGACATCATGAGGCATATTGTGAGTTAGATTTTCGTTGCTGCTGTTGGTGAACTAGAGGCTTTCAGTCAACTGCAGTTGCCCAAGAAAGAGTATCGTGTATATTTGTATGTTTGGAATTGAGCTGTTGATCTCCGACGATACTGTTCCCAGTTTATATTGCTTCTATGCAGATAATTAATCACAGCAGGCACTTTGAATACCTTTTTCTGGGTAGATGTGTAGCTAGAAGTTGCATGCTTGATATGTGGTTCCAGTTCAGCGATCTTGTGTGTTACTTTTGTCCCGGTTGTTGATAGGGCATTTCACCGGAACGTCGAATGCATCGAAATCCACATCTCTCTCTCTCTCTCTCTCTCTCTCTCTCTCTCTCTCTCTCTCTCTCTCTCTCTCTCTCGTAGGAGCGTTGGTCAAGGGTCTTTACGACAACACATCCAGGGATCGCCTAATTACTGGTTTGAGGTGAAAAGAGTGTAGAAATATGCAAGTTATGTTGCAGCTGATATGTCTTGCATGAAAATACAGACAGGATGACAGAGAAGAAGAACAAATGTGTACTATTGGTGCCCTTTTAAGCAAATAAAGAATATATTATTTTATTTTTCACTTTTTATTATGTTTTTTTCTTTTCCCCTCATTTTACATATTCACAATTTCATCTTTACACAATCATATATATTTTAGTTTATTACAATATTACAAGCTTCACAAATGAGTGTTTTTCCACAAAACCATATTTCATGTGCGCTTACAAAATAACACATTTTCTTCATACAAATAAATTGTTTCTATTTTTTAAATTAAATCTGCTAAAGCTGAGTGAATTTTGCATGTTATTGTAACATATAAGCGATCTGAAATTGATGTATGTAATTTTGCACTGCATTAAATCCATGGCACGTTTAACGATGCTAGTACCTGAGTGCATCTGGTTTAAATTTCATTGATTATTAATGAGTTCACATTGGGTAACTGAGTCGAGCGAAACTACAGAGGTTAAAACTAGTTGTTTTTTTATATTACTGAACTGGCTAAGGGTTGAAATGTTGCAGAAGCATCATTTGTATTTGATTAAAGTATTTGTCATAAGGTGAAACTTTGCAGAGATCTGTATAGGGAGTAGGGCGAAAAATGTAGATATTCCAAACTCTGGAGGGGCATGTGTTAGTCATGGCGCTTCGATAACTTGAGATCTAATTGGGAAGCTAATGGTTTTGGCTGTATTTAGCATTCAAAGTATCATATTTTAAAAAATTACTTACACGGCAGTATAACGAAGCTGTGTTTTTGCACTAAAGTCTGAAATGCCAATAGAGACCACTAAACGCATACTTAGGCAAGAGAGAACCCGAGAGTGTTCTAGTTCAAATTGACCCTAAACGACCTAAAGTGTCGATTCCTGAGAGTGAACAGCAACTCTTGCTGTTATGTAGAGACTAAGACGGTTTACCTTTACTCGTACTGTTAATAATATGAAGACATACTGTTATATACTTGGATACTCAAACTGTTTACTTTTAATGGAGAGACTCATGCTGTTCACTTATATAAAGAAAGTAAACTAGGTTTCTAGAGCTTCGAAAATCTGGACTTTGAAAATCTTGAAATCTAAAGTTTGTAAGGATATCTTGTCAAACTAGAGGTATACATGGTTTTAAACAAGGATAGCAAGTATTTCCTCGTGTAATTATATTTAACACTATTATTTCAAATAAATAATTGGTCCAAGACAGAATTTTCCTTTAACGCAAACATTGTATAACCACCAAAATCTGCAAAAATTTAAAATCGGAAATTATTCTCAATTATCACAAGTCTGAAAGGAATAATTTCAACATTCATTGTATCAAATTTGAAATTGTTGTTCATTTTCCTAAAATTAAAGATTCAATTTTTTTAAAAAGTATTTCGATTTTTAAGTAAGGGCTGAAAGGAGAGGAGTACTGTTACAAGTGTCGTCCGTCTGATATCTGATCGAACTTCACCCCATTTATACTCGTCTTCAGAGCGTTAATGTCATTAAGAGAGACAACCACTGTTCTCCGATAACGCTACAGCGTCGAGCTGGTCTCCTGTCTTAAAAATGTAGTCATGGACATTGTATCTAATTTAAATGTGTGGGCGATTTCCAAACTTCAATGTTCTGTTATTGGTATATATATATATATATATATATATATATATATATATATATATATATATATATATATATATATATATATATATAGAGAGAGAGAGAGAGAGAGAGAGAGAGAGAGAGAGAGAGAGAGAGAGAGAGAGAGAGAGAGAGAGAGAGAGAGAGAGAGAGAGAGGAACGTGTTTGAACGGACATGCAGCTCCGGAATAATTTCATAAAAGAACTTTCGTTCGGAATGAGAAACAAAAATCAGTTCTGTTGTATTTATCTACTGACAGTAGTTACATTTAAGCTGTTCTTTAATGCAGCACAAAAATCGTTTTACTTAAAAGAAATTTTTATTTGTCTTGAGCACCAACCATCACCCCATCTCTAATCTGTAAACAATGAACATGGACGTTACTTTTAATGAAGAGACTTCTTTAATGATTATAATCATATGGATACAAATATATCAAAAGAAAGCAAATATGATCGCTTTACACATTTTTAAATGTATTTAGTAGATTATTTTCGAAAATTGCATGTATACGGTTCATTTAAAAAATAGTATGGAGGTAACAAAAAGTCAGTTTTGCCTTTGACAGGCTTAGTTGTGCCATGTATACCTAAGATATTGCTGTACAACATGTGAACAAAACTCTGACGTCACCGAAAAATCAAATACTCAAGAAACGGAAGAACAGTTGGGTTTTTTGCTTCCGGTCCAAAATGTAATTCCTTTCTCAGTTTCGTATGTTATGTATCGCTTTAGAAGAAGAGATAAATACAGGATTGCGTCACTGTGAATAAAGTACATGAACAGTATGAATTGTATTGCCAGTCTCCGTGGGAGTACAGTGGTCTGAGAAAGATTTTAAAATGAACAACTTCCTTACAGAAAACCATTAGTATCTCACAGAAAAGGATTTTATGGAGCTAACAATTGTGAGGTTCACGTAATTACTAGAAGTCAAAAATGCATACACCACCTATAAAATGACCTAAAATGTTCCACTCCAATTATATGTTTCTTCTTAACGGTTAGTATGACTGCATTTAATATGGTAAAATAAATTGATTCGTGTATAAATTACTTTTTATTGTCTAATTAGGTGATTTAAGAAAATTTAAGATGAAAAAGTTCTTTCTAAGACTAAATGGAGTCCATATGTTGTAAATATTAGCCTCACTTTACTAATATAACTACTGTCATACTGAACGGATTTCATATAAAATTACGAGTTCTTTTAACATAAAAGAAAAACATTATATTAAAAAAGTACATTAAAAAGTTATTTTAGGGTAACTTTCAATTTAAATGAATGAGACTTTTCAGAAAATGTTATTGCCACATATATCAAGTGGGGATGTGCATAAGGTTGATTACATCAGAATTATTGATTCCTATTTAACATCTGTCTAGTCAAATCAGTTGTTTGGTTATGTTCATTTATAATTAGAGATAATTCCTTTATTTAAATTATTCATTGGAATTACACATTACTCATTGAATTTCAGTCCAAATCATCATTTTAGGATTATTGCTAATTTGTTCAAGGACATCATTGATTAAGTCATTATTATAAATCAATATTGTTAACACATTAGCACATTCAGCAATTCTGACAAATTTGCACATTCAATACTGTAATTCATTAGGAACGCTCTGTACTTCTGGCTTTGTGATAGAACTGTTAGGATTATTTTACAGAGAAGAACCTGTTCCTATGTTTTGATTATTGTTGGCAATTAATATGTCTTTAGAAGATGTTATCTGGAACTGTAAAGTATTTGTAAAACAGTATGGACTGGAGATGTACGATGATAAGATCTTTAGAAGAGTTTATCTTTTCACTAGAGCCAATAGTCTCTCCACATCAATCCTGCAAGGCAGCATCCAGGATGGCAGAAGAACAGTTTGTCAGAGAAACAAAGTGGACTGACAGCATCACAGAATGGACCAGTAAAACGTTTTGCGAAGACACAGGCATTGGCACATGATCGAGACAAGTGGAGAGAACTAGTCAGATGAACAGCAGCACAGCGCCTCGACGACCACACTAGGTCCAGAGACTGATGATGTTGATGATTTCGGAACCGTAAAGTATTTGTAAAACAGTATGGACTGGAGATGTACGAGGATGAGATCTTTAGAAGAGGTTTTCTGGAACTGTACAGTATTTGTAAAACAGTCTGGACTGGAGATGTACGGGGATGAGATCTTTAGAAGAGGTTTTCTGGAACTGCAATTGGTATTGATTTAAATGTAATTGCGTATTGATTTAAATGTAATTGGTATTGATTTAAATGTAATTGGTATTGATTTAAATGTAATTGCGTATTGATTTAAATGTAACTGCGTGTTGATTTAAACGTAATTGCGTATTGATTTAAATGTGATCGGTATTGATTTAAATGTAATTGCGTATTGATTTAAATGTAATTGCGTATTGATTTAAATGTAATGGGTATTGATTTAAACGTAATTGGTATTGATTTAGATGTAATTGGTATTGTTTTAAATGTAATTGGTTTTGATTTAAATGAAATTGGTATACTTTAGAATCTGAAGATTATGATGGTGTCTATGTTTATTTCGATGACAGTACACGTTGAGTAACAAGGCATTGATGCCGATCTGGAAGTGAAATATGTGATCTAAAGCATATCGCTTTGTTTACAATTAAGCCTGTCAAACAAAATGCCGGATAACTTACGACAAGATCTTCACCGTGACTGTATTTTATATTAACATATTATTTATTATGATTTGGAAACAGTGTAAAGTTCAGTACAGAGAAATAAATACAGAGACTATCATAGAAAAATATTTTTGCTCGAGTCGTCTTTCCTGAAATCGAAAGATAGCAGTATTGTACTGGTTCTCTCGCTGTTGATTCAAATTTTATAATAGTGAATATGACATGTTAACCAGTCTGCTACATTTTGAAATGCTGGATTTGAAAGTACGAGCCCACATATGGGTGGTAGCTACATACGGACAGGGAACATGACTACCTCGTGTTCAGTATTAAAGAATGCTTCAATCAACGGCGCATTACAAACATAGCGGACCATTTCCGATAGTCAAGTAATAGATGAAAATACACGTTATATAAACAAGGTAGTGTACAATCATATCATGCTGTGGGAAATAGCGAATTAAAAGTGCTACAAATCAGCACATTTGATGAAAGTATTATCAATCTCATCCTAACCATGACAGAATAGCAGTGTATAAAATCCAATTTAAATATAAACTATAACTATGTTAAGTTATTTTAACTTGCATTTAATATTTATGCACAACAGTTATTGTAAAGGAAAACAGATATGATTATGTTATTAATCTTTAGTATTCGCTTATTGTTTGTACTCCCTATCGATTTTAAACCGAAAAGCATACAGGATAAAAAAATAAAAATGCACAAAATTTAGTAATTTCATTCATAAATTTATAACTTGCTAACCTGATTGTGATCGAGGCGGGGAAGTCCGCAACAATGTGAACGTGTTATCGTCTTTAATAACACGGTTGCCATGTTTGTATGGGCAAGTCTATTTGTTCAGACAACAGATGTAATGCATCACATACAATAAGTGCCTCTTAATTTCACAAAACAAAATACATTATTAGCGATTTCTAAAAGATTTTATTTTGCGACTGAAGCCAATCACGATTGAAAATGTGGATTTCACGTTAAGGTTTGTTAATGACTCTTGGTGAAAAGACAAAATAGTGTGTGTGTGTGTGTGTGTGTGTGTGTGTGTAAGGAAGTGCAAGTTTACTGTTATACCACAGGCTGGTTTAATTTGTGTTAAAGGAGGACGGCATCAATAAGAGCCTTAACATAGTTTAAACATAAATGACACTTTACGAATAAAAGGAGTTGATTTTTTAAATAATCAATAGCATTACTTCAATTAGGTAATTATAACCTTTATAAAGGTATGTCAAACTCATATCTCGTTGATGCGACCAACAAATGAATGAAAGACAAATGTGTATGGAGTACTGATTGAAATAAACCAAAAGCGATCAAGAAGCTACCAGAGCAACTAGTGTTATTAAAATCAGATATAAATGATAATAGTACATGGAGATCTAATGAACACGAATAGTAATTCATGTTCTGATGACTTTGAAATTAACCAATCAAATCACGACGTTTAAATTTCTGAAAATGACACAGGTTGTTCGGAATATATTGTTACTTAAGGTAACTCTCTAAAACACTAATTTTGCAAAGATTTATCTGAAAAGATACTAAAGAAAAGTGGACTGGAAAGTCCAACTGTCACCAAAATATTAACTTTAGTCGGTCTCTGTTATATGCCTGTAGAGATCTGATTTGAATTAGATAGCCAGGGACACTGGGTCCAGTATGGCAAAACAGCATAATGGTTTGCCAACATATAGACGGTGTCCGTATCTTATCTGTATATGAATAAAATAATGCAGCCTTAGCACGCGTGGTCTTTACAAATCAAATGAAATATAAATGTATTCACAGAACATAGATGCCTCCTTCACAGTGCCTGAAATTATCCTAAATGCAAAATTTAATCAAGGTGTGACGGACGGAAAAGAGTCTCACCATACGACTACTACATTTCCTTGTGGCACTTAACATTTCTTCACATTGTATCTTCCCCTTAAAAAAAACCAACACATGATAATTTTGAACACATTTTCATATTCGTCAAATGATAAATAATAATAAACGTGTAATTCAAGTCTCAAAACTGAATTTTACATGGGGATTTGTGAAGATTATATCTACAATGACTACCATCCATTCAAATAATAGTCCAATTCTAACATCAATAGGACAATATTCAAACCATCCAATTTTTTTTATTACGACTGTGTCCGTTTTATTGCTATTTCTCTTCCACGAACCTCATGGTTTCTATAGTCAAAACAGCAAGATATGGAATATTTATTTCTTTATGTCAGTAAATTAGTGTCATAAACAGCATGTGCTGCTTCTGGTGAATGTCAGACTCATGATGATTTGAGACATGAAAGAATTCATCAAAGGAATTTCAAGATTATCCTGATCCCCCTGTCTTTAACAAGCACATTTACCATTGCATAATTACAATTTCATTGTTGCAGGCATCTGATTCCATGTATGTGCTATGTTTAATGAGATTCGGCACTTTAGTATAATACAGAAATAATTCCATGCGAGAATTATAGAAGTCGTGTATAATGAAAGTTGGTCTGAAACATAGGCTTGGGTAATCTTCATGATTTCAGAATGCATTTTGTCCCTCTCTTGCACCTTCTAAGCTTACCAGTTGATCAAATTTATCAAATATTACAGAACGAATCTCTTTGTATTTCGTATAATGTTGGTAGTCTTTAACACTGCTCCCTGCATATAGAGTGGAAATTTCTTCATCGAATGATATATTTCATTTTCATCCCCTCGCCCCTAATACGTTTGGAACTCCTTTTGTGAATTGCGCATGAATTGATCAAGCTGTTTCTTCTATTAACAAAAGTATGCATAATTTATGCCCTTATAATTAACCTACAGAAAAAAGTGTAGATTTGGAACCGATCATACAAATTAACATATGGATGCTTCAGCTTTACTGTATGGAGAGGTTGAATAAGATAAACAACAATTTATGAATAGTCTATTGTCAGATGTTTTTCATAGAAACGTACAATATGCTACGTTTCTATCACCACGTGCTTTTGGGCGATTCTTGCTTCAAAATCAGTGTTTTCAAAGTTTCCTTAATTTACTCGCGTTAGGGTTGTATGGAACATACGTCTAAAGCTTTAGAAAAAAGGTCAGCCGAATATTGCCATTAAAAACTGAAATTAAGAAATAAATCTAGCCAGTAATAAACTTGAGAAGATGCAAAATTAAAAAGGCATATATAAATCAAATCGTATCAGTGTCTCATTGGGAATGTTCTTTACGTCATTCTATTTAGAAGTAAGTGACAATCCAGCTTTAACGTTATCGATTTCATTGAGTTCTCTGTGTTATATATATATTTATTGTTACGTGCGTAGGCTCGAATAAGCAGCAACACAGAAAGAGTAAAAACTAACAAGCTTGTATAAATTGAACAATGAATTTATTAAGTACAATTATTTTCATAAAATAAATAAACTTACAGTTTTAGAGAATCAAATCCAACATTAATCCAATATAGAATTCACAAAAATAATCCACTAATGGAATTGCAAGAGTCCTGATAAATAAATGTTCTAATAGTTCCAGGTTCGAATCTTGACGATGTAATCCAAAATGGCTGACAATGTCACGTGATGCAGTTCTTGTTTAATTATCATCCAAATGAATTATGAGCACATGTTTTCTCCTCCAAATAGATAATAAATCCTCTTTCTTGAATGAACTGACACAAAGTCCAGAACAAAATAATTAAAATTAAACTCAAACAGAAGATACACAACTAATATCTTAAAGCCCAAAATTCTACTGAATTGTTCTATCCCAAACAAGTCTATATAACTGTTTTTCTTAAGTAAACAAGTGATCACGTGATTTTCTAGAAATTAATAGAGGTTCATGGAAGGTCACAGAAAGAGACTGCCTTCAAAAAAGTCACGTATTAAAAGAATGATCCAGAAGAAAAACCATCCCCAATATCTAAAAATATAAAGATGTCCTTGAAATTAACCCATAGTTTTAAAGGACTGTTTATCAGTCTGAAGCAAGGTCAGATATTGAGGTAATCAAGCCAAGGTCAGCCTGTTTACAACTAGAATCTAAGTCAGCCTGAATTTTCTAGAAAAAATCTCCCAATTAATGAATATTCAAGGCAAAATGACAAATTTGGATTTAACAATTAAAAAATAAATAATTTAAATCCAATAGCCGTAACACCTTCCCCACTAAAATAAAAAGAAAGGTTTATATGATAAAACTTTCTTTTTATCACAAAACAATTTACATCTGAGGTTAAAAGGACTAATATAAATTACACAATATAATGAATTGTTATACACAGGAATTATATTATCAAGAAATAGCCTCAACCTTTTAACTTGTCCATGTCCCACAAAATGTCCTAAGAAAACCACTCTAGCAGGGCAGAACTCACTTTTAAATAAATTAACAGTCAGACATGCATTAGTGAGTCTGTCAAACAAATTTCTAATTGTTGCTAGATGTTCTCTAAAGGTGTCTTTGTAGATGATGACGTCACAATTTTCTAGACCAGAGATGATCATTTTTATGAGACGTTGAATTGGACTTTCTTTATATTGGTCGAGTCCATTTGGAGTCACAATATTGACATATCCTTTGCTCTTTCCGTAGTGGAATCTTCCAAAATCCTTTCAGAAGGTCAAAATTTGGTGACATACTTGGCATTCCTAATTTAACAATACTATTGTCCATTCTTGGTAATGGGAATGAATCTGTTTTTGTCACTCTGTTCACCTTCCTATAATCAGTACACATACGGAAAGTTTTCACTTGGTTTTGAAACAAGTATGCATGGTGAACTCCGATCACTTTTACTGGGCTTGATAAAATCATTCTCCAGCAAATATTGAATTTCCTTTTTCAAGAATTCCTGTTTGAGTGGAGTCGTCCAGCATGGATGCTGTTTGGAATTTTCAACTTCAACGTCATGAAAATTTTGTTTGTCCTTGTAAGAATATCTGGACATAAGTGCTTATATAATAATAATAACTTTCAGTTCATTTTTTTCTTGTACTTGCAAATGTGAAAGTTTCTGGTCTAGATTTTTCATAATTTTTGAATTCCATCAATTTGTCGCTCCAATGTCAGTTGAATCCTGATGATATTCCTTCACTATGTGGGACAGGTACAACTAAATTAATTACACATGTAACATGGCTATCTCTTTCAATATACTAGTACTCCTATAATTTATTTAGATCCCAGGAGCACTAATACTATAATTTAACTAATTCATTTTCTTCTTAACTTTGTACGGGCCATAATATCTAATCTGAAGAAAAGTAAGAATAATGAACAAGAGTAACACAACTCCATTATCAGACTCAAAAGTTATCTCACTTGTAGTTCATTCAACCCATAATTTCATTTTTAACTTGAATTGCTGAATAGGGCATTCATTCATAACTTGCTGGAAAATTACAGACATGTAGTTTGAACCTTGATCAAACTGAATAGATTTGGGAAGGCCATACTGAGTAAAAAAACTTTATCAAAGCTTTTACTGTTTTATATTTTATATTCCTCAACGGAATAGCCTCTAAAAAACCTTGTTGACGCACACATTATGGGCAACAGGTATTGGTTATCTGACTTGGTATTGGGTAAGGGACCTACACAATCTGCTATAATTCTACCAAATGATTCATCAAAGGCAGGAATAGGTTGTAGATGAGCCTTAGGTATCTTCTGATTGGTTTTTCCTACCATTTGACAAGTATGATAAGATCTACAGTATTTGGTAACATCACTTTTGATTTTTGGCCAATAGAAATGAGTCAAGATCTTGTGATACATTTTATTAATCCCTAAATGACCAGCCAAAGGAGTTTCATGGGCCAAATTAAGTATTTCTTGTCTGTAAGGTTCTGGAACTACTATTTGATAGTTCACTGACCACTCATCACCAGCAGGTACCTCGGAAGGTCTCCATTTTCTCATAAGAATTCCATTTTTGATGAAATAACAGACATGAACTTCAGTGACTTCAGTCTCATTTATGACCCTTTGAAAACAAACAGGAGATCTCAGGATCTTTTTCTTGTTCGACGACAAGTGACTGTCGTTTATCACTCTGATTAAGAGAATGAGTTGTTAAAAGAGGATCACTATGATCAATACCTTCTGATTGATCTAAACCAAAAATAAAAATGACCTGATCAAAAACCTGACCTATACAAGGGTCAGTTGAAGGAACGCTGCCTTCTGTAACATCATTCTCAAAATCATCACCCTGATTAGAATAAAGAGAATGAGTTGTTAAAAGAGGATCACTATGATCAATACTTTCTGATTGATCTAAACAAGAAATAAATGTGACCTCATCAAAAGCCTGACCTATACACATGTCAGCCAAGGGAATACTGCCCGTTTCAACTTCATTCTCAAGAGCTTTCTTTGCCATAGCTCTGGTAACTGTACAAGCTTGACATATATCAGGGATTTCTTTTTCAATTGGATCAACTTTCTGATCCAAATTAGGCTTGTCAGTTACAAGTGGATTAACCACAACCTTGTCCCCAGCTAAGTCGTTGCCTAACAATAAATCTATTCCCTCAACAGGTAAAACTGAGACCGTTCCGATTGTCACAGGTCCTGATACTAAGTCTGATGACAAATTTACACAATGGAGAGGAACATTAACAACGCCGCACTCTACTCCCTGAATAAGAACACTTTCATTAGAAGAAGACTTCTCAGAAAAAGGCAAAGTTCCTGATAATAAAAGACTCTGAGAAGCTCCTGTGTCCCTTAAAATTTTAATAGGGGTGGGATTGGCTAAATCATCCAAGAGTGATATAGAACCCTTCGATATGAATGGTTCATAATTCTCCCTATCAAAATCAGACTTGGATTTATTAGACCCAACAATTGTATTGCTTTCAATACATGACTGAGACCTTGACCTCTTGGAAATAAGAGCATTTGGAACTGGCCTGTCTTGATTCTGATGCCTATTTTTCAATTTGTAGCAATCAGAAATAACGTGTCCTTTTTTCTTGCAAAAGTTACACGTCGGAAGAGACAAGGATCTAGAATCAAACTTCTCTGAAGTCTGATTTTTTAAAGTTGTATTAGTTTGAGTTTTAGAAGGGCTTGAATTAGGCGGAAATTCTTTTCTGCCATTAAATTGTTGAGTAGAAGTCTTGTTAACAAAAGGAACTTTATTTGTCAAAGAATATTCGTCAGCAGCTCGAGCAGCATTTTCCAAGGTTTCAATCTGATGCTCCTCAAGATAAGTTTTAACATCATTATGGACACAGTTTTTGAACTCTTCAATTAATATAATTTGCTTGAGATTTTGATAATCTTGCTCGACTTTCTTGGCTAAACACCATCTATCAAACAACTGCTCTTTTTGTCTAGCAAATTCGACGTGAGTTTGTCCAGCTTTTTTTCTGTAATTTCTAAATTTTTGCCTATAAGCTTCAGGAACTAACTCATAACCTCTTAAAATGCATTCTTTAACTACATCATAGTCACTACTTTGCTGAACAGACAGTGAAGTGTAAATCTCGCTAGCCTTACCAGTAAGTACACATTGTAGTAACTGAGTCCAATTCTCTCTTGGCCACTTTAAATTTTCTGCAACTTTTTCAAAAAGAATAAAATATTTGTCTACTTCTTTTTCTTTGAAAGGGGGCACTAATCTAATATTCCTTGCTAAATCAAAATTTTGATTTGAAGTATGATGGTGATTCTCACTTGCCAGCTCCATTTCTTTCATTCTAATTTCATATTGTAATTGTCTTTCTTTCTCCTCTTTTTCAAACTGTAATTGTCTTTCTTTCTCCTTTTCTTGTCTCTCTCTCTCCTCTTTTTCAAATTGTAATTGTCTTTCTTTCTCCCTCTCTTGAAATTCCAGTTTCTTAAACTCTAATTCTGATTGTAATTGTCTTTTTTTCTCCCTTTGTTGTCTCTCTCTCTCCTCTTTTTCAAATTGTAATTGTCTTTCTTTCTCCCTCTCTTGTCTCTCTTTTTCTTCTTTTTCAGATTGTAATTGTCTCTCTTTCTCCTCTCTCTCTTTATCAATCCGCATTTGCTCTTTTTGTAATTCAATTTGTTTCTCTTTCTCCCTTTCCTGAAACTCCAGCTTCCTTAACTCTAATTCCATCTGGAATTTTAATTCTAATTCCTTTAGTTTAATGTCAGAGTCTGATGCAGACGTACTGACTGGAATCAAAGCACTTTGTTCCAAAAGATCCTGTTTTACCAAATACTGGACCAAAATCTTTTTGATATCTTGTTTCGTTAAAGAAGCCTTCACTTCGGAAAGATCGTATTTTCTGGCAAGTTGAACCAACTCGTCTTTTTTGAAAAGATCTAATTGCTCCTGGGTAGGATTAGAAAGAAATATTTCTATCCTTAGATGTCTTTTGATACAAGCGTGTCAGTCTCACTAAAGATTTAAAATTTTCAAAAAAAACTAGGGGAAATTCAAATTTAAATTCAAATTTATCTCAAATCTCAATCCCGGACGATAGCCCCCAATTTCTATGTTACGTGCTTAGGCTCGAATAAGCAGCAACACAGAAAGAGTGAAAACTAACAAGCTTGTATAAACTGAACAATGAATTTATTAAGTACAATTATTTTCATAAAATAAATAAACTTACAGTTTTATAGAATCAAATCCAACATTAATCCAATATAGAATTCACAAAAATAATCCACTAATGGAATTGCAAGAGTTCTGATAAATAAATGTTCTAATAGTTCCAGGTTCGAATCTTGACGGTGTAATCCAAAATGGCTGACAATGTCACGTGATGCAGTTCTTGTTTAATTATCATCCAAAATGAATTATGAGCACATGTTTTCTCTTCCAAATAGATAATAAATCCTCTTTCTTCAATGAATTGACACAAAGTCCAGAACAAAATAATTAAAATTAAACTCAAACAGAAGATACACAACTAATATCTTAAAGCCCAAAATTCTACTGAATTGTTCTATCCCAAACAAGTCTATATAACTGTTTTTCTTAAGTAAACAAGTGATCACGTGATTTTCTAGAAATTGATAGAGGTTCATGGAAGGTCACAGAAAGAGACTGCCTTAAAAAAAAGTCACGTATTTAAAGAATGATCCAGAAGAAAAACCATCCCCAATATCTAAAAATATATAGATGTCCTTGAAATTAACCAATTGTTTTAAAGAACTGTTTATCAACCTGAAGCAAGGTCAGATATTGAGGTAACCAAGCCAAGGTCAGCCTGTTTACAACTAGAATCTAAGTCAACCTGAATTTTCTAGAAAAAATCTCCCAATTAATGAATATTCAAGGCAAAATGACAATTTTGGATTTAACAATTAAAAAAAAAATAATTTAAATCCAATAGCCGTAACAATATATATAGATATGCCTGAAGAAAAAATAAACAAATTACTTAGTCAGCTAATGACCACCGCTGTTGTCTCCGATCAAGCGGGTCCTTGAAGGCAAGAATGTTCGTAACATTAGCTTCACAATACGTAACATGTTCACATTTTGTTTCTTTTCTTTTGATATGGAGTTTTGAACAGCTAGAATTACGAGAAAATGTTTTATTAAAAAACTACTAAATACATATTTTACTGCAAGCTAGGTTAGTTTTTTTTTTTACATGAATGTGAATAAAAAGATCGAGAGATCGAGTTGCAGTTACAATTGTTATGTGCACAAATTGCACCATGTGACAATCATTTGAATAACACGTCAGCTCCGGATGTTTTAATCATGATGGTAATATTTTCATTAAACTTTCATATGTTCGCGGGTTGAAGGCAAGTTTCAACATTGGTCAATCAGATGTCTTATGGGCGTTTTAAAAATAAAAATGTCCTTGGTCAAGTCACATCAAAGGTGTATTAACAAAGGCTATTTCAGATACAGAATATGAATAGAAACTCCCGTGTATTTTTCTTTCTTCTAGAATTTGGAAGATGCATAGCAAAGAAAAAGTAAGCAAGCCTAATTCTAAACTTAAATCTATTTATCAAGCAGTCCATCAATCTACCAATCAAACAACAATCTAATCGTTTCATCGACTGTTCATGGTACAAACAGATACTACTACTACTACTGCTACTACTACTACTACTACTAATAATAATAATAATAATAATAATAATGAGGACTCTGTATAGCACCTAATCTTAAGAAGCTCTAAGCGCTTTATATCATATATAATGATAAGAACATAAAAAAAATACTAATAAAAAAAAATAAAACACCATGAAATTTTATAACAAAAAATATGCTGAAAATATTTAAGGTAGGAAACATTTTTAGGTCTTTAAGTTTGTTCTTACAGTCGCAAAATGTGAGTTTTAAGAGTACTTTTGAGAGGAATCACTGTGACTTTGTGTCTGATTTCAACGGGCAATTCATTCCACGTTGCTGGGCCTGGTATGCAAAATACGAAACATATAAACGTCATTGGTATAGATACACAATAAAATCTTGTTTATCAAGTCCTCAACAGAAGCACTTTAAGGACAGAACAAAGTATTCGTTTAAGCTGAATAATATTTTGCTGAAATATATTTCATAGATGGATGGAATTATCTGTTTGCACGGATGCATGCATACACATACATGCATGCATGCATGCATACATACATACATACATACATACATACATACATACATACATACATACATACATACATACATACATACATACATACATACATACATACATACATACATACCCATTTTACCTTTGAAGACCTATACCTCAGATTATGTTACCTATACCTCAGTATTACTTATATTATCTATATTTCAGTATTACCTATACCTCCGAGTATATTATATATACCTCAAATTAAGTAACCTATACCTCAGTATTACCTATACCTCAGTTTTACCTATACTCCAAGGTGGTATGACAGTACGTTTGTATATATCGTGCAGATGTTTTAAATAGACTTCCAGTGATCGTCATTTTGCCCACAATATACATTAAAGAATATAGATGGCCTTTCTATTTTGTCATTTTTCCTAGAGTACTCAGTCAAATTAAGTCATTAAATGGTCTAAGGCAAATACAAGACTGCGTGGATAAATACAATACACATAATATTGACAACACACAATTGAATCTGATCTTTGTACATTATTAAACTAAATAAACACAGCATTTCTTCTCAGAAACCAATCATACTCCAGACGGTATTCAATTTCACACTGTGGTCGTTGGGAATGTAGACGACTATCCAATAGATTCTTGGGCGATGACTGTCTGTGTCAATGACACAAAATTGAATGTCTATTTTTTCGATGAAGAAGTTTATCTTATCATCCCTCACTTTATTCCAACGAAATATGCGTCAGAAGGTAATACATTTCGCAGGTATTCATTTGTTCACAGGTAATGATAATGTATAAGTTTACGCTTGACACATCAATTCATGCAACTGTTGGTACATCAACTCATGCAAGACTGTTGATACATCAATAAATTCAGTATTATATTTTTTATTTTGTGGTTGGACTGTTAAGATTATTAGGAATTCATGCACGATACTGGCAGTTCCTCTTAAAATTTTACTTTGAAACGTACAGAAAAAATTATTTTATGGTTTTACTAAACTTGTAAGTTTTTCATCTTTCTGTTACTTAGTTTAAGACCATAAAGCCGTAACACAGGTATGATTCATACTGGTTAATATCCGCGCTGCTGCTAACCAATCTGTTATTAAAGTATCCTTTGTTGAACAACAATGTATGAAATTGTTGACGGGAGTTACTCTGGTATTGTCTTCCTGATTGGTGTTGTCCACTTGAGAACTTCGACAGGTACAAGTATATATTATTCATATGGATTTAATTTTCGGTTTATAGTTTCATTTTCGAATTTGATAGGAGCTGCTGTGGTGAAAAATGACAAAGTATGCTGAAATTCTAACCATTGGGATTCTTGGATTATCATCATCGTCAGTGGCATGACAAACATATCGAGTTCGGACTTAAATTAACGTTAAATTATCTGCTTGCCAGTTTTCTTTTTTTTTTGTATATTTTCTGATAGTGTCCCTAAAGGGTTTTCGACGTCTCTTTCTGCCATGCCCTTGTTGTTTTGAGCTTCAGCATTAGGATCTAATTTAGTCTGGTTCCTCTCTTCGTATGCTCACCTCTATACGAAAGTCGGGTGAATACCGCGCCATATTGTCACGTGATCAAAACAAACGGCTTCAAATGGACAGATATCTAAAGTTATTCCGGAATCTTTGCGGGCATTGTCTATAATTGTGTCAAACTGCGAGCATCGAACCTCACCTTGATCTGTATTAAAGATTTTTTTCTTTCTTTAAGATCATCATTCGGATATTCAATAATATACTGCTTAAATATCGTCCGAAGATTACACTTTGATTTTGCATGTTCTTTCATAAACAGGCTAGCGATTCTTCTATTTTGAGAAGCATTAAATTTATGCTCTTGTTCGTTTAAGAACTTTAATGCATCGGATTAAAGATTCTGGGTTATTTCTAAGACCGATCACTCTCGTTGAATAATAAGTTGGCGTTCGTTTTGGTGGTCATGTATAAATCGGACAGAAGCCTCCCCAACAAAATTCTGATCGACGATTGGCTCCCCCGTTCATTCAGTTGTTTTATGTGAACATACCAGTGAGTTGTTAGCGTCTAATCTCAAAATAATTATTCTCAATTTTTGGCTAACTATAATAAAGTCGTAATTGTGTTAATACGATTTCATGTGACCGACCATTAGGCGCTTTTATCACAGTTAGAAAACCAATAACGAATTGTGGCTGTCTGCGGTATTGTGTTGTCCATAATCTGTTCCAGTCGTGTTTTTTTATGTGGTCATTATTATCTATATGGCAGATTCTAAATCTGGCGTCCATGGGTGTGTTTTCCATTTTATGATCTCGATAATAAATATCCATGATTTCAGCAAATTTATTATCCAAAACGCACCGTCTTTTAAACCTTTGACATTATGGACAATATATATATATATACGCGTATATGACGCCGCGTAAGTTATTTATGTGTGCTTGTGCAATTTGTTACTAGTACATGTATATAACTTCTTCGCGATGATATTTAGTATACCAGCAACACCGACAGCAACAACGACATTGATTTCAGTCACTGGTGGTGTCACGTGCGTCGCTGATAATAAGCCGATTAAGGTCGTTGTATCGGCGACTAACGAGGAAATCACATATACAACATTTTCGACGACGATAATTTGCTTTCGATATTTTCTTGCTTTGACAATTGCTAGTCTATGATTATTTTCAACGACGCCTTCCACGCACATGCTCGATTATACCGAAAGGATTGTGTGATACAGGATCATTTTTATTTTTTTTTCGCAACAAAATCAAACACATTGCCGCGGTAAAATCCAACAATTCGATTTCGTTGAAATATTGTTACTGTGCTAGTTCACGCGTGTGCATTATGATCAATAATTTCAATTTAAAATTTTTCGAATTGTGTACAACCTCTCCTGTTATTGTTTTTATTATTACTGAACTTTTAGTGTTTTTGTTTTCTAACTTATCGACATCCGTTATTGTAGCTCCGGTATCCTTCACTAATTCGGCTCATATGTTTTTTTTTCTTTACGTCGTAGATCTGTTAGTTTATTTCCACGTGTCGCATTTGTAAAATATTCAACTATCCGCTCGGCAACGCAATTTAGTCTTGAATCTTTCATCAGAGCTAAATCATTAACGCTATGATAAATGGCATAAATAACCGCGGTTACATGATACGCTCGTATATAATACGGTTTGTCAATACCAGTCAATATTCTTGGTTTTCATTTTTAACTCAATATAGCAACCTCTTCATTAGCAAGGACAGGGTTACGTTTGTCAATGATAATACAAGTATTATAGTCTGTTTCGGATAATAAGGTAAATTTTGTTTTGAAATATACGAGTGATCGTCGAGATAATAAATAATCGTTGCTGCTCGTTGATCGTTCATTTACGCATCGACACCTTTGGTTTTGCATATAATGTTTAATGTTGATCACACATGATATGCACCATAGTCCCGAAATTATTTCTTGGCGCTACGAATACATGCAATCAGATTATTCATCGGATCAAACAGATCTTGCTTCGGTAAGTCAGGTGTTCTATCAAGATACAAAACTAGAGTTAGATATATAATGATCAACAAAGAATGTGTGCAAATGCTTAATTATATATCTTACAACCCCTTGTAACAAAGCCTGGGTAAACGATTTTTGTGGATATCATTTACAAAGCATACTTTGTGGAAGACTAGGACTAAAACCGTGTTTACGATATGGTGTTGGAGTTAGAGGAGAAACATAGTTGTGTTTACGATGTTGTGTTGGAGTTAGAGGTGAAACATAGTTGTGTTTACGATATGGTGTTGGAGTTAGAGGAGAAACATAGTTGTGTTTACGATGTGGTGTTGGAGTTAGAGGAGAAACATAGTTGTGTTTACGATGTGGTGTTGGAGTTAGAGGAGAAACATAGTTGTGTTTACGATGTGGTGTTGGAGTTAGAGGAGAAACATAGTTGTGTTTACGATGTGGTGTTGGAGTTAGAAGACAAACGTAGTTGTATTTACGATGTTGTGTTGGAGTTAGAGGACAAACGTAGTTGTCCTTACAATGTGGCGGTACAACATATAGAGAGCTGACGCGATATTACGATTAAAAAAAACAACAAAGACAATAATGAACAAATTATAAGAAACGTTGAATATTATTGAATTAGATTTGTAAAATAATAATTTAGACAAATAATATTATATTTAAATAAAGCAATAAGAATTTGTAAGACATCCTATCATCAAGAATAATGAAGCATCTTGTGATGGCTAAATCAGACACCGTCGATTAAAATATCAGTTGGTTTTGTTGATAATGTTGGTTATCTAAGATGTGGTGCTGGGAGGAAGAATTATTACTCATAAATTAAATTTATATACGAATGTTTCCGGGGGTAAACAGAAAAAGGTCTTGCGATCGATGAATTAATTCAGATAAGAGCCAAAAGTGTTCATTCGTAAATGCTGGATAGTATTTTTAAAAATTCCTAAAAGAGTCGTTAAATCTATAAATACAGAGAATGTTTCAATCAGTTATTGGAGCTGGCAAATATTTTGATATCTGCGTGCATTCAATGCAATCAGTTGCAAATGCAATATAAAATCAGCGTATTTTAAAAAGCATAAGAAAGAAATTGTTTAAGTATCTCCTCGATTGTGTTAGTTAACTCTGTCAAGGATGCGTAACGTGGTCAAGAGTTATCCTAATTATAATACTAGCTATTTATTTAAACTTTTTGTGTCAATATAGCTACTAGATTATACAGCTTCAATTTCAACGTGATAATCAACATAACGCATTCAATAAAATATGTAACTTACATCTGCTGGATCTGCACTTAGTCTGACTGTGATGGTAAAAATTACAGTCTCTTATAGTTTTGCATACGCGTACACTGGAAATTAACGAACCGAGTCATTTTTTAAATTCACGTAATGATTCATTTAGGAAATTCACATTTTTCACTGAAAACTTATGTGTTCGCGTATTCATAGCTATAAGAGACGGAGATACGTAACCCTTCAGTTAGTCTGGAAGTTTGTATTCTAAAGTGAACAAGGTAAGTGAAATATTTTATTTACAAGTTCATTAAATAACAGTTTCAACAATCTCTGTTTTCTTTGGTGGCAGCAGTGAAAGAAACAGACGTGGAGAAATTCGCATCTCTCACGCACGCAATCGAAAAAAATAAATCTAAATTATCTCGCGAATATTAAATAGGAAAGAATATCAATACACGTGTAGTTATAGCTGTGTAGAGCTATGTAGAGCAGTATAGTTGTGTAATGCCGTCTAGAGCATCTTGAGCGTCCTGAGGGTTTGAAGCGTCTAAGGTGTCTAGAGTGACCAGAGCGACCCGAGCGTTTGAAACTATCGGAGTGATCAGGGTCGACGTGGTGCAAGCTGTAAAGCCAACCACATGAAATAACCGTAGGAGTTGAGAAGCTGAACTATAGTAGTAGTGGAGCTGAAATAAAGTGTGTTGATAAAGGTGTACGTCTCCTTACATGCTATCTTGCAGCCGTGGGCTAATTTTGGGGTTCGTAAAAACCATTTTTTCTTCCGGGACTATAAAGATAAGTTGTATGTCTTTCCCAATTTGGTTAAAATAATTTCACTGGATGAATTCATTTTACTACATGAGTAAACATTCTCCGTTGTTTGCTACCCGAGTAAACTATATCCATCTTTTTTTGTGAAATCATTGTGAATCATTTGTATTTTATAACGTAAATTATTTGTATTTTTCATTATTACGTTTGTGCGTTCTTATGTTCATTAATCCAATATACAGGCACATATTCATAATTAATTGCTCATTAAAGACATTCATCATAAAACTTTGTATTTATATCATCGTCAAAAGTGTTATGTTGTGAATCCGTAAATCCCACCAGGTTATCTTGTTAATGGTGTCAGAAGTGGTATCATTTCGGAATTAACGGAACACTAACATTCTTTTCATTATATTTGTATGCTTTTGTGTGTGTTTCATACTCTTTTGACAAGACAGTGAGGTTAAGTAGACACATAACATTACTTTATTTTTTGTACACATTTCATGTTTGTGTTTGATTTCAAGAAAGAAAAATACGGTTTGTTGAAATAGTAATTACGTGTTTTGCATAGTACTGCACTTTTAGTTGGTCACACCAAACGTTTGAAATGTAATCAATGAAAGGACTTGATGAACTTTGGAAACAGTTTGGCTACGAGTGAGGGTCCCTTCGAAATTTCGTTCGTGAAAAACAGGCTAGGGAAAGGGATCAGAGGAAAAAAGTAAGAGAAGCCAAGAAGGAATTGGTAGAATTAGAAAAGAAGGCCGAAATGGATAAACTAGACGAGAAAGGGAAGATGACGGAGAAAAAAATTATATAAATTATAATTTATATAAATTATAATTATAAAGTTAACAACATAATTGGAGAACGGGAAGATAGAGTTAGGAAAACAGGCCTAAAAATAAAGGATAGAATAGGAACGGGAAGCAAAAAGGACAAAGATAGAAATGCTAAAAGAAGTAGAGGATAGCAAGTTAGAAAGGGAAAAACAAGTGCAATTGGAAGCTTTAGAGATAGAAGATAGGCATAAGGAGAGGGAATATCTAAAAATGTCTGAGCTATTGCAAACTAAAAGGGAGGGTGAACATGGTTTTAAACTGAGGTCCAAATTTTCGCTCATTTTAAGACGACAAAGAATACATGGATAGTTATGTAAACAGGTTTGAAGGTATGTCACCTAATAAAAGTGGGTAAAGGAAGATTGTTCGCTTCATTTTAGTGCATTATTGAAGGGTAAATCATTAGTCGTATAATCGCGTTTATCCGTGGCCGATTCGCTAAATTGCCTCGCGTTGAAAGACACAATACTGAAGAAAACCTAGCTAACTGAGCAATAATTTCGAAAGAAATTTAAGTATAGGAAACTCGAGAGAGGCGAGACATTCACCCATTTCGTCAGCAGGACGTGCAAGTACTTGCAACGATGGGTGGAAGGTGGTAATGTCATCAGTACATTTGAGGGTCTCATCGATTTCTCGCTTCGGGACCAGCTACTGACATGTTGCAAAGAGCTATATTTGTTCTTAAGGGGAAAAGTCCTTCAAGAATATATATGACAAGACCGCACAATCAGATTCATTCGCTGAAGCTCGAGGAGGTTCTCAAACTGGTATCTCGCGAAACAGCAATGGTTAAAATTAGATCAAGGACCAAAATTCTAGGGAACCTGAGAAACCTGGTAGGGATAAACAGGAAAGGCGTACGGACAAGCAATATTTCACTTTCAAAGAGTTGCGGTCACATCTCCTCCAATTATGCTAATCGGAATGGACCAGTCCAAAGTGTCACGGGGGCTATTGAAGGAAGACGGTCGCTTGAGCGAATACTCGATGTTTCCCAGTAGGCTAAGCGGAATGCCGTGTACGAGCCAGTGGCGCGTTCCGAAATCGGTCTCTAAGCAATCCAATATATCGGTACGTGTATTTTCCCCGAGGCAAGGGTAACGACAGCAAATGTCACCTGTCAAGTGAAATAAAATGGGATAACGACGTAGTGTATCTCTTTACACATAATCATTAAGCCGTTGGCTAATTTTGGGTATCGTAAAACCCATTGTATATTTCGGGACTGTAAAAATAAGTACATAAGTATATATGTACCTTTCTGTCGGCATAATTTCACTATTACGATTCTATCTTGTTTGCTAGCTGAGTAAAATATATCCATCTTTTCATTGTCTAATCACTGTGAATCATTCACCCTTGTCTTTGTATTTTGTAAAGTTATTTGTTTGTAATTTTCAATATTAAGTTTGTACGTTCTTATGTTGATTAATCCATTACTTGTATTATATATACACGTACGTATTCATAATTAATTGCTCATTCAATTCATTCATTGTTAAACATCGTAATTATATCATCGTCAAAAGTGTTCTCTTGTGAATCCGGAAATCCCACTCGGTTATCGTGTTGCAATAGCTATCTTTGGTTCCTTTGTTGTTATAGATTTAATTCTGCGCTCAATACATCGTTGATTTGTTCGATTTCATAAATTCCTGATGTTATAGGAAATTCTATCTAGTCCTGGGTTGCGTCTGGTTTGTTTTTATTTTCAAATGCCCAAGTATTATTTGTATGTAATCCACCGAATGATTTTGATCTAATATTTGGTGAACTATAATATACTCGTAATTGTGCAAGCGCAGTTTCATTTACTTAAATAACAGTTGGAAAGTTGACGCTAAAGTCAGGATTGGTTGAACATATTAATATCATTGTTGTTTTCAAGGGTGTTGTATTTACAACGATCTGTTGCAGTCGCTTTTGCGCGGTCGACATTATTATTATTATTATTATTATTATTATTATTATTATTATTATTATTATCATTATTTAAATCAGACGTAGTCAATACATTGTGGAAAATCTTAATCATTTTTGTGAACTCCCTATATGATATTATTCAGCTGTTAAGACCTGATGATATCAACGAAGATAATTTGAAGCATGCTAAAGTCGCTGTGTGTAATTTTATTACGCAATCGTATAGTTTATTTTGGCTTCTACATGTAGATGTTTTGCAATGAATTAAGAACACAGTCATTGTTGTTGCAGCTGAAACACAAACTACTGGTGCCATCACTTGTGATGATGTTATTGATGATAGCAATAGGCTGGTTCCAGCGATAACAGCTGGCACCGAATATACAATTATGTCAACGACAAATACACGCCTATGATATATTTTACTATTACTGTATGCTTATCAAAGCTACGTTTTAGGGGTCGTTTTTGCCATTCATGCACCTGATTGTACATATAATGTTGCAAGTTGATTGAACAGCTCATTATTTAAGTAGGTGGTAGCTTAGCGATTACATCATGACACCAATCAAGTCGAGTCTTTTTTCTTCAGGCTCCACTTTAAATGTTGTTTTTTCGTTTTGATCTAGTAGCACTAACATAAATCGTAAATATT
The DNA here is from genome assembly GCA_029339505.1 of Unio delphinus. Taxonomy (NCBI): domain Eukaryota; kingdom Metazoa; phylum Mollusca; class Bivalvia; order Unionida; family Unionidae; genus Unio; species Unio delphinus. The sequence goes on from JAQISU010000046.1 coordinate 25,052,995, forward strand.
GTAAAACCATGTACTAACAGCCTGTATAACCCAGTAACCTCAGCGCGATGTTTAATTAATTTATTTGGCTGTGACCACAATACTCAAGCTACCGTGTTATTATATTTTCGTTGATCTTTTTTATGTCAACGAGTTTAATTGTCGATAGCCGCTGAACTTCCAAAAGACTCGTTAATGTTTCTTTTCACGTTTCTACGAAAACTCAAGAACGTGTTTACATGATTAGAGTATTCGGTATTAAATGAGGTTATTTCACTACTGAGTGTCTATCATAGACGAATTGTTTCGTTGAGTGTCATTGCTTGATTCTGGTTCTCCGAGACCAGTAATTATAGTATTAGCAAAACAGATAGGGCCATTCATTCTATCACGGGATGTTTGTATTTTCCTTGCTTTTCCTGAAATACACCCACTTCGTTTGAATCCACATTTGCAAGATTTAACAATTCGGATATTTCGGATTTTATTTACATTTGCGTGCGATATTTCCTCAACTGTGTGCTGTTGTGTAGAAGACAATCTTCCATAAATATCTGCCATTATAATGTTACGATATATTTAAAACTATAGCAGTTATTTGTACATTCATGTACAACTTTATGGAATGGTTTGGTTGATTTTGATACGGTGTCGAGTACAGCAATTGCTTCACGGCCACATATTGGCGGATGAGTTATTGTCTGTGTTGGTAATGTTGAATACCAGGACGGAATTTATTTTGTATATAACATAATTCTAAATTCCTTCGGCGGAGAAAGTCCGTACAAATCAAAATAAACAGATCCACGTGGTTTAATTTGCGATGCATCCCGTTGAGTACCTGGACCAGAACTATTATCTAGAATAATGATACCGGTTTCAACATCAGTGTGCTTGTTAGGTCATGGATTGCAAAATAAAGAAGCATTAATTAAATCTAAATTTGACATTGGAAGAATACTTTTTGTGTCTAATGAACTGTTCCTGGAACTTTCTGACCGTTTCAGTATGATGAGTGCGGATTTCTTGTGAGGCTGGCAGTCTTAGACAACCCAGTTAAGGCATATTGGTCTTTCTTGGACGCCTTCCTAGGTTTTGTTGACGTGATCTTTTTTCAACGTTCCTGATGTTGAACATTTTGACATATCGATTTCTTTAATGTCATTCTGACAGCGGCTCCAACTGCGCAGAACGCAGTGGCTATTGCGACAGCTGGTGAATCAGCAACTATTAACGCTGGTATAGCTGAAAGAAGTAGAAATACACCATCCGATTTGCTTATATCTGAAAATGTACCCATGGGAAATGTAATTCGTATCCCGGTCTTGTTTTTCTTAGCATCATCAAATTTATTTAAGCTGACCTGTCAGAGACAATTTATTTTCACCGCCTACGATCTGGTTATGTTATTGTGGTTCCTGATATTTTCACTGACGCGGTTCGTAGCTTATTTTCTGACCCGGAGTATGAGTAACATTAATATGACTATATGACATTTCATAATCTAAAATTGATAATTAATTCGAATTACTTGTTCTTCATTGGAACATCAGTGACTTTCATTCGTCCAACAACACCTTCAAGTAACATCTACTTTTGATATTTGTAATCCTGCATCTATATTCTGATCACGTCCATAAATGTTATCAAGCGATGATAACCTTGTTCAACATGATTTGTGGAATGATCTAACAATGTATCCTCAGCTGGTTCTTGCAAGCCGTTTAGTCTTTTAAAAAACCTCGATAACTCAGAATTGGTCAAATATCATACGACTATATTCTTGATTTTTAATCGTTTAATATCCTGCAAAGCAATAACAAATATGTCGTGACACTGAAACATCCTCTGTTGTCACCGTTAACCATAACAATATTGATTTACAACCTTGATCCATAAAAGCAAGTAAATGTTGTTCTTCAGCAATCGTTGGAGTCATTACGGGCATCCACAGTGAAAGTTTTATTACATTTACTTAAACCAGCATCACCAACATCAACACACCGCCAGATTGGGTCATTATTATCACTACAAAATCCAAAAATATGGAACAATGGAATTACACATGAAAGAAAGTCTTCTACGTTTCCCAAACAACATTGATACACGTGTTGCAAATGCTAAATTGAAATTTGCATTAACGCTTCCTATAAATATCAAAATCAGCAGCTGGGCTGGTCTAGCTGTATGTTCAAAACACATTATGGTTCTACAATATATTAATTTAATATATTGAACATGATCAGCATTGTTGGTAATATCATTAGCAAACATCATTGATGGAGCCAGCTGATCTTTAGTAATCATCAGAATATCTAGCTAATCCTAGTATTGTTGTAGCAGCGTCGACGTCTTTCTGAATTGTATCAATATTTCTTCCATCAATCATATATGTAGCGCTATCAAACAATGTCATAATTCCATTGTTGGCAAAGTCAATACGCAAAGTATCTGCATATGGCGTATCAGCTACAACATGTGTTACAAGTGTCCGTTCTACTTCAATAAACTCTTGAGCGGGCAAGAAATATTTCATTGTGTTCTGAACTTAAGTTCGATACGTTCCCAATCTGATTTGGTTGTCTTGCGTTATAAGTCTAATACTGATAATTGCGTATGGATTCATCTTTGAGAACCACTGCGTCCATATAAAATGCTAGATCGGATATAAATTTAAACACTTTATTATAATTGCTATCGTCTAACACGAAGACCACTTCCTGCTATTAAATTTGCAGTTATATTTTGTGCTTCATCAGACAAATCTGATAGTTTCTGATGTGCAGCTTGATTTATTATTTTAATGATATTTGTAGGCATCACTTCAGTGCTTGGTAATTTTACTGGTTGGAGTTTTCGTCGTATAAATCGTGCTAGTCTAGCTTTGATTGCCGAAAACGCTTTACCGGCATCATTACCAATAGCACCAGGAGCATTTCACGAAGAACGTAAGTAGCTTTCATTGTTAGTTGCTTCGCAATCGGTATTGCTTTGGGACCTATCCTTCTAAATAAACACTGAACATCAGTGAGTCCATCTCCGTAAGTTGCTTTATTGGTTGGCCATCGTGAATCTATCACCCTGACCGTACGGATCCATGTTGAGAATTTATAATATACGTCAGAACCAAAATTCTTAGGACAGAAAATAAGACCACTTTCTCTTGACATAATCAAAGAAGTAATACCACTTCCAGTACCACCAGGAGGATCTTATGGATCGTAATATTCTTCCTTATTACGCCTACTCTTCTTTTCTTTCACCTTTTCTTTAAATTTAAAAAAATATCTGAATCACCGTTAGTAATACCACCATTATTATGACGAATTCTAAAGATCATCTTATGATAATCATCCTCGTACAGATTTTGATGTTCTAGTAACACGACATCATGATTAGAATCATTTGCAGTATATTCAGCCGATTCATCATTAGCCATATCTTTAATTTTTTTTATAGTTTCCAGGTTTATGTTTATCAATTAATCTTTGAACGGATGTAAGAATTTCCTTTTCTTGTTTTTTCTTATCTGCTGTTGTTGTTTTTGTTGTTTTATTTATGGTTGGGGGGGGGGGGTGTCTTCATATTGACCATACACATCGTTTACCGCTTTGATGTATGATATATACGATACACTTTTTATGTCGATTCGACTTTTGTTAGTTTTAATTTTATATTATAAAAAACATCAGTCCAGTGTTATATATTTGTAATATAGTCTATGGATTCAACATTTGTTTCATCCTTCATAATAGAGTGCAGCAACAAGACCTGGAATTTCATCTGGATCAGTTTTATCGATTACTTCTAAAGCATCTTCAGTAAATGTATTATAGGTAATTCTTGGTGGGTTTTACCCTCTTTATCAACATGTTTTGCTGGTTGAGGCATTCGTCCAGGAAGATCTCGTAAAAGGCTTGATGTTTCTTCAGTTTTATCTGCTATTTTTTCAAGTTGAGGAAAAGAAGTTTAGCTGTTTCATTAACAATTCTGAATAATTGTTGAGAACTCTCTGCAAAATCCACCCGAGATTACTGTTATTTTCGTGCGACAGAATTACGGATTGGTAGAAATTTCTTAATTGGCTCTAGTCGCTCTCGAGCTAATCTAGCTGTGTAAGATTTCATATCTGGTGACATATTGTTGATATATAATAATGATTTAATTCACAGCAACAGGGCGAACTCGCGTTCCTGACAGCGTCAGGTGGTGGTGAGTTTGCGGTTGCTGTTTGGGTTTCTTGGTGGGTTTGGCAATGTTAATGCGAATATTGTTTCTCGTTTTTATGCGGTTTTAGTAAAGCCTTATTTTTTTTGCATTGTTTTTTTTTTCTTCTTCTGTTTTTATGCGATTTTGGTAACGCCTTATCTTTGCAAACGGACGCTTGTAAAGTGAGGTGGGTTCTCCCTCTCTACTGTTTATGAAAATTAAATATGTCATTTAAATTATTATCAGAGATTAGCCGTTGTATTTCATTGAGCGATGGTGTAAAAGTTGGCATCCACAAAGAATCTTTTGTCAGTCTCACTTTATCAGCATCAAATGTATTCAGTCGCCAGATTATATAATTGTCGGTGGCTTTTCTGACAAGTACCACCGTGTGGTTGGCACTAACAAATAACTTTCTACATGTACGCTGAATCCAAAAGATATTGGCAGCGGAATTACACAAGTAAATTCCTGTTCAAAATGTAACATTGATCTACGTGCTGCGAATCCAAAGTAGAAATTTTCATTCATTGGTGCAGCCCTATCTCCAGCACCGTTCATTGTGATGTTACGGTTCCCGGGGTGATCAGTGGTATCTTTGGAAAACATCACTGACGGACCGGCGGACCGTGAATACCGGAATATCTTGCCAGATCCAATAATGGCGTGACAACGTCAACGTTTTCGATACATGATTCAATGGTTTATTTTCCGTCAATGATGTATGTGACACTGATAAACAACGCCAAAAACATTAACAAAACCCATTCAATACGCTGTATCATCTGCTTTCAGAACTTTTCCTTTGATATACATGAATGTTTCGGAGGGCAGGATATATATATATATATATATATATATATATATGTTTGACCGCGATCGATATACCTATCCGCTAATAATAATAACATGCAGGTTTTCCCACACCCGGTCATCTGTCTGAAGCGCTAAATATACATATGCGCTGTTGCTGTTGCAAGGTTTAACACCATTTTTCAGCACACGATAGGCTATACATAGACCACTCGGCCACTAGGGGGCCCTATAAGCGCTGTTAATAACGGGCAGTGACTTAGAAGTCAGACGAATACCGATAATGGTATATTTTACAACAAATTCTATAAAAGCAAATCTGTACCCGTTACTAGAATACTGGATGGATACACGCTAAATGAATGTATGTATGTTTAAAAAGTATTTTCATTTCAACCACGTCCGGTCGCTTTTTGGTCGGTTGACCCATCGCAATTTGTATATTTTTAATACATTATGTTAACCTAGTCTGACCGCCCCTTAGGTCACTTGACCCCCTGTGTTGCTATGTACAACGAGAGATCAGTATCGATGTGAAATTAATCAAAAGAGGGGTTATTTTTTCGTCCTAATCTTTGGTCATATTTAATCTGTCGTATATCACCTCATATCAATTTCGAACTAGACTAGATCTCATTTTGAAAGTGAACGAATAAAAACACTTCCTGAAGACACACTTCCGTCTGTTTTTGTTGTGTTTTTGTCAGACTCGATTGTGTAATCAATCATGTGCGACAAAGCTACTTTAGGTTTTGTTTCGTTTTGTTTTTATTCCTTTTAAAAACCCTTTTGTTTCACTTACTTTCACTAGCGTATAAGCCGTCTGCCACCGATGCTGAAACCACACGATTCGTTGAGGATGACAATCAAACAGTTTTTTATGTTTGTCGATCGCGTGTTTGACAAAATCGATTTTGCTTGAACCACTCTCCGTTTAATGAAACATTCACACGTTTGCCTAATGGAATTTGATGGTCAAGCATGTATAAGAAATACAATCATTATCTCACCACACATCACATACCATAGTTTCGTCTCTAGGTGATACTACATTTTGTCTGGGATTTTTTATCCTTAAGTGTTTAACTTTTTCCTGGACTTCGTCCCGTGGAAGTCTGAGAATCGAAACAATACAGTAGGCAGAAGTCATAACTTCCAACATTTTACAAGGTGCGAGTAAAAGTTGATCCATGTCTAGCCATTTAAAATGATCAAACTAATCAGCTTTCTAACAGTATTCAAATTATTATTATTATTATTATTATTATTATTATTATTATTATTATTATTATCGTGTGCAGTGCATGCTCAGCAATTGAAGAATATCATCATCAGCAAGGTGCAGAGCCTGCAGTCCAGCGGGGGACTTCATCAGTATACAGTTGTCAACAATGTGTGACATAGTCTGAAGAGCTCCACAGCAAAAGGAAGAATTTCCTGACCCCATTGGACAAGGCTGACTGCACAACGACCCTGTCCTGTCCGAAAGCGCTTCAATGTGGTTCACATATAACGTGGAAGGTTGAAACCAGGATTCAAATACCAATAGTATATGTTGTAAAGAAATAACTTGCTCCTTGCATTTTAACTTGAATCTGTAGAAACTCTTTGTAAATGCATTATCACACCTTCAAAGGGAAGACTACGAATTATCTCTTCTAAAGTGATGATACCAATCATGGCCCAGCAAAGAATGTAGTGACAGCGTGGAGACTGCCTGGCATGTTGAGGGTAATCTGTATCTTTCTAATCCCATTCGCGAAGTTTCATTCCACAACTGAAACACCGTCTTCATGGTCAACAGTACGACAAAGCCACCTCAAACTTGTCATCTTCTTTGATTTATAAATTGTGAGGAGTTAGTGGTATCCAAAATATTTTGCGAGTACATGGAGGAGAGCGATCGATCGGCACACAAACGGCATCACCTTCGTTAGTACAGCTACAATGTCATGCTGCATGGCTTATTTCGTAGTGTACGGCATCACATTGTTATAACATCGCACTGATTATCTTGGAATCGGTAGTTACTCTTTTACACAAGTGTTGTGTCGAATCCAGTATTATCTGTGAATGTTAGGTACTGTCTATAAACTCTCTCCTTTGTTGTGCTGAGAACGGTTTGTCCGTGCAATAACATATTGAAGTCTGGAAGTTTCAATTGTTTCTGGTAGACGATCTGATACACGTTTTCCAAAGGTAGACTATTTATTTCGTCATCTTGAATTTTGTAAGGATTTGATAACGTGATGTGAGTCTTCTTCTTGACCTGACTTTAAATAATCTTTTAAGAAGTCAAAATTGGCCACAATGTCAGTCATTTTACTTTACCTTTTGTTTGAAATTGTCTTTTTTGTCTCGGTACTGTAAATGCAATTTTAGGTGCGTTCTGGGCCTCAGTCCCCAAGATACCTCGAAAAAAAAAGCAATTCTGAAATAATAAGTATAATCTGTTGTATACTTAATTGTATTTTAAATCTTTATATTGTAAGTTATATATGCTTGTTTTGGCATTGCATATTGCAATATATAGATAGCCAAGGGTTCGATGACGCAAATTCTCGACTTGTCCCGGACCTCTCTTATCATATGAATGTGTCACTGACAAAAGTCAAAACGGTGTCCTCGGATGTTGAAAGGACATAATTGATTCTGGGCAGGGGCATAATTTGTTCTGGGCAGGGACGTCATTGGTTCTTGGCAGGTACATAATTAATTCTGGGCAGTGGCATAATTGGTTCTGGGCGAGTTCATAATTAGTTCCGTGCAGAACATAATTGGTTTTTGGCAGGATACACTTGGTTCTGGGCAGGGGCATAGTTGATTCTGGGCAGGGGGGGGCATTGTAATATACCCCACCCCCACCCCAGCTCTAGATATCAAAGCGTTGCGCTCATTGGATAATAGAAAGGTCACATGCGCAAAACAAAAATATCAGTCATTGCAATACAATGTAACGATTTCCAGACATTTCTGCATAATATATGTTTATTTGGGATATTTTCCCCATTTGGACTACCTCAGGCATTTATGGAAGACACAATATGACCGATAGGGATGTCGGCAAAGTAATTTACTGGAAAATTTTCTTTTTGCTTTGGGAAACTGTAATTTTTTCGGATCACCTAGATTATTTATACGATTCCATTAGCCATAGGTTTGACCAAGAAGTTAATAACGAAGAAACATTAAATCCATTCGCAAATTAATGTTTGTAAACAGACAAGATGGTCCGCATACAGCTTTCGGGATATATGCTAGGTAACGAAGGTAAGGTAACAAGAACAAGGGGGATATGGGTTGGGGTGAACAGCTTTTGAGCAGATCTTTTCATAATGTCGCACCAATTAGGATATATCTTACTAGAATAAACTCCACGCACTAAATTTTTAGCCTGGTCATCGCAATAAGTTTTACATGAATATTCAAAGGGAACAAGAAGGTCGAAGCCCTACACAATCAAATCCCATAACACCGGATTTGACAATAAAAATGTCAATTTGTCGAGTACTGAAGATCATTTTTGTAACTTCTTACATTTGCTCCTTTTATCGTTTGCAAGACAATCAAATTAAAATTTTAATTTCATTTTAATAATTGTTGTTGAGAAGTAAACTAAGCATTTATAATCACAATGGGGCGTACGAACAGACGGCAAGAAAGTCAAACTAAATGGACATTTTGGAATTCTAAAACTTCAACATAGGAACCAAGGACTAACTCTGAAAAATGATACCACAACAATAATGTATTTAAACAAGACAAATTGAAATATATAACAAGTAACCAAATTAAATCAAACAAAATGAGTTGTATTCAACAACCATGGACAGAGAAAGGAAAGCAAGAAGAAACCAAATGGCGTAAACACAAAAGCAAATTAGAGACCAGGAAAACTGTTTCAAGTTAAGGAGAATAGAGAATGAAGAAGGATCATACCTGAAATGTTTGTACAAAGAAGGAACGCGGGAATTGGATATGACAGCAACACCAAGAGATAGAATATCCGGAACTTAAACAGTGATGATAGCTCTAAAACTACTAAACCCATACAATATTAACCAAACGTACTCCATCAACAGAAACAGATACAAAGGAAATATAATACGCCGAAGAGGAAATAAGCCGATAATTACATACGGGGAGATAAGTATAATGGAAAAAAACGTCGTAGTGCTAACACCCTAAAAAAAAAAGCAAAAAGCAAACGGGAGAACCACATCTATCGGACATACCACTCGAAATAACATTAGAAGATACGGTGGAAAACTTTGAAAAGAAACTAGGAATTTGAAAAAGTCAGACTTGCAACAATACCGCAGCCCACAATATCCAATGGGACCAGAGTGTTTTAAATAGAAAAAAAGTAGATTACAAGAGATCAAAAGAGCATTTCACCTAAACGGATTTCTAACAAAAGCTTGGTATAAAGGGTGTATTCACCATAGGAAATGATACAGGTGCGAGAAGACTGGTCATACCCCTCACAAATGCCCTAACACTCAAGATATCCAGACAGCAAATGTTTTTTTTAAAACAACTTGATGATATGATGGAAGAGCACAACAAACAACAGAGACAAAAAGCCACACAACAGAAACCAATAAACTGCTAAGGAACAGAATAATCAAAGTCAGGAAAAGATCCCAAGCATCTTCCCAAAAACAATCCCAGGAACAAACAGAGAAACAACAACAACTAAATCAGTTGCAACAACAACAAAAAAACTAAAATAAAAACAACACAACATCAGACAGAAAAGCAACAAGGGAAAGAATGTTCACATAGAAAGTATGGATAAGAAACCAATAAGAAGAACAGACGAAACAAAAAGAACTAAAAAATGAAAACACAAATAAAATCCATGAGCAGACAGAAGAGCAAAGACAACAACAAAAAGAAGATGAGATGATACGTTTAACACCAGAAAGAGTTGCATCAGCAACAACAGCCTAATCCAAAACCAATGCAGCAACAGACAGGAATAAAACAACATCCAAAAGGGAAACAAGAACCATTAAGACAACAAGAAAAACTAATTCAACAACAGCAGGCTAAACCAGAAACCGTGACATCACCTGGAGAAAATAACTTAAATGAAACAATGCTATTAGCCATGACCGCAGAAGAGATTTTTAACTGGGAAAGAAACAAAGAAGGAAAAGAAAAGAAGAGAAAAAAATAATAACTACATAAATATCACAACAAAATTCTTTTACAAAAATATAGCAAACATGCCTCCATGAAGTAACAAAAGTTAGGGCAAGAGGGCCTCCCCAAATGGTCTGCGAGAGAGCACAATCCAAACAAATCCAATTAGCACCTATTTGTAACTTTAATTTTAATATCAATAAAGGTGCGGTAAATAATGTACAGTGCTTTTTGACAAATGTTTTGTGTTTCGTGCCATATAGATGTCAATGATTTAATTTGGACAAAGAACGTAAGTAACGTATCGATGCAGGGAAGAAGTTCAGAAAATGTATCTACAACATCAGCTTTTAAACACGTGCAAACATGTTCCAGCGCAGTGCCCATTACCAAATAGGCAGAGTAGGCACATATCTATGGGCCCCACGCCTTTTAGGCGCCACGTGACATCGGATCAAAATAATATTGTTAGGAGGTAATTTGCGGTGGGTGGGGGTGGGAGCAAGATTTCGACTGCTTAAGGGCCTCCATTAGGTTTAATCAGGCACTGTACTAACAAATATAACATCCTTTTCTTCAATTTGCCTGAAAGTAAACTTTTAACATACAACAAATTTCGAAATTAGCTGTGTGCGTTATTTTCTTTAAATGGTCAATATTTGTTAATATTCATCTGTTCTAGAAGCGGGGGAACAACTCTTGCCTATCATGTTAAAATTAATTCTAAACTGACTCAGTTACCAGGTGAGTTGACAAGAGACGTATACAAATACTATCTTAAATCAGTTTTAGTAATAAATTAACATCATCTGAAAAATTAATCAATCTATACTTCGCAATTTATATTAATATCATACTCTTTTTCATCTGCAGTGCATAAATCTGTCACATTTATATCAAATTTCAATTGCCACAGACTGCACAGAATATCACGATTCTGGTTATACAACAGTTTTCTTATATTAGGTAACATGTCTTAACAAATGACATTAAAATTCCAGATGAGTGTGAAAATGCACTGATTTAATTAAAACAACTTATTTTATCATCTATTAATCCCAGACAAACAGGTTGACAAAAATGATATTGGGAAAAAATAGAAATATAAAAAGGGTTTTGATTAATAATGTATGTCCAGACTTGAGCGTCAAGTTTGTTTCCTCCTAGAATTTTTTTTTTATTGAGAAGTGTTTAATAACAGAGATGAGGTAATCATTTAAAATTAACAGCTTGTCTTTGGTATCTTTTTAAATTGTGTCATCGTCATATGTAATTAGGACTAGACATTAACTTGTCAATATGTTTTTGTTTTGAGTGAATAGCCATTATGTAAACACTATTTTCAAATAATTCAGGTTACGACACAGATAGTCAAAACAAGTGGAATACTCACTCCTTTGTGTTGAAACTATAATTTACAAACATTTCACTATACACTTTTCTAGTTTATTTCTATCTCAAGTTATATATAACTGACGATAACTTGATAATAAAAAACAAACTTACTCAATTTGAAATTTGTGAATTGAAAAATGTACATGCCCTAGTATGTCCTTATAATGAAAATCTTAAATTTTTCTGTACTTTCAAATGTATGAAAAATGTATTGGGTGTCACGAACAGACCAAAAATATCAGACAAGACAAAACATCGAAATACTGTGACACGAGTCCTTAACGGAGTCTTTATACTACTATATTAACATTTATAGACCAATGAATATAATAATGATATTGATGCTCAACATTTTCTAAAATCTCTGTTATTAAACAGCTATTTAATATATGAAAGTTTCAATATTTTGATATCTATTCAAATATTATGAAAATTAAGAATAGTTCTTTATTGAAACTTTAATCTTAAATTTGATTTTAAAAAATAAAATATTATTTATCAAGGTTACACTAAAAAGTAACAAACGCCACTGACCTATATATCTGTACTCAAAAATAATAATAATAATAATAATATTATTGTTGTTGTTGTTGTTGTTGTTATTGTTGTTTGCCAAACATCTATGCCAGAGCCTTTTTCAAAATATTTGTGGTTGTCTATAATTTGGTTAGATTAGTTTTGAAATATTGTTTAAATATTTGTTTAGGAAAACAAATAGGATTAAAGGCAAAAAGAAAAAGATTTCAATGGGAAATATTTATGATGTTGGCATGTAATTTTCTGCGTCAAACTTATAATAAAAAATGTTTAACCTTCATGATATTAATTTTTTGGGGGATAAAATTCACTATTTTGAACGAAATGAGTGAATAAAATGACGAAACTAATTAACATTTTCTGTTCTCTTGAAATTGGGAAAAAAATTTGACATAAATTTAATGTGATTCATTCATTCTACTTTGGAATTATTGTAAATTTATTTAAAGACACTATGGATTGCGATATAGTGTTACATCAGCATGTGCAAGACTACTGAAATTCACTCAGAACATTCGATACATTTGGACTTATGGCTATTCTAAATTTAGTTCCCAATACATAAAGGTCAAGAAATATGTCTTGAAAGGTTATGCGTTGGTACACGAGGCATATCGAAAATGGTATAGGTATTGTAGAAAAGAACTTCCTAGGCAAAAAGAACTATTTTATAGGTAGTGTTCAACCATAGTCTCAGACATGGTTTGGTATTTAATGCAATAATGTCGGCTAAAACAATCTCCAGTCCAGTTCTACTATTAAGACTTATGAACTATTCATTATCAGAATGTTCTTTGTTGCTCTTTGATCATTCTAGCAAGTTAAACCTTATTTAAATATGAAAGGACACATGAGCTTTTATTAGTAGGTACTTTGTATTTATCTGAGAAGTCTTCTTCTAGTAAAAATATTCTTATTCAGAAAGTGTAGTGCATATATGTTAAACTTCCTCTCCTTGTGAAAATTTGACATCAGGCTTAGTTTCCAGACCATTGACTGCTGAGCGGTATATTAATTACCTATACAAGCTATGCATTTATTACTAGGCACTCACCTAAATAGATATAATTTCATGATCAATCCAGTTGTAACTGACAAGTGTTGTTTGGACCAAACTTTGATTCTTTTGATGGTGAACTTCCTGATTTATATCAAACAAGAGCAATGGCAGAATAAGCATTTGAAAATGATATTTTATTTGCTCCATGTATTGTGTAAGCAATAGATATTGATCACAGTGATCAGCTTTTAATACTCGTTCTCTCTATTCTAATCAGGGTGACAAAAGATTAATCTTTGGCAAACAGGAACAAGATCCTGAGATCTGTTTGTTTTAGAGAGCTATTAATGAAACTGAAACAACACAAGCTCCAGTTTGTTACTTTGTGACACACGAGGTAGTTATGAAATAAAATGCAAACTACCTGAGACATCCGCTGGTGAAAAGCGGACAGTATGCTGACAAGTTGTCATTCCGATGTTATTCAGGCAGGACATTCGTAGTCTAGACCATGAAACTCCCAATGCTGGTCATTTAGGAGTCGATAAGACTTATCACATGGTCCTAAATCCCTTTTACTGGTCAATAATTAAAGGTAATGTTTTGTAAATACTATAGATGTTGCCAAGCTTGTCAGATAGTAGAAAAACCCAATCAGAAGATATCTTAGGCTAGTCTGCAACCTACTCAAGCATTTGATGAACATTTTCGGTAATTCTGAAAAGAATACAAAGACTTTCTCATTCACATAACTTACATCAAACAATAAATAGCAATGACAACATTAAATTCACACAATTACGAAACCTAGGCATTACTATCGACAGTACTCTTTCATTGCACCAACATGTCATGAACATCAGCAAGGCTGCACATCTTGAGCTGAGATAAATCGGCCCCATTCACAAATATCTTTAATTTGATGCCAATAAAACACTTGTTTGTTCCCTATTACTTTCAAGACTGGACTATTGTAACTCAATTATGTCTGGTTCATCTCATACTCCAGAAACTTTCAAAAAGTTCAAAACACAGCTGATCAGCTCATCCTTACAGTAACACGATCAGAGCACACCTCCCTGCAGCTCTGTACATTACACTGACTATCAAACACAAACGTTTTTCTCAGTACTATGTTTCACTGATGGGATCTAGTCCAACGCACCTATCCAACCTCCCCCATGTGTACCCACAAGCAAGATACTTACGCTCCTCTCCTGACACTTGTACTCTCATTATTCCCACTGAAAATGAAGTCATATGGTCTATTTTTTTTTGCATACCAGGGTCAAGCAGCATGGAATGAATTGCTCACTGAACTACAACACAAAGACACCGTAATCTCATTGAAGAGAGTTCTTAAAACACATCTATTTGGACTGCAAGAACAGACTTAAAAGACCTAATAATGTTTCATTACCTTAATATTTTCAGCATGTTTTCTGTCATCTGATTTCATATTGTTTCTTGTAATGATATAAATTATATGCATTTTTTAGCTGTTGTCAAGTGTAAAATGCTTAGGGCTTCTTAAGATTATGCGCTATACAAGTCCTCATTATTATTATTATTATTATTATTATTATTATTAATGGATAACTGTGTCAGTCAACTACCTAAGACTAAAGTTAGGACATTTTTTTTTTCACTTCGAAATTCTTGATCCTGTTAACAACTTAAAGTGCTTTAGAAAGGAAGTTGGGCTTCGTCTAGCAGGGTTCATACTGAACTATGGATGATAAATTCAAAGACTTTTCCCAAACTTTCAAAGACCACAAACAGAGATTTCCAAGACCTATTTTTGCTAATATTGTGTATACAGGTTATATGAGAAAAATGAACGCCAAATACTACAATATTGATTACTGATTAAAGTCAAACTATAATTAATTTCCTAAAATTGTATTATAATTATCTGGAAGATAGGTTAACATCTGTTGTTCTTTCAGAAATATGTAACATACGTGTCAGATTTAATGCAAAATAAATTGTTCTCTTAACAGACATCAGCATTGCTTTAAATGCATTATTAAATTTGCTTTCATTTCTCTTCAATCATTTTGGAATAAGACGCTACCACTGTCATCTCTTCCTCTGCTTTTCTCCTAAGAGCATTTGACTCTGTGACAAGCACAATGGGTCCTTTTAACTTTGCCTCTTCTGCTTTCTGCACAGAGGAAGCATGTAGGCTGGCAATGTTAGCTTCAAGAGGCAGTTTTCTGGCTTTAAGTTCTTCCACTTCATCCAAGGCTAACTCCCGTTTCTTTCCACTTTGGTTTTTCTCATCCTTCTCTGCTTTCTTTTTATCCAGATAAGCATGGTACTTATGTCTTGTAAAGGAGCCATGTGTCATCATTTCATTGCTAATGATGATTTCCAAAGGTCCACCTGCTTTTCTCATTGTGTCAATGATTAGCCCTTGAGCTCCGAGGCTTTCTCTGCTGAGGTTCTCAACAGATATGTTTGTTGACAGAAAATCCTCTCTCCACTGTTGCCTGCCCGTGTGACAACATTTTCTAGAGACCACACCAAAGCTCGACATATTCCTTTCATTTGTAAAGAACAGAATAAAACACCTCATCAAGGTTGGGCGTGTTTTTTTCTCTATTTTTTAAAAATAAATATTATCTATAAATCTAGTAATATTTCAAGCACTTCAAAGTACTGGGCAAAACGGGCTCAATTATAGTCCAACTATACCAACCCGTTTGTTTCTTTGGAAAGTCCGTTAATCATGAAATATGCAGGAGATGGCAGTATTAGTGCCATTCTGGTCACATTCAGGTTAGAAATTATAAATCACTAATTCAGGTGACTTAGCTCTGTGCACTTTTTATCATTTAATTATTTTCGTTATTGAAATCGATATGGGTACAAACAAACGGGGATGTATAGTCAGACTATAGATATACAAATCAATTTCGGCAATGTGATTTTAATTTATTTTTTTAATACCATTGGGGAAAAAGTCGAGGGTCGGCAATGAGAAACGGGGATATTCCGTCAACTGGAAGTAGCGGCACCGTCTTGCTTTGATGAAGAGTGCATGTGTGATTGAAGTCGCCGCCGAAGCATACTTTGGATGGCCAAACAAAACAAAGCCTCTTTTGTTAATGCGGCGGAAATAAACTGAACGGGTCATCAAAAGAAAGAAACCAGGATAACTAGGTTACATCTGAATCTAACAACCTCGGATAATTTTATTTGTGATTCTGGAAAGAAATTAATTTTTGGGGGGTTTATTTCAATTTTCAAAGACTTTTAAAGACCTCAGGGTAATATGCTCGATTTTCCCAAACTTTCAAGGCCTTGAAAATGCTACCTCGTTTTTCCCAAACTCTCAAAGACTTTCAAAGACCGTACGAACCCTGTCTAGGTTATATTACTATGTTGTAGCATTTTATATTTATTTTTACATCAAAATTAGACATTCTTACCTTAACATCCGAATTGGAATCAGTCTTTTTGTGGAGTTCAGTGTTTAATTTCGGACAATTTATTTATTTAAATTATTCCCCAGAACTAGAAGTGCTAATTATTACTTCTTGAATTACAGTCGACTCCACTTAACTGCACATCAATTAACTGCACACTCCGGTTAACTGCACGGTCTTGTGATGGGCCCGAGGGTGTGCAGTTGACCGGAGTCGACTGTATCTGTTTATTTTTTTTATTATTGTGAATTTATTCTGGACATTATGGATTATATCATTGTGACGCATCCAAAAAAAATGTTGACACATAAGCACATTCGAGGCGATTGGTTCAATATTTTTATCTATTCAGATCATCACTGCAATCCATTTGAAATTCTATACATCTTGACTTATTATAGAACTTTTAGGACTAATTGGGATATAATTAACAATATTGGAAGTTCTTTTTCAACTTTCACTTTGTATTCTAGGGAAATAAATTATTCGCTGAATTCTACTAAATATGCTTTTCGCTCTTTTCTGTTACTTAGTTTAACACCAAAGAGTCATAACAAAATCTTTAGAGAAGCATTAAAACTAAAATGATTGTGAAAGCTATATATGATATGTTTTACAAATCTCTCCAGTAGAATCGAGGGTCAAGACTGGAATTGTCCAACAAATTAAGCATGATAAGAAAAATATAATAATTTAAGTCTTCTGCCTATCACCTTGAACATCAAGGGGCTTTGCAAAGATTTCATCAACCTTGAAGTGGATGATTAGGTGATGCTATTATTATTTCGGATGAGGTGCTCATATACTGTTGTGAAATGTTGAAATTATAAGGGAAACCATTTGAGACAATGATTCAGAAGTTTATTTTCATGACTATGTCTCTGGTTTAAAATGTGGGTTATCTGGGGATTGGGAAATAGCAAGAACTTATCTTCACTCTACTCAAGTCAAAAATGAAATTAAAATATTACAGAAATACACAGGAAAATTGTTGTCAGTCTGGTGATAAAATTTCGGCTCTTTTGCCCATATCCCAAAATCCTCTTTGGGCTAAACTGTATGGTCCTTACACAATTGAAAGAAAAAAATAAATGACTTAAACTATATCCATAACACACCTTGGAGGAAGAAACAGAAACAACATTGTCAAGTAAATGTGTTAAAGGAGTATGTTGATCAGTATAGCAAAATTTTGTGTTCAATTAATTTAACTGTACATATCCACACAGTCAGGAAGTATATGATGGAATACAATTTAAATGTACTGCCTTTTATAACCAATCTACAGAATTTATAAATATAAAAACCATCTGGATCAAAATCTTTAACATCTACAACGAAAGGAAAAGAGTGAACCAAAACAGTTATTATTTTAATATAAGCACTTTGTTTTCAGATGTTCCAACAATAACAAATAAAATCTGTCATTATGCTAAAATTGTAGGTTCTACAACTGTGAAACAGAATCCTTACAGGAGGAATCCTCTCAAGTAGGATTATTTTCAACACAAAATTCAATATTTACTGGAGAATGATTTCACAGAACCTAATAAAGGTAATTAGAGTTCATAAAGTATTATTGTACTTAAACCAGATAATACATTGTGCATGTGTCCTGATTTTAGAAGTCAACAGTTTTGTCAAAATGTATTCATTTCCAATGCCAAGAATAGATGATTGCATCTTCCCAATTAGAAATGTGAAATATCACATTAAGTCTGACATTTAAAAGCATTCTGACAAATTCAACTGAAGTAAAAAGCAAATTGTTTTAGGCATTTGCATCTCTAGACGGATCTTATCATTACAAAGTGATGCCATTTGGTATAATAGTTCACCATGAACATTTCAGCATTTAATGAACATGATAAGATTTGGTCTAAAAAATATCACTCAGTCATACAGCTGAAACATCACTCTACATTTAAATTCAAAATTGTAAGTCATACTTTAAGAATAAAACTACAGAGCAGACAAGATCTAAGCGATGGGCTAATAATGTAAGTCCTCATAAAAAATACATATAAACATTTGATATCATGAACATACCAAATAATAATGGCATTATACGAACATGCAAATCTCGAAATAAAATCCCAAACACATCAGTGCCAAAATAATTTAAATTCAAGATAGAAAATAAAAACTCTGCACAAAAGTCACTTAAAATTAAATATTGGACCACTGCTTGCAATAAAATAAATGCTATATGCTACAAACAATATGCAAAATTAAAAGATTTTCAAGGGAAATTAATCCAATATCAAGATAAACAATGGTCTGCCAGCCTTCCATCATCATCTGATTGCTTTAATATATATATATATATATATATATATATATATATATATTCAAAGCAGAAAAAAAAACCAGACCTTCCTACCTTAAATATGACCAGTGTAATATAAAACACATTTTTCCTTGGTATACATATATAAAATTAAACTGTAAAACTTTATAATGGTTTTCATATCATATTAAACTTTACTGTTTGGCATACATTTGCTTTTATAAACATACTGATTATAAGAAGAAAAAAGTAACATTATATAATATTCCATAACTTAGCTGCATTGTTTTTTTCTCATTACATCTTAGCCATAGTAACAAAATTGTTCACTTTTGTGAAAGACAAAACAGAACACATGCATGAATGTTCCAACAGCATTTGTGGATATGGGAATATAAATCTGGAAGATACTATAACAAATTTATAAGAAAAACTCACACCTTCTTAACAGTTTTGATCTCATTACATCTACATATTTGATGGGTAATAATCATGCAATTAATTTCCCATCAGTATCTATTTTGTAGAAAATGAAAAGTCAGGTTTTACATGATTAAATGTTTTTGCAGTCTGTTGAAAACATATCAATTTAAACCCTCAGAACAACCGTGTCTCAGAAAATAAAGCCATACAAATAAGTAAAAACCCCTGTTTCTGATTGTTTAACCTATGCAGGGAACTTGGACGATCTTCTGCTTGTCATCAACGAAAATCCGGACTCTGTCTGTTCTAAAGTCCATTGTCACCACAGACCCATCTCGCACGACCTGAATCTGTGTAGTAATAATAATAATTATTATTATCATTATATTATTATTATCATTATATTATTATTAGTAGTAGTATTAGTATTATTATATTATCATCATTATATTATTAATATTATTATATTATTATTATCATTTTATTATTATTAGTATTAGTATTATTTTTATTATTATTATTATTATTATTATGATTATTATTTCTATTATTATTATTAATTATTATTATTATTATCAGCATCATCAACAAAATCATTATTATTATATTATTAAATACTAAGTGAACAGGAATGTTGATCAGTAACCTTTCAGTACAAAATGGTAAAGGGAAATACTTCTAAGATGAATCAACAGAAAGAAAAGATTTAGGGAAGGATAAATATAGACGTAGCAACAGAGTGAGGCATATTACACAAATATTTTTGTACTCCTTCCGAATTCTATCTTCTCCTTCCTTGGCACTCTAAAAAAAAACTTTTTCAATCAAAATCTATTATTATGTGTCACTAACAAATGCCCTATTAATTATCCAAGAAAACTCTTTCTAATGCATATATGATTGTTCTCTAGTTTTCCTTTTTCTTGTAATAAACTCAACATTGACTTGAAAAAAATGCAATTTTCAAACTCCTCATAATTTAAATAATACATATAGCATGTCCCAAGGTGCAGTAAATAATTACCTGGTGAGTGGAATAGGTAATGTAATATGAGGTAGGGTTAGGTTTATTTAGCAAACTCAAAATTAGCAAATTACAGATTTTGTGCAATAATTAAAGTAATGGATCATTTGTTACCTGAAGTCTCAAACAACTGTAATGGTAGAGCACCTTACTAGTGTAAGGATGGTCCAAGGTTCAATCACTTGTCCAGCTAAGAATTGTTCACACAGTTATGTTTTGAGAAGCATATATGAAACTTGCATTTGGAAAGTATTCTTCAAGTAAATAGGAAAGAAAATGTGGGGGCAGGGGGTTGGGGAGTGTATTTGGTTTCATCAGCCCAAATGCTATAAATTCAAAGACTGCAAGGTGAGTGATCGGTCTGTTCAAAGATTTTCTTCCTATTGTATGAAGACACTCTTCATTTGTCTACACCTTGTAAGGATTTTGAGTGTAAAGGAGTTTGGGCAAGTTTCAGATTTCTATGCATTGAACTTTATGAAGTCAAACATACTTTATATCATGAACAGTGCTGTGTTGAAGGGTACATTTGATAGTTTTTAGTATGAGAAAAACACTTGAAAACATTCATTTAACACAGCATTGTATAATGAAGTCTGACTGAATATACTTCAACAGTTAGGTGCAGTGTATCAAGCTGATCAAACAAAAAATGTTTAGCTAACTATCAATACTGAATAGGACAGTAACTGGAAAAGTGTAATACAG
This sequence comes from Unio delphinus, assembly GCA_029339505.1. Lineage (NCBI taxonomy): Eukaryota > Metazoa > Mollusca > Bivalvia > Unionida > Unionidae > Unio > Unio delphinus. The sequence continues at coordinate 25,073,958 of JAQISU010000046.1, forward strand.
AAGAAAAAAAATAGGATTGATCAGTATTCAATTAAATATTGGTTAATCAGTGTTTAGAACAGATTTTTATCACAATGGCAGTCAGTGGAGGTCCTGCAAACAGCATGTTACTCCTACCAGGCACCACCCCACCCCCTGGGCTAACTGAGTGCATAACAACTGGAATGTTTCCAGCACCTCGTTTTATTTACAGACTGGTGGTTAAAATTATGTTCTGGAAATACTTCAGAGGTTGTCTTACAGCATATGTCCTCAACCCTGATATGTATGTTTTGGACGTCCGATGATTACAAAACATATATATCATAGTCGAATGCTTACACTGTTGGACTTAGGGCCTCGTCTAAATCCAAACTTTACATACAAATGTAAAAATCTTATTTTCCTCGTAATCCTACAAATTGGAAAAAAAACACAACATATATCCTCGACTCCACATGTAAGACCTCAACGTTGATATTTATGTTTTGGGCATCATAAAATAAAACTATCATGTGCTATGTCTTACACTGAAGGACTAATCCTCGCCCTGTTATGGATTGTGCCCTCAACATGAATCTTAAAATACTGCAATACACTATTTTAAATATTACTGAAACCATCTAAATAGTTTATTAATTTTCAAAATGTTTGTGGTTCGAGCTCCTGATATTTTGACCACGTCAAGTATTTCTAAGATTGGAGAATTACCAAAGGACAAAGTGTTTAAATCGATTGTTTATGAAGTCAATGTATTATAAATATATGGATTTAGTGTAATTTCATTTCTTGCAAACGCATATTCTATTAAAAATTACTCTATATTCTGATTTTCTCTCAAAAAAATTCTTGTGGAACTTTGAGAACAATCACTGACCCTAGTCCAAGTACAACGTAGGTCCTCGACTGTGTTTTTGGCGTCGCCACTTTGTCTTAGATATAAGGTCGAGGTCTAACAAGTAACATGAACAAGGTATGTGCACACACACAACATGGGACATTTGAACAAATATAAACACACGCACGCACGCGTTGACAACTGTACGCACCATTCCCACCAATTC
>JAQISU010000046.1:25077500-25237500 GCA_029339505.1 Unio delphinus
CATGTGTATGACTGTTGTTACCCGGGGTGAAATGCATTATCAACTTTAGTTGACATTTTAATAATGATAAAAACCCTATGATCGTACATTGCAATGTAAGATAAGTGACGTATAATGCGACTGTTGATTGCATGTATTCCGTAATTAAATGACCCCCCCCCCCCCCCATTATGGCTAGCTTCACAAAGCTTGTAGTGAATTGCTTCCTAAATCACAAGAATGATCACTGAATGCTGTATACATTTTCTCGACAAGCAAAAGAGGATGTCCATTCCCACGAATAAAACTTACACGAGTCAACAATTGTCTCTTGACGTGATTTTTTTTAGACTTTATCCCATGGGGAAAAACGAACATCGCTTATTCAGGAAATTTCATCTCAAGATTTTATAATTTAGTAACTATAGACAATTTAAAATCATATACAAGGCGGATAACAACGATGTTGTACTTTTAAACACCATGTTTGATGCAATAAAACAAACAACACAAACTAATAATTTCATACAGCATTTTGCTGTTATTTCAAAAATACTAGTGAAGTGGAAAAAGAAAATTAAAAGTTTTTTGGGTTGAAGTGGAAATAAGTTCAATTCAATATGAGACAAAACTTTCGCTTTTTTTGGGGTTAGAGCAAAGAATATATTTATTTATGAAGATCTTTAATTAAAAAAAAAAATATGCAAAAGCCAAATTGGATTTTAAAAAAAATTAGTCCAGGCAGATAGGGTGTGCAATTAGTTTAAAGGAATAAAGGAATGGTACTACTCATTTGTATTGGCTAAACTTTGTACAAAATATACATAACTGGTAGCTTTAATTTTAGACTTCTACACAGAACCATTGCCACAAATCAGTTTGTTTTTTTTTTAAAAAAAAGGATTAATTTAAGTGATAATGATAAACGCACCTTCTATAAGTAGGGAACAGAACAAACTGAGCACTAATCATATGATATGACTGTTTGGTTACTGGACATTTTGTAAACTATTTGTGGAATATGTCAAACTTACAACCCAAATTTTAAAATTACGCTAAAAGATGTCTTCATTGGAAGAAAAAAGCCTTAATGATCTTTTCAGCTTTCTAATATTGCTGCCAAAATATGTTATCATATAGGAGGCTATAAAAATGTGTCACCAAAGTGAATACTAGAAGTTTGATTTCTTTGTTTATCCTTTATTTCACATCAAAGAAATAAATAGGCAATATAAAACACCTTGGGGTTTGTAAATAAGTTAGTTTTAAATACAATGTGTGTGTGTGTGTGAGAGAGAGAGAGAGAGAGAGAGAGAGAGAGAGAGAGAGAGAACAGTAAAGATCAGGACGGAAATTAGTCTTAAGGTAATGCCTCATAAAACTGATCAGGGGGTGATGTGAAGAATATGTTGAAAGCATGGCAACGTATGTTCAATTTAACACATTTTCAAAAAGCTTTGTTAATTGGATAAATAAATTAGACGAATGGCATCATGTTATGAACTTGAATCAGAAGCCAGAACAATGCTTGTAATCACACAATCGCTCGTACCGCTCAAACATCACCTATGTCTTGCGTACAATCTTCCTGTGTGTGTCTTAAGCAGTGCCACCGGCTAAATTCATAGAGGGCGTTGTTTTCAATTTCATGACATTGCTTACGTGTTGGACAGCAGTTATGTGAATTTTAATTACATCCAAAATAACAACTTCTAAGCGATTAAGGTGCATGACACCAGACACATTCATAATTAACCCCAGAAAGTATATGAGCCATTAAATCATAGGTGTTTACTTTTCGTTGATGCTGAGGTGAATCCGGAAATAAGTCGATGCTTACAATCATGAACTGGAAACAGAGTACTGTCGTTTGTTTGATAACTGCATTCTTCCTGATTGCTGAGACTGTTGGAGATAGTGATTCCAAACATGACGTAAGTATCTTTCCTTTCTAACTTTTTATTCAGTTTTTATTTACAAGCTTAATGGTCCGAACAAGTTATCAGGTCAGATCGATTCGTGGACAGATTCGGTCGTAAGTAGAGATGGAAACAAACCTCTCAATATCACAATTCATGGTGAGAAAGTTCAAATATCTGGGATCTCTTATTACAGAAGATGGTAGGTGTGAAGAAAATGTGAAAATAAAAATTGGAAATGCAAATGATTATTTAACAAGGAAAAGGAATTTGTAACAGAAAATTAAAAAAGATTTGAGAAAGAAGATTGTTAAAACGCTGATATTGAGTTTAACATTGCATGGAGCAGAAACAGACACGACGACAGGAATGAAGAAAGAAGGTTATATTATTATCATACCATCCCGTTTGTTTCTACCTCGCTACCAGTGTTAAAAACAAGGCATCAAGAAATGCGCAAAAATTTATTCATTTATAATTTATAACCTGTCGGTCCCAAACATGGTCAAGTCGTTGGTGTTTTTATAACAAACAGGAGATTCTTTAACAACAAGGCCACCATACTTGCTTGGACCATTCTGTATTCAAGCAACAGTTGTTATATAGTTCTCCGTCTTTGATAATCTAAATATATAATCTTAGTAATTTAGTAAATTTTGGAGTTACATTCCTTTATACACATGTATTAAAAGAGTTCCTTCAGTTTATTTGTTCACTTTGTTTTAGAAATATTATAATTAGACATTGCAGATATTGGATGCAGACAGCACAGTTTATACTTGAATAGAAACCAGAAATGGACAGCGAGCAGTCTGTCAGCTTATTTACATCGGGAGCATTTGTTTAAGTTGAAACATGAATAGGTTCACAGTGTTCTGACACTTCTGTCCACCTTGGTACAAATCAAAGTTATGTCAATGAATTCAATTTCTAAGTGTTTTTCATTTTCTATATCCTTAATGCTTTTTTTAATTAAAAAAATTGGTTGGGGTGAGGGACAAAAAAAATAAGAGGATGTACAAATACTATAGGAGCTTTTGAGATGTGGATTTTTAGATGTATAGAGAAAGTCAGCTGGAGTGATAGGAAAAATAAATGAGGCTTTGGTACTGAGTTTTAGTTGGTGAAATGAAAAGAATGTTGCAAGTAATTTTAGAAAAAGAGAAAGGATGGATAGAAATATTGTGAGAGGTGAAAGCATTTAAAGGGAAGTAATAGAAGATAGAATGGATGGAAAGTGACAAAGAGAGAAACTAAAAATTATGCATATGGGTGACCTCAAAGATGGACAGTCATAAAAGTGATGAAGCATACAGCAGTGCCAAAAGAATAATGGAAAAGAGGGATGCCTCAAATTTGCAGTATTGAATAAAACTAATAAATGAATAAATGATCCACAGTACTTGTTTCTCAGTAAAATCAAAAGTAAAAAAGTAAAGGAAACGACACATTGGGAGTATTGGAAGATGTTATGGTTTGTTTACCTCTTTCTAATGATATTGGCTTGTGGGTCAGATTATTACAAGTGTTGATTGATGAGTGCATGCAGATTCATATCATGGACAGATTTAGACATTATGGACAGATTCAGACCAGGGATGATTCAGATATCATTATGGACATATTCAGACAGTATTATAGACAGATTCAGATATCATTATAGACATATTCAGATAGTATTATGGATATATTCAGACAGTATTATGGACATATTCAGACAGTATTATAGACAGATTCAGATAGTTATATACCAATTCAGACAGTAGTATAGATTCAGATAATATTATGGACAGATTCAGAAAGTATTATGGATTGATTTAGATCATGTATGATTCAGACAGTATTATGGACAGATTTAGATCATGAATGATTCAGACAGTATTATGGATTGATTTAGATCATGTATGATTCAGACAGTATTATGAACAGATTTAGATCATGGATGATTCAGACAGTATTATGAACAGATTTAGATCATGGATGACTCAGACAGTATTATGAACAGATTTAGATCATGAATGATTCAGACAGTATTATGGATAGATTTGGAAAATATTACAGCTGATTCAGACTAGGATCAATAAATATCCCCTTGACCAGTACCTTGACCAATACTGATGGGTGATGTTTGGATCTGTTCTTACCTATTTATCTGCAACATATCTGTATGTTTTAGATATATATTTGTATTTCATGTGGCTTTTTGAGTTACAGTCAGTTGAAGGGTCCTTTCATTGATATGTGCAGAATATTGTTGGATCAAGTCCTGGGTTTGACAAATTGTAAATCCACATAGAATAGCATAACACTAACTCCTGTGGCTGTTTCAAATCTTGTTGCTACATACTGCTGTTCAGTCAGATACACCAACCAATAATATAAAAATAATAATAATAATAATAGTAATAATATAATAACAACAACAATAATAATAATAATAATAATAATTCTTTATTTAACAAGGGTAGCTCAGTGAGAATACAGTTTCTCGATAATTTGATATTTTTTTGAGAGAAGAGAAATAGGTTCTTCCCGAATCAAACCAAGAGCCTTTTTTATGTATTGGGGTTGACCACTCCAGTGGCCTAGTGGGGGAAGAAAACAGTTTGGATACTATTGTTAATGAGGTTAACTATCAATTAAGTTATTACAGGTGCAGCAAATTTTAGGGCCATTGGGCCTGTTTTGTCTCCCATGAGGCCCTCAGCTACTCTCTAATAGTCTACATGAATGAATCTTACTAATAATATTTATAGGATAAGTAAAGTCACAATTATTAAAGACAGATTAATGTGCACAGAGACATAACATTTGGAATAGAAACAATAGATTTTACAAGATATAATGACAGGTATAAATAAATTAAATATCAAGTATTTTTTCAGGTATTTTTCTTTAAAACCTTCAACAGAAGTGGCTGATCTAACTGACATGGACAAATAATTCCATTTAGTTTTCTCATATATTCAGGCATACATGTATTAGTTTTTACATTTACAAACAAATACTGCCTTTTGAAAGTTTATTATGTCATTTATTTAAAGCCATTTTGGTTCATGAAAAAGGATGTATCAAGGAGCATACAGAATTAGGCAAACTTCTCTTTTGTATCTTGTTAATTCTTTCCGACTCTTGTGACATTTTCCCCATATTGTCAAACAATAATCAGTACATGGCATTGTAGTACATTTTTCTATTTTGTATGGGACGGTATTTCTTAATTTTACTGTAACATATTAAAGTCAATTTATTGTTGTGTAAAGTATTTGATGTGTTATTATTCAAATTATTTCTTCTCTGGAAATATTTACAGTGTTTTGATAACATTCTTGGAAAAAGAGACTTGATTTTATGCTGAAATTTCAATAAGAACTTTTTGGTGGATTGTATTCTGAGCCAGTATAAGACAGTTTACACATATGAGCCATCATTTGTTGAATTTTTACAAAGCTTATTGCAATTGTGACTTTCAGATTTTTGAAAGCTGTATAGTATTTCCATTGGCTATTTTCAGTGGACAATAGAACATGATCTTTAAGTGGTCATTGTCAGATCTTCACATAGGACAATGTAGATCTGATTTTTATCAAACTTTTAGACCTAGTTGTTAGGATGTTTTATGTCTTATCAGAAAATGAAAGAGAAAGGTGGAGAACTTTTGCATAACAGACAACCAGACACACTAATATTAACCAGTTAAAATGGCCAATTGTAAAATATTGAGCATAAAACTACATGACATGTACATCTGCAAGTGTTATGGGTGGTTGGGGGTATAAAATAAATACTATTATATATCCCACCCCTTTTGGTACTCAATATGTAGGAGATGACCGCCCTCGATATAATTATCTCAGTTCGAGTAGTGAAACTTATAGATGGAAATATATATAGAGATCTGAGCAGATATATTAACCAGTATTACCCAGATATATTGAACAAACACGAGCCCCCGTACAGATGAACAATTTAATCAATTACATAAACCAACTGTGAAAATTCCTTACATTAGGAATACACTCTGCTTTTAGAAATAAAACTTTCACCGAATTACAAGAAAACACAAATAGATTTAAATAAACTAGCCAATCTGTTACTGATAGCTTCAGTTCATCATAGGATCAAGTGAAACAATCAAAATCAACACCTTTTACGATTTCATAACCTGCTAGTCCCCAGTTATTCTGCTTCCTCTGTAGCTGTTCAGAACTTTGGATCTCACCTGTTTTAAGGGATCAACCTTCATTCAAAGGTTTATTGATTATTTAGTGTTATGAACTGTTATGAGAGAACACCTGTCTTGAGAGACCATTATTTATTGGCAGAAGGGTTGTCTTTCAAACAAGGTTATACTTTGATTTTTTTAAAATAAAAAACAGACCCATCATTTTCATACAGAGAACACTCTTTTAAAAAAATGCCAACCTTATCCTACTTTTTGCACAGGTTCACCTGTCTGTGTATACCCAAGATAAGATCTGAGGTCAAAAGTATCAAATCCAGACACAAAATCGAATTCCAACCACATGTGAATTTTGGGTGAAAAAAAATAAGTAGAAAATATTTGGTTTTTCTCTCTGTATTTTGTAGTGCAACTAAAACTGCCAGAAAAAAAACTGAATTTGGCTCATATAAATATAACTTGTTGTTTGAAATGGATCTTAGTTCATACATAGATAAATTTTGAACAATTTAAAGTTACATTTAAGATACCGGTAAGTAGGAGCCAAACCATGGAAGGATTTGTAGAATTGTTATGCCTTATGAAAACATGTTTCTGCTGAAATGGAAGCCACTTTTGGGTTTTAAGATTTGCTGATGGTGTATCAAAATCAGCTTCAAGAATAACTCTAGCTGCTCTTTTTTGAAATTTCAGTAATATTTCCTGATTTTCTGTATCACTAATATTCAAGATAGTACAACAATATTCCAGTTTTGGCATTATATATACATCATACAATATCTTTCAATGTTCGTGATGTAGATAAGATTTTAATCTGTTCAAGAGATAAAGCAGGGAGTTAACTTTTTTAATGACCTTCACAGCCTCTATTTTCCAGCACAAGATATTGTTTATTATGATACCAAGTAGTTTTTTTATTTTCAGACTCTTCTGCAGATTCTGCTTTGCTGCACACTTCTAGTTGAATTTTTCTCTAATTCCAAAATGTATACTTTCAGGATAAAGATGAAAGCTCAGATGAAGGGTCTATGTTCTCCGCACTACGAAAGAGTAAGGGAAATGTGGGTTTCCTCCATGCATTCATTGCCAGTCTGTCCATGATCATTGTGTCAGAGCTTGGTGACAAGACCTTTTTCATTGCAGCAATAATGGCTATGAGACATTCCAGATTGATTGTACTTGCTGGAGCACTAGGTGCTCTTGTAGCTATGACTGTCCTTTCAGGTAAGAATTAATTAATATTTCACTTCATTTTGGTAATACACTATAACTATACATGTACTTAACATAGGTAAGGTAAGAATGCAGTCAATCTGAAGAGCAAACTATCCGTAATAATATCAAGACAGTTTTAGAAATTTCTTACAAATTGTCAAGGAATATATATATATATATATATATATATATATATATATATATAGTGGATTTAGGGCTAGAATATGTGTTTTATTTCATGCTTGAGAACTTATTTATTCTTACGGTTATGGTCACAGGATAATATATTATTTATGTTTTTTTTTTTTTTTAGCTTTTTATCATAAGAGCGAGCTATTTGAGGCACAATAAAGAATCGTGATCAACTTGTGCTTAATTGCATCTCATGTATCATATTCAGGATTGTATCTTTAAGGTCAGGATATTGGAATATTTATAATGCCCTTTGTCTCAATTTTCTTCATATACCTTTTTTTTTATAGATATGACGATGAAACTGGGTTAATTTTTCCATTTTTTCTCAGAAACTGTACATCTCTGTCTTAGTATGAACATTTATGGCCTCAACATGGTAGCCAGTGGACAAATGTTTACTGAATTTGCTTGTTTGTGTTATTGTTTTTATTACTTCACCTAGCCATAAGGTCCAATGAACTTTTGGTAAGTATTGTAATATCTGCTACATGTTGTGAACCATGATTCTGTCCACTAACAATTATTTGTTGCCATCATCGAGTCCCTATTTCTGATCCAATGTTGATCAAGCTTGAAATCTATGCCTTTATCGTTATAAGAGGAGTTCCATAACGAACGAGATCTGTGAATACTATTGAGGTGATCTGATATCTGATTGGTTGAGATTTTTACCACTCTTGAGGCTGGTGTTAAAATCTTGGATGAGGTTGATAAAATAAGCAAAATCTGTATTAATGAGGTGGTCTTGCATCAGTTCTGCTGAGCTTGTCACTATAGAATCCATATAAATTTGGTCAAAATTGAAAGAAGAGCTTTTATCATCAAGATCTTGGACAGTTTCAAAATTAAACGGAATCTTGCCTATTGCCGAAGTGATCTTGCATCTGATTGGCTGGGATTTCTGTCAAACTTGAAGTTAGACTTTTCATCTGATTTTGATCAGGCTTCAAATGGATATTATATTAATGAGAAATCTCACATTTGATTAACTGTGCTTGTTACCTCTCCTGATCATGAGACTGTTTCCTGTACAATAATATTGGTTAATATCTTTATATCAAGACCTTGGATGACTTTGATTATGAGCTAGAGACTCTGTATTAATTACACTGGTCAACAGTGAAATCATTACTGACTTGAAAAGGCCCTAATCTGTAGTATTTTGGTGTGCCGAACACGAATATAACCGTGAAATTTTTTTATTGGCTCTCGTTTTGAAAATATTCATATACCTCATTTTTTATGTTTCACTGTGTAAATTTCTCCAGTAGGACTGCAGCAACATCCGGAATAATGATGTAACATTGCATAATACCATCATGCTCACATCATCCACAGTTGATTGCATCATTTTCTGATGCAATGCAATACTAATGCCATGCGGCTGCTGAAGTAAGTTGACATCAGCTGTGTACTATACATGTGTAGGCCTATTATACTAATGCCAGGCGGCTGCTTAAGCTGACGTAAGCAGTGTACTATATAAAGCCCAATCAGATAGGTTCAGCATTTAAAATATTTTAGACGTTGTGCGAGACAGTTCAAGCTACTGTTACATAAAACTTATTATTTTATCCATTTACGTACAATAAAGAACAGTAATGCCTCGAAAGTGTGTTAATACCGCGGACAATTTTTGCTATATTTGTGGGGAAGTGACATTTGCCAACCAGAAGAAAAGTATCAATTCTCAAGTGAAGAAGGCATATCATCTTTACTTCGGATGCAAGGTTGGTGACCAAGACAAGCCTTGGGCTCCGCATATATGCTGTGCTACATGTACAACACAGCTTTCACAGTGGTTGAATTGCAAAAGGTCATCAATGCCGTTTGCAGTCCCAATGGTGTGGAGAGAGCCAATCAACCACCTAAATGACTGTTACTTCTGCTTGGTTCCTCCTCTTTCCGGCGGAATAACGAAGCGAAAGAAGTCAAGAATAGTCTACCCAAACATTCCGTCTGCATTGAGACCAGTTCCACATGGTGAGGGACTTCCTATTCCAGAACCTCCAGCAGAATATTCTCTTGATTCATCTGACGAAGACAAAGGTGAGTCGACCTGTTCTTCTCCTGGTCCATCAGCATGCAGTGATTCAGATTTTCACTGTGGTGCATCATCAACCCCACACAGAATAACACAGGAAGATCTAAATGACCTGATTCGTGATTTGGACTTATCAAAGAACAAGGCAGAATTGCTAGGATCAAGACTCCAACAATGGAATCTTCTAGAAGAAGATGTCACAATTACTGCATATCGAAAGCGCCACCAGCAATTGGAGCCTTTCTTCAGAAAGGAAAGTAATCTGATATTCTGTTCCGATATTGAGGGCCTCATGAATGCTTTAAAAATCACTCATGACCCACAAGAATGGAGACTATTTGTGGACTCTTCGAAACTGAGTCTCAAGGCTGTGCTTTTGCACAATGGAAACATTCTTCTATCTATTCCAGTAGCGTATGCTGTCCACATGAAAGAGACATACGATAACTTAAGGCAGCTACTGAATTCCATTGAGTATAACAAGTACAGCTGGCACCTCTGTGGTGATTTGAAGGTAGTTGCCCTTTTAATGGGACTGCAGCAAGGATATACAAAATACATGTGTTTCTTATGCGAGTGGGATAGCCGAGCAAGGGAAATGCACTACATGAGGAAGGAATGGACTCACAGGCAGAATGTAGCCATTGGAGAGAAGAATATCCAACACCCAGCTCTGGTTGAGGCTCAGAAAATCTTGCTACCACCCCTTCACATCAAACTAGGTTTGATTAAGAACTTCGTGAAAGCCATTGACCGGACTTTGCCAGCATTCCGATACCTGCATGAAAAATTCCCTCGACTCAGCGAAGCAAAGATTAAAGAAGGAGTTTTTGTGGGTCCTCAGATTCGAGAGCTTTTCAAAGATGACCGGTTCAACAACTTGCTGGAAGGTGACGCGAAACAAGCATGGAATGCTTTTCGCCTAGTTTCTACAAACTTCCTCGGAAATGTTAGGGCAGAAAACTATAAGGAACTAGTAGAAGACATGTTGATGAAGTATAAGAAACTTGGCTGCAATATGTCTCTAAAGATTCACTTCCTTCATTCCCATTTGGATTTCTTTCCTAGCAACTGTGGTATTGTTAGTGATGAACACGGTGAACGTTTTCATCAAGATATCGCAACAATGGAACAAAGATACCAAGGAAAATGGTCCACTACAATGCTGGCTGACTACTGCTGGACACTCCTCAGAGATGCTCCTGAACAGCTGTACAAGAGACAGGCGAAGAAACCTAAGATGTAGTCAATGACTTGATTTTTTATGGGTAGGCTATTACAGTTGACCTTTTACTATTGGAATGCATTTCGTTATGTAAACATTAATTTCTTGCAGATTACAAAAAAACTAGAGCCAATTTTGCAATTTGACTGTCATATTCGTGTTCATCACATAAAAATTGATAAGAATTGACTAATTTTATTTCAGTAACATGACTTTTGTAAAAATTTGTTGTCCAGTGTTATGCCATTAACTTTAAAACAAATTTTGGGGGTATGTAGAAAAATAAGTTCAATCAAAATGTTATAAAGTTCTGTTGGCAGTTTTACTTTGGTTTTGTTCTTATATACAAACCTGCTTAGAGAAATGGTTAACTGTCAGTGTATGTAAGCTAGGTGAACAATTTTAAGACCCACTTCAGGTTATTGAATTTACTTCTTTTTCTTTCTTTTTTTTTAGCACTCCTGGGTTATGCTACAACTATTATTCCAAGACAGTATACCTACTATGTGTCATCAATATTATTTGCTGTGTTTGGATTTAAAATGTTAAAAGAAGGTTTGTACACTATTTTATTTTTTAGAACAGCCCAATTTTATTTTTTAGAACAGCCCAGCTTTAGACATGTTTTTGATGCAATGGGTAAATTTCTAGTCTACCTTTATACACATTCTTGTCTAGTAGCATAATTATATTGGGTAGTCATACATAAATTTGAATACATGTTTACCTGTGTTAAGTGCACAGTGAACTCTTAAGAATCTCTGCCTACCAGAGCATAAATACTACGAATCAAAGTCACCTCATGGAGACAAACATGCACGCACACACATGGGCCAAGCATTGAATTTCTGTTTCTAATGATCACTTTATTTGGCTCAACCTTTTTGATCTTTATTCCATACACCCACCTATCTTTATATATAGTAATCCTTGTTTTCGTTATCCATCCCATCAAACACAATGTTATTAACTATTTCCAAAGTTTCTTGATTGATTCCCATGAAATTTGGTAAATGTTATCACTGGAAGATGTGAATAGAAACTAATCACTTTGCTTCTGCAAGTTAATTTGAGTTATTGCCCATTTTGTCTTTAAGCTTAATTTGGTTTATGATTTTTAGTGTCTGACACAATCACGTTTGTCCGAGTTTTTGATGGATTACCATAAAACTAAATATTGTAGACATGGTATGTATTTGTATATGTATATGTATCAGCACATTTTGTTTGAGTTGTTGCCCTTTTTCTCCTGTAGTTTGATACAGTGTATAAGTCTCATTAGCATAAATAGTTCCCAATTTTTTGATAAATTGCTATGAAACTTAAAATTATTATAATGGTTATTACCAGAAGATAGGCATATCAAAATATTGCACTGCTTCAGCAGTTTTGTTACAGTTTTGTTAGTTTTGTTACAGTTTTGTTACAGTTTTGTTACAGTTTCTGCCCTTTTTGCTGTGTAGTTTATTATAGGGGTTTCAACATTACTATCTCACCAGAGGGTGTATCGGTGCAGCTCACTTCCGGATAGTTCAATAAGTAAGGATGGCAGATGTAGATATAAAAAAAAGTGACAGTGGAGGATATAAACAGGAACACTGTGAAAAGGCTGAAAAGAGTTCTTAAAGAACACAGACAGAATGTGTCAATTGATTATCCTTTTTTAGCAGCTAGTCCAGATTCTCTGGTGCATTGTAAAGAAATGAGAGGCATTGTTGAAGTGAAATGCCCATTAAAATACAGGCATTTGACACCCCTTGAAGCAGCACAGAAAAGTGATTTCTACTGTAGTATTAGAAATGGCAAGATTAAACTGAAATTCAATTACACTTACTACATGTACTACCAGGTACAAGGATTGTTAGCCTTGACTAATCATAAATGGTGTGACTTTATTTTGTGTGGACACCAAAAGGACTACATGTGGAGAGGACTTGGTTTGATAACAAACTCTGGGAGGAGAGAATGTTACCCAGTTGAAGACCTTTTACATGACAAATATTCTGCCAGAAATGTTCTGTTCTCAAGTAGAAATGAAAGGTTTTCCTCTTTACCTCACAAAATGAATTAAATTCAGGACTTTGATGATTCCATTCATTATTGGGACAACAATTTTAAATTAATTGATTCACTTAGTTTGATATCGACCTCTGTACATATAAATTTTACATTTGTTTCTGGGCAAGATAAAATTGTTGTAATTTGCACAAGCTTTTACAAATAAAGAAGAAATATTGATAACCACATTTACATTACAGTTGGTTAAATGGAGAGAGAGAGAGAGAGAGAGAGAGAGAGAGAGAGAGAGAGAGAGAGAGAGAGAGAGAGAGATGGCTGATCATCAATACATAAGACAAAAAGAAATGGGGTGGTAAAAGATAAATGAGCATGACATTTTTATCCAAAGTGCCGCATCCATTTTTAATTTTATTTCCAAAATAATTGTTACTTTAATATAAATAAAATTTACACATAGAAGGGTCCAACAAATCATGTTTGCTGGGTTTGGGTTACCTTATGTTGATTTCAGGTAAAATAGTGAGTTAGACCTGTACAAGTGATAGCTGGAGTGTTGTTAGTGCAGCACAAATTTTGAAAACATCTGATGCTGTTAAATAACAACAAATTGGCTTCACCCCATTAAGGATTTTAAAAACTTTGAATACTTCATAATTGTATTAATATGTTTCTTTAACATCCACACTCTATACTGAATTACTAAACATATCTTTGCAACATAATTTAAGCAATAAGATAGCAATTATTTTGTAATGATATGTCACCTGACAAAAGTTTTACCACATTTGATAGAACTGAGGCACTGACCATTTAATTTTCGAAGATGGATGATGGGGCTGATATATATTTTGAGGAGGGTGTCTTGCTTTGGGTGAAGGACAATTTTTTGTTATGTTGGCTAATATGGTGCGAAATTCTGAACTATCCAGAACTGGAAATTTTTCTTGGGTATGCACATTGGAGCTAAGGGAGGTAATTTTAAGCACTATGATTAGTAACTCTGTTGCAAACATGAAACCCCCTTTAGTGTATGGCATGAGCTCGTTATTCCAATAGTTTTAATGTACTTCCAAGAATTTGAGTCTGTCTCAGTAAGGCATTTGATTTTTGTCCGTACATTTGACCGTTTTTCAGGAAAGTTGTAAAAAATATGATAAACTGTTATTGTAAAGCTGGAAAACATAATTAAAAGTTCGGTATTCAAAACATGCAGCAAAAATAAACATTATGTTCAACTGTAAAGTTTGTAAAGTGCACATATACTTTATTTACCATTAGTACAGTTGCTTAAACT
Organism: Unio delphinus; assembly: GCA_029339505.1. Classification (NCBI taxonomy): domain Eukaryota; kingdom Metazoa; phylum Mollusca; class Bivalvia; order Unionida; family Unionidae; genus Unio; species Unio delphinus. The sequence continues at coordinate 25,091,574 of JAQISU010000046.1, forward strand.
CTAGTTCAAAACCCTATGCTGCTCAATGGCTTGTTGCTATTTCTCAGCTTGACATAATTCTTGGAAATTCTTTTTCCATTTAACATGATGACGGCAATCATATCACCAGCCACAAGTCATACTCAAATTGACATGTGATGTCCAATAAACCCAACCATGGCCCTACCAGCTTTTATTCAGAAGAATATTTGTTTTTATTCTTTTGTGCTGATTGTTAACACTTTTCAAGAGGCTGATTGTCCCTTTCATCTTACACATGCAATGTTTGCTGGATGCCAATTGTACAAATATATAAGACCCTTTGCATGAACAAAGAGGTGCAGTTCAAAACATCTGAGGGTGTAAAGTAGTTAGTCTGGTTCCCTGGATAGTTCCACTAAGAAACCTGGATCCAAATTAAACATGGATGAACAAATTTTCCAGACTTACTTTTTGCTTTTAAAGGGTAATTTTCTTAAGACATGGCAAAATAGTAAATGTTGGCAGATCTATCTTCTGATCACAGCTAATCTCATGATTGTTTTCATCACTGCTGATAATAGAAAACAAGAGTTAATGTGGTGACTTTTTGTCTGTTAGCACAAGTTTGTTAGCACTGCTGTACCTAAACTACAGGAATGATTGACAGAAAACATATTCTAGTTGACCATAAATCATAAATGACATTTATATCCGTCAGACATCCACCATTGCCACCATGGCAGCCATATTGATAATCATGTTATGTTGATGCTAGTTACATAAAATATACTAGTGCACATTGAAAATATGCTGCTAGTAGTGACTATATGTCCAGAAAAACTAGAATGTACATGTCAATACAAACTTCTGACCTTTTTTCACTACTAGCAGCATATACTGGAATACTGGTAGCTTACAGAGTGGCTTATTTCTGGTTCATTGTCCATTGTTTTTCTGTTAACATAAACTTTTTATTAAAAACTACTTGCCATGAAACTCTACATGCACATTTATCCGAAGGTCTAGTTGGTCCTAAATGAACAGGGTACTGTTAGGACATCCAATATGACTATGACAGTGGTCATTTTAAAAATCAAATCTTGTTATCAGTACATCTCCTACATCAAAATTTGAGCACCATTCCACATAATTATCAAAGTCCAAAGACTTAAAGGTTAATTTCATTTATTGCTCTAGTAGTTTAAGACTAAGTGGTTAGAACATCTGCTTCAAATGTGAGAAACTTGAACCCCAGCCGAGTGATATCATAGAGTTATCAAAATGGTACTAGTAGCTGCCTCGATTGGCACTCAGCATTAAAGAGGTTAGAGTTAGACTGGTTGATCTGGTGCCAAGATAATATAACTTGGTGGGACATAATGCCACATGTGTGAAATTGTGATGCCCCAGGCTGACATCATAGCAGTATGAAAGAATTTTTGAAAATATACGTTCAAAATTTAAATCACACACACACACACACACACACACCTCATTCAAAGGGGCTTCACTTTCTTCCTTGGAAAGAGACAATTCCATATTTGTGCATTTAAAGAACACTAGAAAACTAATTCACCATGGGTTGAATATGATCAGGATACAGAACAAATGTGTTCAACCTTTTTAAAGTTCCCTGATTTAGTCAACAGGGTCAGCACCCTCTACCACGATTCAACAAAATTAAAGGTTGATTTGACTTAAGTTATATTAGTCTATAATCCTGATTTGACTTAAGTTATATTCAGGGATGGTCCTGGCTTTTAAAAAGCTGTCGCCAAAAAAATCGCCAACATCAATATTTTGTCGCCAATTTTCACAAAGTGTCGCCATAACAAGTAGTGTACATTTTTCCAAGTGTTAATTTAGTCTGTTAATGTAAAAGGCAATGAAAATGACAAAAGATGGATTAATTAATTGAATACTTTAATTACAACAAGCATTAACAAAATGTTACAAAGTGTTACGTGAAGATCCGTCACGATTTTACGGCTGCCCACTTGCTGAATGCAGTTTCAAAGTCAAAATTTTCATATTGGTACATGCTGATTCTCATTAAATTCTCGAGAGATGAGATGCCGAGTTTATTTCTGATGTCAGTTTTTATGAGGTTCATCTTACTGAATCCTCGTTCACAGTCAACAGTGCTGACAGGTGACACCAGTAGTCTCTCAGCAGCCGCAGATGCGCAAGGGTATATTGTCCTGGATCTCACTAATTGTATGGCCTTTGTACTCAAAATTACATATACCTGATGAATCTAAACTTGGTTCTGCTGGAATCTCAGAAAGAAACCTAGAAACGTTACTACCAGACTCTAACCTCAGATTTTCAAGAAGCTCAACAGTGGAGTGGAGAAGGGGATTAACCTCGGTAAAGTCAATATCAGATCTCTGATAAGCTTGACACAGAACTGCCAAAGGCCTGAGAATGTCAGCCATATAGTGTGCTGTATAAACGAATTTGAAACAAGCAATGGGCTTATACATTGCAAGAGCCTTTGCAGAGTTGTCTTCCAAGAAGACACTAACTAGAGCTTGAAAATTATCAACAACTGCCTGTACACTACCTTCAAAATTCAGCCACCTTGTGTGGAATACCTGATGCATGCGAGTGTAAGAAGACTCTAACACTGACAATTGCCTCAAGTCTACACATATTACGAGGGGAATAGGCAAAATACTTGTACATATTATTCAGTATATCTTGAAACTTAACCAAGTATCCAACCTCGTCAGCTGCAGCGCCTGTACCCAGAGCTAACCGATGTGCAATGCAGTGAGTTGCAAGCAAACCTTTAGTAGCCTCCTTCCACCTGGTAACAACACCACTCTTGCAACCCAACATGACTGCAGCACCATCCGTTGATACACCAATCAGATTGTCCAGACTAAAACCAAATGACTGAATTAAACCTAACAACTCTGAATATATAGATTCTGCATTTGCGGTTTGAAGCTGACGAATACCTAGAAATTGAGTCACTGGTTAAACACTGCCAGCCAAATTAGTTAGGTACCTAACATAAACAATCAAATTCTGATGTACTGAAACATCTGTGTTCTCGTCAAGCATGACGCTGTAAACACGAGATTCCTTGACCTCGGTAGCCATCTCATCAACTATTACATCAGCCAACGACTGCTGAAACTCACTGGTGCTTCCGTGACCGTCATACGATGTGTGCTTATCTACTTTGAGGTCCGAGAGTTGGGTGGCGCCCTGAAATAGAAATAATCATTATTTTTGTATGTCATAAATATTTCATTTATTATTATACATGTTCTGACCGTGTGTGTGTGTGTATATATATATATATATGATTAACAAAAAGTGGCATTTATATAACAATCACGGTGTACTACAGTAATATCACATTTAATATATTAAGGTTATACATGTGTTTTTCCTTATGTTACTGTCATTTAAATACATAGAATATTACTGTTAACAAGCTATAATACAATATTCTCAATACCTGTGTGATACACAACTGAGGCAGCTTTGGGACAATTGTATTAGCCAGGTTGTAGTAAGCCGCAAAGAAAGTGTTCTGCATAGCACTAATAATAGCAATTTTGCTTTTGCTAATGGCAGTGATCTTCGCTGCTTCCATGGTGCTGGCATCCCGCATCACAGTTTGTGCACATGTATGACTGTTGTTACCTGAAGAAGAAAAAAATGCATTATCAACTTTAGTTGACATTTTAATAACAATAAAACCACATGATCGTACATTGCAATATAAGATAATTGACGTATAATGCGGCCGTCGATTGCATGCATTCCATAATTAAATGCAATTAAATTAAATTAAATTTTCTCCCCTCCCCGTTCTTTATGGCTAGCTTCCCAGAGCTTGTAGTGAATTGCTTCCTAAATCCCAAGAATGATCACTGAATGCTGTATAAATTTTCTCAACAAGCAAAATAGGATCTCCATTCCCACGAATGAAACTTACACGAGTTAACAACTGGCAATATTGGATCGTATATATAAGCATAAATTCACACCCAATTTATGGATTCTTTCACTCCTGTGTTTTGAGAAATAAATAATTATTTTTAATTATGCAAACTTGATTTTTTTTTGTTGCTATTTCTTGTTGTGGAGTTTAAGTCTCTGTGGGATTGATGCCAAAAGGAAAAGATCAATGAGTAAAATGCAAAAATATTACTTACCTCGCCTGGATTCATGTTTAGTGACGCACTCCTTCTTCAAAATATCACAGCCAGTTGTAAATGAATTTACAAACTTTGCCTTGATACATACATCACAGAACATCTGTTTTAACTTTGGTTCATATTTTTTTTTTTTTTTTTTTTTTGTGGGGGGGGGGGGGGGGAGTTCATCTTTCCTCTGATCTTTCCAGACCATTTTGAAAGGAAAGGCTCCCCTTTTTTGGTTATCAGTGTGTGTTATATGATATTTTTTGTATATAAGGATTTCCTAGCCTTGAAAATCCTTATTTATATATATATAATTTTTTTTTTTTTTTTTTTTTTTTTTTTTTAATAAAAATTTTTTTTTTTTTTTTGTTTTTTTTTTTATATTTTTTTTTATTTTTTATTTAAAGACATTCATCATAATCTAAGGTACATTTCGCCTGTTCTTCTCTTTCTTTCCTTCTTTTGGCTCTCCTCTTTTCTTTTCTTTGGATTCCTTTTTCTCTCTCTCTATTGAAACTGTTTGTGACTTCTCACTTTCTTGACTGTCATACGTTTGTTGCTGTTGTTTATCCCTTGTATTTTGCAGGTTTTTTCCAGTCATTATTTCCGCTCTCTGTTTCTTTTTCGGTTGTCTCGGCGTTTTCTGTTGTTCTTCTTGCTGTTGTTTTTCTTCTGTATCTACGATAACGCTTTGATCTTGTGCATTTGACTTTGGACTGGGTAGACTTCGTTTTTTCATCTTTACAGCTAGAGTTTGATGATCTGGACAATATAATTTTTGTGGTTCTTGTCGTAGGGTCAAAGTTGGTATAGGTATTGGTTTGACAATTTGAAAGTCTGGTGTTTCTGGGATTACAGTTCTCTCCCTTGTACACTTTTTGATTGTCTGTCCTCTAGTTTGAGGATCTGAAGGTTCTGAGATGGCATTTTCTTCTCTTGTGCCTTTTTTAGTTGTTTGTCTCATTTCTGATGTTCCCGGGATTTCATTATTTTGTTTAGTGCATTTATCTGTTGTATGCCCCATTTCCCCGCATTTTCTACATTTCCTGTGATAGATACAACCTTTGTACCAAGTCGATATTAAGAAACCGTGAATATAGCATGCGCGTTTTATTGTATGAAGTTTGGTTCTTGCAATTTCCATAATTCTGGTTTCGTTGTATACGTCAAAGCCTGCGATTTTCCCTAGTCTTGAATTTCCAACTTTTACTCCAAATTTTTGTTCTACCCATGCTACTACCGTTTCCAATGGTATTTCCATAGGCAAACCATTTATGTGCAGTTCTCCCGTCTGTTTTTTTTACTTTCCTGATGAAAGGTTCTGGTTCCTTGACTATGGCCTTGTTTCCGCATATCATTGTTTCTCCATATGGTAAAGCAGGTTTATTGTCTCTATATCTTGCGTTGTAGCCTTTGTATGCATAATTTATTGAGTAGATTTTAGATAACACTTCTTCGTCCAGGACTTTGAAATGAATCAGTACAGATGTTGTTCCTGGTAACTGTTTTCCATCTAAATATGGGAAAAATATATGTTGAGTTCCTGCTCTATATATACATTCAATATAGTCTCCATCATCTCTTTGTACTCTCTTGGTTCTAAAATGCTTTTGTAGTTCGGTCATTATTCTTCGTGCAGTCGCCATTTCTCGTGCAATCCGTGGATGATTTTTACTCACGCTATAACTTTGTTGTTCTCTTCTTAATCTTCTAAATTTCTTTCACTTTTTACTTTTCTATTTCCTTTTTCCTTTGTCTTCTTAATTTTCAGTCTAGTTTTTCATAGTATTTGTTGTTAGACACGCCAAGCTCACGGCCCGGTGGATTTCCTAGCCGTTTGCTTGGTCCTTGCCATTTTTTTTGGATCATATCTGAGCCACGGACGCCCAAGTTAACAACTGTCTTGAAATTTTCGGGACTTGTTGCCCCGTTCATCGTAATGTGGTGTTGCACTTGAAGCGCTACATGTAGATGATGTTGGACTGCAAGGTGTATCATCGAGTTCAGTGATTGTTTCGTCTGATGAATTTGCACTAAATCCAAACGCTGTTAAGTTTTGTGACTTAGGATGCGTTAATGAAATCGCAACGTCTAACTTGCGTTTGCTCATGATAATGTTGCATGACATATAATTATAATTTAATTTTTTTCCATTTGCTTTCTATTTATACACCGTAGTCAGTACTTCAAAGGTTAACAGTTTTCTATGAAGGTTCAGAAAAACTATTGTATTGGTATATGTAAAAAAACAACAGAAGGATTAGCCATTCAATTAAATTGTTTCTGTTCTATTTGCGTCTTCAGAAGTCGGTCAGTTGTAGGTATAGTACGGTAGCCTGATTGACTGTATCACAGCATACAGTACTCAGCCCAGATGTCGGCATAAGCAGATTATGATGTAACAATGCACTGTAAAGATGGGATGATCAATACGAACAAAGGATCGTTTGTGTAACAAATTAATTCCAATGCATTGCTTAGTCAAGTTTGTGGCTTCCTTTCGTTCTCCCATTTAATTTATTCAGTCCAAATCCATGATTATATGTACAAATTAAATAACCAAAAAGTCTGTCGCAAAAAAAAATCGCCAGATGGGATATTTTTGTCGCCAATAAGGGAAAAAAATCGCAATTTGCGATATTGGCGAAGCCCAGCGCGATCCCTGTAAGTTATATTAATCTATAATCTTGTGACAGTAAATACAGATGCCATGTCCATCTTGAAAATCTTGTTGTAGCCACTTCTACATCGATGGTCATATCAACAATGGGTTTTCACTTAATGATTATCTTATAAAATTGTTCATAAATAAAAATGGTGCCAATCTGATATCCATTATGGTTGCCATCACAACTGTCTTGAAAATCCTGTTATCACTGTTCCTCTTAACAAAAAGATAATATTGAATGGGTTGTCACCAAAGGACTTCATACAGTGTCTGGTTGGTTGTAAATGAAAATGATACTGATCTGACATCTAGTATGGTCACTTTGGCAACCAGCTTGAAAATCTTTTTATCACTATTCTGAAATGAAAAGTTAATTTGACATTGGTTTTCACCTGTTATAGCATCTAGCTGAACTTAAATGAAAATAGTGCTGTTTTGACATTCCGTATGGCTACCTTTGCTACCATCATATAATTTGTATTATTACTACTCAACCTGAATAAATGATTGTATCAGAATAGAGTTTTTGCCTTCATTTGATATCTAGTTGATCCTTGGTGCTGATATTAAATTCTGTATTGACGTAGGTAGTGCAAATGAAGAAATGGTTTTATCTTAGAATCCTGGTTATTTTGTCAGCCAATAGAGCATTTGCCCTTTTGAGGACCCTTGTTATTAAAATTTATTAAAAGAAATTTTATGCTGTCTAGTTGGTCCTAAATGAAAAACATTTCCTCGCAGACACCAATATGGCTGCCACAGTGGACAACTTGTAAATCTTGTTACCATCATATCTTCTTGAGCTTTGCTCTAAATAACTGTCATACCTCCAATATAGCTACAAAATCTATTTATTGCCACTTCTAAGTGGATTGCCGTAGCAATTTGGGATTTTATTACAAGAATTCTCATGTCAGGTTGGTCCTAAATGAAATTTATGCTCATCAGACATATTACATTGCAGACATTGTGGCCATTATGACATTGGGTTTTCACTAAATGATCTTTTCTGATGTCTAGCTGATGCTAAATGGAAAATTGTTTGACCTGAAATCTAGTGTGAATGGTGAAGTGGCTGTCTGGAAAATCCTGCCGCAACTTTAACTTTACTGAATAGTTCTAGTTACATGGTGTTTTCACTAAAGAACTTCTGATAAGAGTTTATTGGATAGTTTTTCAGATTTTTGTTTATAATGTCTTCTTAGTCCTAAATGAAGATGGTGCCAATCTGATGTCAAATATGGCCACCACAGGAACCATCTTGAAAATATGCTATTACTACTCCTGGATGGAAGGTCATATCACATGGGATTTTTACATCCAGCAGTACTGTTGCAATGGGTTGCATAAATACTACATAAATGAGCTAAATTCTCAAAATTACCCTTTTTTTAGTTTTTCAATAAATTTTCATAAAAATGTGCTAGAGGAAAACAAAAACAAAACCTTATTGCACATCTTCAGTGATTACATACTGTAGTGGTTCACTAATATCTAATAAACATGGTTAGGGAAGAAACAATGATGGGCTGAAATATCAAAATTCAGTAAAAACATTACCTTCTGCCAAAATAGTAGATTCTCAATATGTTTATTCTCACGATAGAAGGAATGTTTAAATATGATTGGGATTTACATGATTTATGCCACAATGGCAGTTTGTTACAGTGTATATTTAATCAAGTCTGACTTGGTAGCATATGATGCTACCTGTTGGTATATGCAAACTTGACTACAACAGTGGTAGTGACATATGCTCTAGTCTGATTTACAGTCGGAACAATCAGCACTCAGCCCGTAGACTTTTTATCAGCACTCAGCCCATAGACCTCCATAAGCACTCGGCAAATTTACCTTCATCAGCACTGTGCCAATAGATCTTCATCATTACTCCGCTAGTCTACCTAATAGTAAGAAATGATTACATAATGGTCAATAATATTTATATCAGGTTATGTAATGCAGTCATTCAGAATAGTGTGGAACACATACTTTCGCTAATAACATGGCTTCTGGTCACATTTAGTGGATAGTCTCTAAAGTCAGTCGATTGAAATAATTTATATGTGCACAGCAATTTTGGTTGTAAATTGTTTTCCCAAAAATGGACCTGAGGGAGAAACCGAAACTTTATTTGGCATCTATACCAACCACATATATTTAGCCTACACACTTTCAATCAAATCTTTGAAGCATTGTGGGAGAGAAACAGAAGAGAACTGAATTTAAAAATTCCTCATTTTATAGTTTTTCACATACTTTCCCAAAAATGGGCAAGATGAGAAAAGTAATTCTATTATTTTACCTGCATCATCTACGCTAACCACATTTAAAGCCTACAAAGTTTTATAAACTCTTTCAAGCAGTGTGGGAGAAGTGGTGGCCAACTTTGTTATAGACACAGATTTATAGTCCAACTAAGGTACTGGGTCAGTGGCATCATCCCCACAGATGATGCCCTTGTAAGAGAGATATATAGTTTGTGCATTTGTTTTGCAGCATATCAAATGCCTGAAGATGGTTCCCAGGAAGAATATGAAGAGGCACAAGCAGAAATTAAGAAGAAGGAAGATGAGGTAGGACAATTTGATAATAGGAATAGGTAAAATCTAGAGAACATGCAACTTACGGTCATGTACAGTGAAACCTCATATACCAAAAGCATTTATGCTCACAAATTGTTTCAGTTTACAAGGATCTTGTTTTGTTGATTTTCATTTTTTTCTTTAAGAATCAGATATGACCATATCTCTCAGTTACCATGAATATCTTTTGGAAAAAAATATGTTGCCAGTCGGTAGATAGCTGGCATAATGACATTTACATGTTGATTTTTTTTATTATTGTACTTTACTCATCATGGTCTAAGTGGTTAGAGCATCCACCTTGGATGCAGAAGGTCACATGTTTGAACCCTAGTTGAGTCATACCTAAGACATATAAATGTACTAGCAGCTGCCTCGCTTGGCATGCAGCATTCATGGAGCAGGTGATCTAATGAGCAAGATAGCATCATTCCTGGGCCAGTGTCACAACTTGAATACTTCTTGAAAAGTCATGGCCAGATGTGTCTTTGTGTACAGATGCAAACATGCTCCTCTTGTCAGACAACCAGGTGGTAGTGATGTACCTCCTCAAACAAATTACCTCAATTCTGCATTCTGGAGTGGGAATTTTGCAATTGGTGTACAAATCATGATGACATCCAGATCACACATATTCTCAGCAGATTCATTGTCTTGGCCAGTTTTCTGTCAAGGAATGGATAGATTCTCGATAAAGAATGGCTGTTCCATCCATCAGTCTTTCATCAGATTTGCCAGCTTTGCGGTTGTCCAGTGGTCAGTCTTTTTGCAACTTGGTGGAACTGCAAACTGTACCACATCATGAGGCTTGGTCTTTCCATAATCTTTTATCACTTTGGAGGGTCTAGAAGCCTATGACTGCCTACCAAAGCCAAGGATCTTAGTTGCAAAGATTATACATAACTTGAGGGGATAGAAGTGAACATAATTTTTATTGCCTGTCTCGACTGGGATGAGTCATGGATCAATGATCTTCTTAATCTTGCAGTAAATCTACCCAGTAAGATCTTGGTCAGGTCAAATCTTTGACCAGCAGCCTTGGATTTGGTGTTACATCCTTGCCCAGACCTTCTCCTCCATGCTTGGCTTTTATCTGGAGAGCTTTGCCGTACAAGCAATTCAACCCTTCAGTCGTGGAAAGAATTGCATGCACTGGAAGACCCTCTACTAGGTTTAGAATGAGAAGTGGCACATTTCCAGGGACTGGTGTAGAGTCAAAAACATTACAATTTCGAGTGCCTTTGTCCCACAAGTAGCTGACTTTTTCTTTGGCTATTTCAGGAGAAATAATTTGCTCTAATTATTGTTAAGAGCTACCATCCTATATTAGCAGAAATGCTTTCTCATCATGTTTATTTGGCTGTTTGAGGAGAAAAAGTTGGCTTCGATTAATGTTAAGGGCTACCATTCTACTATATCAGACATGTTTTCTGATCATGGCAGAGAGGATCTTGGTCAAAACAATGATAGCCAGGACTATGCTGAAGCTCCTTTAATACAAAACTTATTGTTTGCTTTTGGCATGCATCGTTAGAAAATGTTCTTTTTGACGCAAGCTATCTTTAGTGTCCATGAAATGGGTCAGTGGTGCTTATGTTGTCATTGAGCAAGCAAAAATGTCATCCTACATCTGTATTGATACAACACAGGAGGCTTTATGCAGGAAATGTTACGTATGCTTAGACTTTATTTAGACATCTTTTTCTCTCAGTTAAATCTGGAAAATAGGACATAATCAACCATCATGGTTCAAGTGGATAATACACAACATACATATCACAAGAACAGAGTTGCCTCATGAGGTAAAAGCAATCTCAGTGAGCCACCATGTATTTATTGAAGATATTGTCAATGCCATTGGTTCGCATGCACAGTCAACCTTCCCAGACTTGGCTCCACAGCAACACACTCAAGATCTGGTAGGCCCAGTCTCAATCACACAAGTGTATGCCAGACCCAATTAAAATGATCACAACCATGCACAGCTATCTCATTATGTCTTTTCCAGATGTCTAAATGCTCAACATTGCTTCTGCCTAGTACCTATTCTCTTGACATTAATCTAATGGGGGAAAATACTCAGCAGCAGAGTTGGATACTGTTGGTAAAAACAACCAATCTGGCCTGTCTGATTTATCAAACACTAACAACACTATATGACATTTTATTAATAACAGATTGATCTAATTGTTACATGTTTTCCACTGGTGCATCGACTACTCTTATTTTTCCACCAACACCTTCGAGTAGCATTGATTTGTCGCTGAGAATGACAGCAACCGCTCTGTAATTCGGGATAGTGATATCACCTGTTGCATTAGTCAGAAGAGATACATGAGCTCGAAAGTGTATATCAACGACAGATTGTCTTGTTAAGTCAAGATGTTCCAGCGAAAAGTAATAAATCGGATATTAGTTTTTGAAATCCGACTGTGATTTTGCAAACCAGTATCGACATTTTGATTGCGTCCCATATATGACAACAGACAATGATACACGCGTGCTATTTGGTTGGTGTTGTAATCAAGTAGTATATCCTCAGAGGGTTCCTGTTGGCCGTTAATTCTCAATGAAACTTCAGAAACACCAAGTTGATAAAATATCATATGGCTGCGTAATTGTGAACCAACCCGAGTTTTATCCAGTAACACAATAAATATATGCCGCGGAGCAGCAACTCTTGTTTCGATGCCAGGTGCCATGTAAATATACCATTAACTGAAGAATCAAAAGTATCTGTTGTTGTTCTTAGCCATGATAGCACTGATTTTCCTCCATGATCCATAAGTGATAGTAATCGATCTTCTGTTGTGATTGATGGAGTCATTACTGGCATCCATAATGATAGTTTTGTTATATTTACAACACCAGCAGCGACTGGAGCTATAGGAGGTGCTGCGGTAAGGGGGCCAGCACCACCACGCCAGATTGCATCATTGCATCATCTGGTCTTCGCTCGAGTACTACAGTATGCTTTGCTCCATAGATAACTTTTCTAATGTTTCTTCAGAATCCAAATATATGATGTAGTGGAATCACACATGACGTGGTCTCTTCAACATTAATATGCTTGTTGCAAACCCTAGGTTGTAATTAGGATTAACGCTTTTTATAACATCAAAGGCAGCAGCAAAAGAACCAACTATTTGTGGATCAGATGCAGTATCTTGTTCTGTCCGTAAATTAATATTTTGAATATGATCAGCTTTATCAGTGATATCCTTAGAGAACATCATTGATGGACATACTGATCTTGTATAATCATCAGAATATCTCGCTAAACCCACTATTGTTGTGGCAACGTCAACATCATGTTCTATGGATTCAATTTCTCTTCCATCAATCATATATCTAGCACTACTGAATAGTGCCATGATACCATTATTGACAAAAGCAACTCGGACATTTGGGTCATTTGCATATGGTATTGGTACACCATGAGCATCAGTAGCAGTTGTTACAATTTCTCCTTCTATTTCGATAAACGTTTCTGCGGGTAGAAAATATTTTACTGGTATCATGAACTTGAAGTTCGATTCTTGATCGACTATTTGGTTGTACTGCGTGATAAGAATAAAATTGATAATCGCATACCGAATCATCCTTGCTCACTGGGGCGTCCATATCAAAGGCTGAATCAGGTATCCGTTTAAACATTTTATTATATATTCCTCGATCTAAATCATGATTTTTATCGGCGTCGGGATCTCAAACCACTTCCCGCTATCATATTTGCAGTAATTTTATCTTGGTCACTTGCTGTCGCCAATGATGCTAATTTCTGATCTACTGCATTATTTATTATTTTACTAACACTTGCAGGCATTACTTCCATAGATGGTAATGGCATTGATGGAGTTGCTGGTGTTTTTCTTCGTCGAACTAACGACATCAGTTTATTCTTTGCGGCGGAAACCGCCTTCCTGGCAACATCTCCAACAGCGCTAATACCCTTATCACGAATAACATCAATGGCTTTCATCGATAATTGTTTTGCTAGCGGTGCCACTTTTGGAGCCATTCTTGAAAATAATCCTGCAATGGTATCACCGAGACCATCACCATAGTACGCTTTATAAACAGGCAATCGTGAATTTACTACATAGACGCTGGTTGGTTTATCATGGTTGTAGTGTATGATCATCTTATTGAATTACTAGTAATTCAAATGATATTTATCTAATCGCTGTGATAACCGTCCGCTAACTCGTCAACAAACTCTCGATATACATGAATATCCATGATGCCACCTTGAAATAACCGCAAACAGATATCAGCTGCTTCACTTATTATTTCCGTTGAGTTATTTCCAGCTCGTTTTCCTCCTATAAGAACCTCTAATCGTGCTATATCACTGAGAATATTACCACAACAACTAACTAAACCACTACCTGAAAAAGACTTTTGATATCCACTTGCATCTTTTTCAGTTTTACCAAAAGCACCTTCCTCGCGAGATAATTCATCCAGTGATCCGTCAACGTTTTCTAAATCATCATCATCAAGTGATGTATCCCATTGAGGTTCTTCTTGTTTTTTCCGTCTTCGTGTTTGTTTTGGTGTTGGGCGCTTTCTTTCTTGTTGTTCTTCTTCTATTTGTCATTTATCATAATTACTAATTCCTTCTTTAAATTCTTTATACCCCATCTCCCTCTTATCTAAACGATTAATCCCTTTGTTTATTTTATATAACCAATCAAGCCATAAAAACTTGATAATCCTTTTGTTTTACTAATTGAAATTGTTTTATTATTGTTCTAGCCTCCTCAGTAAATTTATCCACTAAACAAACACCACCTTTTTTAACAACAACATCACCCTGTGGTTGTTGTCGTTCTTCAGCTATTTGTTTCAACACTGGGAGAATACCCTTTTTTCTATCCTGTTCGTCAATAGTCTCCCCCAAAATAACTCTCGGTGGTGGCAGTGAAGGGTTTAAACAATTGTTCTGTATCAGCAGAAAAATCAGTCTGTAAACTCTGTCTAGCTTGCAATTTATTTCTGACAGAATCGCGTACAGGGATGAACTTTTTAATTGACGCTAATCGCTCACGAGCTAGTCTAGTCATTAATGCTTCGTTTACCATTATTAAAAATCATAGATTTTCAATTGCAAAGCAATTTTCAATTAATGTACGATGCAGTGACAGTAACCATAAACAATCAACCAGGATTTTTAGTCTTTGTTTGATGACAATTTCATTGAAAAATTGATTTTCTCTAAATGAATTCCTGGGGTTTTTACCCTCAAAAATAGCATAAAATGTAACAAAAAACGTCAAAAAACTACTAAAAACATCACAAAAATGACCAAAAATCGAGTAAAAAAAAATTATTTGAAAATTCTACAGATTTTTCATTTCAGTAATTAACAAAATTCATGAAAATTTCACTACATTGTTTCATTTTACTTCCTTATAGTAACGAAGTCGCTCATTGATTAATCCTGTATAGAATTTTGTTCTGGTTGAGCGCACACACACACCATACCTGTTCATTGTATTGCAGACAAATATTTATACACGTCGATTCGTAGTAAGAATTTTACCTGTCGTATTATACATGTCGATTCATAGTAAGAATTTCTACCTGTCTGTTGTGCACAAGCATTAAAGTATTATACATTTCAAATCGCTGGTTACAACTTATACTCCGCTGAGGTAACCAGTGGGGGATTTTCGTTTGTTGGATCAGCATTCTTATATTCTTAATTTTTTAATTAACTGCTCGTTTCATGTCATATTCTTTTCTTAATTGTTTCCTAATTCTTTCCACGATAGTAAATAATGGGACAAACTTACGTCATTTTCATATTTGAAAGATTCGTATATTGCATGTTGAATCCATTTAATGAACAAATATGACTTAGGCAGCAAGTATTTATTCCTTTGGGTGCCACATTCAATGTCTTCAAACTCCGAAATAATTTTATCACAATTTAAATTATATGATAATTGAACCCCTTGAGATTTCAAATTTGAAATCTCAGTTATGATCTCATTGATATATTCAGAATTCATATTATATGATAATATATATTTCTAGTACAAAAAATATATATATTTTTAAAAAATAAACTGTTTGTGTAAAGGTGTTTATCATCTTAGCACGCATAGAGATATTATGTGATTATATATGATGTATTATGCGATTATATATGATGTATTATGCGATTATATATGATGATGAACTCTGTTCGTGGTAAGGTGTTTATCATCTTAGCACACCTAGAGATATTATGCGATTATATACGATGATGAACTCTGTTCGTGTCAAGGTGAATTATTCATCTTACCCACGCCTAGAGATATTATGTGACCCCATTTGGAAACTCCTCAGGTGTAATTTACATCGGAGGCGCCCAGAGGTTACATATATAAGACAACACATCTCATAGGACCCCTCAGGTGTTTTATTATCTGACCGGGCCAAGAGGTTATCATGAAACATAGTCTCCGAGAAGATATCTAACTCGCCAAATAGCGGGTTAGAAATTTAAGAAGGTATGCTTGGCAAATGATGTCACATTTACATATATACATATATACAACCCCAATCGAGTGTTATGGCGGTTGTACATTGAATGGATTATATACAATAAATGATGTCAGTGGCGTGGTATTCAATGAATGAATGAATGAATGTAGATTATATAGGACAGCACAGGACAATACAACATATAACAGTGGATTATATAGGACAGCACAGGACAATACAGCATATAACAATGGATTATGCAATGAATGAATGAATGGATGATATATACAATCGAGGATAATGACGGGCACTCCTACGCTCAAGAATGAAATCAATTATAAACCTACAAAATCAACCTGGTTTGAATGAAAAACATCCAAACCACGTGACGGTGTGATTTATAATTGATTTCATAACTTGAGCTTCGCTTAAAAGCCCAATCATATAGAGAGACAATTTGGCTTATATATGTAAGTTAATACAAATGGCGGAAGTCAATAAGGAAGAGGTGTGTGATCTATATATCTTTCGTGTACTAATACTGATTATTGACAACATTGAAGCAGAACTGAATACTTGAAAACAAAACACAAAAAAAGAATACAATTGTTTGTAAATACCTCGTATTTGATTAATTTTCTTACAAAAAAAAGATAATTGATTATATCCACTGAGAATCATGACAATTATAACCAGCCAATCGGAAATCAGGTGATGTAGCATTTAAAAAATCTATTGAGATTACCTCTCTTTGCTAAACCGACATACCCGCACGAGTTATTTCCCGCTGGTGTTATGTACACATAATACAAAATGGAATTCAGACATAAACAAATTGAATTCTTTGTCCAATTCTTTTGGAAATCACTGATCGGGTTATTCCTTCTGCAACGAGTCGTACTGAGGATTCTCAAATATCGAAATACCTACTGGTTTTAGTCATTGATTGGAATACCATTTCCTTGTTAGTTACTGTATTAAATGATTTTATAGGTCTCTTCCAATTGATTTACAAGTACCAGTCTTTCCTTGTTTTAAATTCTCACTTTGTGTAACAGCTTGTAGATTTGATAAAGAATTATTCTGAGGGTTGGAATCAACGTGATCGATAACAAAACCATCCTTGATCAATCCATGGAAACACTCGTATATTATTCTATGATTAAGATAACTTTTCCCTGCAGCAGTAAACACCAAATACCCCCTACTATTGTCAGCACCAACTGATTTCTTCAGTCTGCGGTGTCTGACAATACCATCACGGGATGCCTCATAATCGCTGATCAAGGGATGTGGTTGAAATTCTTGGTTCATTTGTATACTAAATTATATTTGTCTAATTCATTGTTTGGTTTAATTATTACATTACTTGAGAATCTATTAATATAATCTTGAGGTGTTCTTATGACTTTTGTCTTTTACACAGTCAGGGACGCTGACACAATCATTGATGGAGTTTTTGATTCTCTTATCATTAATAACGCTTCAACTCTCTGTATCGCTTACCACCACAACCGAGACACAACTGCGATTTACCACGCACCCCTACCCCACATTGTATGCATGGGACTGGGCCAATACTTCCACGTTGTACGCTTTGTAAATGATACCCACAGAATTCCTTTCTGCATGATTTGTTACAAGTGGTTACTGATCCTATCATAAGCCATTTGCAATGATTCATTATATATAAATTCTTTTTTTAAATACTTGTTTTAATTATAATATGAAGGAGTTCGAGAGATTATCGAAAATTAAGCCCTGGAAAAATGTTAAATTCAATCTCAATAATAGAGTCTCCATAGCACCAAAGAGTCTAATAAGCGATAGAAGCATATTGGGTAGAATCCGCGATTGTTTTAATGAATTCAAACACGATGGAGCATCTCACTATTGGTCAATATTTTGAATTGATGGTAGTGTTGATGCTACCATGAACGACGAAAGAGCAGCAGTGATAATCTCATACCTTGACAAGAAAAAGTATTTTTTCAGAGTAAAATTCATTATTCGTTTGGAAACACGAGATTGGATTATCAGAGATAAATATGACCCCATCCTGAAAGTTACAAAAAACTGTGACCGTGAGTCGAGATTCCAAACGAGGAATTCTGACCGGGATTGACAAATCGTACTACGAGAGATCTTATCCTGAAACCGCGGTTGTTTATGGGATTTATCCAGTGAATGATAAACCAAGTATTGAAAAATTAAAACCCATGAAACTATCATCATTGAATTGTGTAGCAGAATAAATAATAGAACACTTCACAAATGCGTTGCGTGGAAATAAATTGACTGATCTAAGACACAAAAAAATAAATGAATGGGGACTTACAGTGAAGGAGCGCGGAGCAACAATTCAAGATATAACCAAATTAGAAACATCATTAAGATTCCCAATAACCATAATGACGATAACAGGGAAAGTATTACATGAATCAAAATATAAATCAAAAGGAGCTCCAATCAAAATTATTGATCATAACGAACACGCATGGACCCCTGCGGTAACAATACTTCCTTGAGATAGAACAATAAAATATATACCCGCTGAGTTCTCCCCGGAATTCTCCCCCAATGAGAAATTATTCAATTTTATTTGCCAGTTAAGTAAAAACAATCCTGTGTCAGTATGGTTACTTCACAGTTTTGAGAATGAAGAGGGTAAATTCTATCAATTTGTAAGACCAAACGGCGAATTATACCGCACTGGAGCCCTCCACAACGAAATGAAAAAACTAGCTAGTGGTTTTTCAACAGAACATAACGAACAATTATTAACAAATTGTTTTACAATTCCATCGGTTGCAGCTCATTTTGCGAGAAAGAAAAACACGTGGAAACCAACAAGAGCTGAATTTCTATCAGATATCAAATCAAGCTGCGTGGAATATGGTCATGGTGGATTATGGAATACAAAATATGATCGCAAATGTATTATTTCTGTTTATATGGTTGTGTGTTATCACGAGAGTTTTCTCGGGTACGGAGAATCCACTGAGTACTTCAAGCGATTTGGACATCCCACACATGAAATGACCCGTGTTGCGATTAATGGACCACTACCCGATTTTGATTTAACTGGATTCGCTCGTGTGGTATCATTTGAATTGGCTACAGGACTTCATCCGTGCTGTTATGTTTGGATTGGTAGACACATCTCTGAAAAACACTGGATGCCAATAGTGTTATTACGGTATATGATTGATTCTAAAATGTTGATATCGCTGATTGTCAGTGAAGCGATTATATCATATCGAGCACAGACTGAGGTTTGGTTACCACAACCCAATAGTCTAGATAGTATAATCAGCGAAAACAAAAAACAATTCCCTGATCGCGACGAAGAATATATCATGAAATGGTCCAAATGGCTGTTTGTAGTTAGAAATAAAGATGCAAAAGAACTCAGTAGAAGAATAATTGGTAAGTTCACTCAGGGTGGCAAATACGACAATACAAGATATTCTTCACGGTTCATTATAGATAGCGTTGAATACGATTTTATAATCGCGGATGTAACATCTAAAGGTATATACATGTATGTAAATCGTAAAGACGCTTTCTTGTCCAATGGAACAAAATTCGGTACAATTGTTACTTATAATGATGGATACAGTCTTCAGCATATACATTTGAGGGCATCTATGTTGGCTTGTGCTTCTATTAATCTATTTTCGATGATAAATAGATTTCCTTACACCGCAGTTAGAGTAGCCACTGATTCATTTTAAAATAAACGCAAAACAAAGTGAAGAAGTGGTCGAATTCACTAATCCCGACGAGAGTTGTGGGGTCATGGAGAATTAAAAAGGAAATACTGCGTGATTATTCCAAATCAGCAGATGTTACGATTAAAAACAATTACATGAAAAATATTCAGATATCAGAACTATCTAATGCACCGCCGATATCTGATCTAATATGCAGATATAAAACCGTTTATTTAAACGGCTGTGGTGGGTCAGGAAAGACGACTCGTGCGATTGAATTATTTCGTGGAAATCAAACATGATTGTGCTAACACCAACCCACAGACTTGCAAGAGAGATGAAACAACGAGGAATTTATGCCTGTACTTATCATGGTTTCTTTCGATGGAAAGGTGACGAATGGACTCCTGATCGAATGGGTGAGAAATTTATGCCTGAAGTTATTATTTGGGATGAGATATGCACGGTATTACAAAGATTTCTTGATTGGCTATTGCTAGCGAATGCAAAAGTAATAATGTGCAGCGATCATGGCCAACCACCACCATTTGTCGGTTTATCTCCACATGATTGGCTGAAGGATTTTGTAGACTATTATGTAGAAATTAATACTGATCATAGAGCACTTGATGAACAATTACGCGAGTTCAAGAAACTAATCAGATTACAACCGGATAAAATCCAATGTGAAATAGCGCGTGAAATAATTTCGGAAACACCATTAAACGATTTTTGGGAAGCGTGGAGATCAAACAGTTTGATAGTAGCAAGTAGAAAAATAGTCAGAAACACACTTCAGATGAAGTTATTTCAATTGCATAAAGAAAAATTTGTAACACTTCCAACACCGCTATGTTATAGACCCAAGGATACACGAAAACAAAATATCGAAGTTGATATTCCTGGGCAAAGTAAGAAGCAGGTTTTAGTGTTAAATGATATTGTGTTAGTTGATATCAATGTTGTCGAAGATGCATTGCACGCTGATAAATCCCCATGGACGCTAGGTTACGCAGCAACAATACATTCTTCACAAGGATTGACTATATCCGATACAGTTGTTTGGATGGTATATAATCACATCGAGTGGTCAAATTTAGTTTATCTTGCGGTGTCCACAGTACGAAGAATAAATCAACTTCGAAGAGTTGTTCTAGAATATAACAACACTACAGTAAGTGATATTGTCAGCATTGACATAATCAGAAAAAAACTCTCTGGGTATAAACAACAAGACAAAAAAAATTACAGAATTTGACAATGATGCCGAATTAAGCAGCAGACGAAGAGGTGCTAGTTAAGACCGCGCGGTGGTAATTGAGTATCCTCGGGTATCACTTGCAGTTGTTCACGCGTAAATCCTCGCTGAGGAGCAGTTGAATCCAACCTATAAACTGGCGGTCTAACCGTGGATCGTGTTATACTTGATATGTACGGTGACACTCCAAATAGGATCAGTAGCTCTTTTTTTTTGCTGCCTTCGAGCTCTCCTGGTTCATATAAATATCTTACAGTGACATTGCCGAGTATTGGCTGTTTTAAAAAATCATTTTGTGGTTTTACAGGTATATACTTCTTTTTAATACCGTCATTGGGTTTAGGGTTGTTAATATCGGTTTTTCTGGCAAACCGATTATTGATTGTAGCAATCCAATTTTAAACCGATTATCGGTTTTTATTGGCCTTCATAAAAATATAATCTTATAATGCAAGTTACTGTATGCATTAACGTACATACGCGCAAGTTGACGCAACACAGTGTCAACGCCGATTAATATATTTTCTACTTAGAGATTTAAATAAACATAATTTATACTGTATGTTTATAAAAAAAATTATTAACTATTAAACAGCACAAATAAAACATAAATTTACGAGTTGCAATCCTGCTGGCAATAAAAAACAGGAAACAGGAATAAAGTCAATAAACAAACCATAGATAAAAATTATCCATAGATAAAAAAAGTAAGTCAAACTAGTAAATCCAAATTAGTTTACATATCGAACAAGTCCTGGTTCTTAATAAAAAAAACTAACGACTTTGCATGTTTTGGAAGGAGCCGGTTACGTTGATTGCTTATCAAACGTCCAGTGGCTGAAAATAATCTCTCTGATTGTACTGACGTCGCCGGAATACACAAGAATTTCCTGGCAAGATTGGCTGTTTTCGGAAACAGTTTCTCATTATGTTTCCACCACTCCAGTGCTGTTTCCGTTGAAGTCGTCGTCCATGGCGATTTGATATAATGTTCAAAGTCACAGTCATTCAATGCCTGCTGTGATGCACTATCACCCAGCAGAAACATAACTGACGCATGATTTGGTCGAGATTGTTTTGTTGGCGGTTCAGAGCTGGTTGCATCACCACTAGTCGAAGGCAGTTCAAGGTCAGCTGACATCTGTCTGAGTAGATGGCGGACATTATCATACGCCAGTTTCTTGAAGTTTTCATCAAATCCGGGAAGATGTTTGTACATTGGATCGAGTATTGATGCAACAACGCATTCATTTGTTGCTGTTTCATCGCGTTCCATGCCAAACCGTTGTGAAATATTCTTAGCAACGTCAGTCTTGAATTCTCCCAAGATGATTCTTGATGAGACCCCATAACATCGGAAAATTACAAGAGGCTGAAGGTTGGCTTTCGGCTGACAAGGCGGAGGTCATGATCTGCAACGCCTTCAAGACCGGGAGTAGTTCGCTAATCAGTTGCCAATGTTCCTCCTTCATATCCAGTGTTTTGGCATCGTTCCTTTTTGTTACGCTTCTGTCACTAAGAACCGCCACAACAGGCCATCTGAGTTGTGAGAGCCTTTCAAACATGTCAAAGACGCTGTTCCAGCGGGTCTTGCAGTACTGAATCAGTTTGAGTGGTGTCTTGTCCTTGTCCTTGGACACCTGTCGTTTCATAAGCTCACCCTCTGCCATTGGGCTATGTGAGAAATGTCCAACTAAACGTGGTGCAGTGGATACACACTTGGAAATTTGATGATTCGTGACGGCATGGGTGCCCATGGCATGATTAATGCAAAGTTGCAATTTATGTGCCACACAATGAACATCCAACCATCCATTCACGCTACCGACATCTTTAACATTGGAAGCACCATCATGGACGCATGCAACAACTTTACCTTTTATAGCCCATTCTTCAGCCACAGTTCCCAGATGTTCAGCTACGATGGCTTGCATGTGGCAGTCATTCATTGGAATTGTTGCAAGAATGGGCGTCTTCATAGTCCAGTCTGGATCAATGTAGCTGGCAGTGAAGCTCAGGTATGCTTCATTGGTTACACTGGTCCATATGTCGGTGGTAATGGCAATATCCTTGACATTTTCTTCTAGATGTGTCTGCATTTTCGCCATTAGCGTCTTCTTCATTGTAGTCATTCGTGCCATCATTGTCTGATGGCATGGAGGACGATATTGTGGCTCCACCAAAGCCATCAAATCACGGAAGGAATTGGAGTCAACAATCGAAATTGGTAGCATGTTTTCAGCAACAAACTTAGCTACAGCAGCAGTAACTTTTCTTGATGACTATCAGGACAGTTTCTTTGTGTTCCAATAAATGTTGTTAATCGCGGCTGAACATTTGAAGGAGCCGCAAATCCGGGATGTTTGCTACGCAAATGTGCATGCAATCCAGTAGTAGTACCACCGCTCCGACTTATTTGTTGTGAACATAGCTTCGAGAGAGCCATGCTTGATGAAATATTTTCAAAGTTTTCCCATACAACAGATATATTTATACCACCAGCCATATTTGTAAACTTGAAAAGACACAACCAGCAGAGACCAGTCCTCAACAACAGAGACTGTAGCTATTAACAGTCTATTGTTGTCAATTTCGGACATCAAAGAACGTAGCGACCGGTCGGTCGACTAACTATTGACATCCTTCTACAATAAATGTATTCATTTACAAACACGCTGCATGGAGCGCTCACAAATTTTAAACAAACACACCTTCTTATCTGCTGGTCATATTGTGTTAAAATGTAAACACTAAACAAATGCATGAATGAATTTTTTTCTGGCATTTTTTTAAATTAAAAAATGGTAAAAAAATACTGAATTCGTTTATCGTTTTGTAAAAAAAAAAAAGATAATCGTTTTCAAAACCAATAATCGGATTTCCGATTTTCGTTTAACATCCCTTGTTAGGTTTCATATTAATTGTTCTAGTAATCTCGTTATTCAGCGCAGTAATTACACCTGGTAATCTCTTGGCCCATTCACGAGATCGTTTATCCTGAATAAATTTTTTCGCGTATTGATATCCAAATAACCGCTCAGCAAGCGTCCGATTAAATCGTTCAACAATTGCCTGATCGCGATGTAGTGCAGTATGTCCTCGTCGTAACGCAGTATTATGATTTTTCATTATTGATAACACTGCACCCTGAAATTCCTTGCCAGGATCAACTTGTAATAGATTTGGCCAACGCAGAGGACCCCTTTGATAAATCCTTTCAAACGCAGAAGCAACTTCAGTTGATGATTTTGTTTTTAACGGCTCCTCTTATTTGTATCGACTCGCAACATCAACTACGGTTAGCGCGTACTTGTAGGAACCATCATGCGGCAGAAATAGTATATCAGCCTGATGAACTTCATTAGGGACGGCCACATCAAAATGCGAGTAGTTAATTCGTTTAGGCGGTGGTAGATAAATTTGCCATATCGCCTGTTTGGATAACCAATCCGCTGCAGTGGTTTTTTTTCACCTTTGCGGCGCTAGCGAGTTTACCAATTGCTGCTTTACCCATCCAGTATCCTCTTGTGGAGAATAATAAATAGATTCCATGTTGTTATTAATTACCAGCACCTAACATCAATTTACCTTTCATCACCGATTTTACTAACCATGAAGCCAATTTTTCTTTGAAGGATTTATCAGTAATAGAATTCAACGCGTGAATTAATTTCACATCTGCAATATGTCTGTGTTGCAGACTACTGCTTTTATAAGCAACATCATGAGCATGACACGCCTTATCAATAGCGTTTATTGGGTTTTCACCGGGTCGGGGTTGGTTTTGATCATCGAGTCTGATATCGAGTCTAGTCCCGGGTCCACAATAACTATACCCAGGAAGATGTTTTTCTCCCGGATACTTCGCCCATGGTGTTCCTGTGAGTTTTACTAACTTGGCTGCAATATCACTTCGTTTTTTTTAAAATCCTTAGAAACAAATCAAAATTTTTTTGTACTACATTGTATGCATTTACCAGAAAGTGCTGATATGTTATTTTTAGTTGTAATCGTCGTCAAGTCATCTGTGCCAGTACGCTTCTTACATTTCACACAATATAGATCCATAATATATTATGTTATATGGGTATGAATGTAATTGATTATTCATTAACAACAAAAACACAACCTGTAAAACATCATACAAAGCTACCAGATTCCGAACCAGTGATTGTTAAACCAATTGTTGGTATTTTCTTTATGCCTCATAAATCCATAATAATAGTATATTATTCTGATGGAAGTAATAGTCAGACCAATTATCAGTGTACGCCTTATACCCCTCACACAATATAGATCTATAATATATTTATAATAACTTGAATGGAATTGATTTTTTGGTGACAAAAACACAAGAACCAGTTAAACATCATGCAGCGCTACCGAATTCTATTCATATGATTATAATCGGACCATCTGGAAGTGGCAAGACACAACTGCTACTTAATCTAATAACGAGATGGATGAAATGGGATAAGTTGTATTTGATTGCTCCTAGTGTAGACGATCAGCGATGCTACGAAGTGTTAAAAGATTTTAATGAGAAAGCAAAATCGGAAATCGATGAGGATATTATTGAGTTTATAACCAATATCGAGGAAGCACCGAGTGTTGATGATATTGATGGAAGTATTAACAATTTAGTTGTATATCATGATGTGATATTGGATCGTCAAGCGACCCAGTTAGAATTTTTTCCAGAGGCAGGCATAAAAACACTGACATGATATATGTCACTCAATGATACACACAAATACCTAAAGTGATCAGAGATAACTGCAATATTCTTGCTGTATTCAACGGAGTTGACATTCATACGCTACGAAATATTTGGCAAACTTGGTGTAGTGATATGGATTTTAATCAATTAAAAAAATTCTTTAGTCACGCTCAGTCAATCCCACATGGATTTGTAACGATAAATTTGCATGACCCGAGATCAAGATATTGTATCGGACTTGATCAAATATTCTGTTGAAAAATTTTTTTTAACCCATAGCAGCAGAGGGGGTGAGTGACAACAACCATGGCGTCCTTTTTTTTGCCCATTCATGCTTTTCGAGGAAGCCTTAGTTTACAGAATCAACGCCTCCAAAAGTTGTCTGATTCGCCCCCTCTGCTGCTTACTCAAAGCAGAAAGCAAATTTGTAAGTAAAGTATGTTCTCTTACAATACTGAGCCTTTCATATTACTTTAATAACGACCCATCCTCCTGGCCAAGCATCCCATTACATGATGTTTTGGTCAGCTTAAAACTAGTACCACCTGTATGCAGCAAAGGGAGGTAATGGGAAGAAGTTATTGCCATTTGTCTTTATGTATTATGATGACAGGAAAGACAAACTTTCATTTTTAGAATGACTGGATACAGGAGGTAGGAGGTCTTTGTGATTTGTAAGTATTCTAGGATGAACATAATATACTGAAACATTTGCTTATAGGCAATGAAACCAGACAGTCATTATTTTATATGCATGAGACCCACGATTTAACTTCATAGTCATATTATGACAGTCATAGTTCACCCCCTTCAGTTAATAACTCTGTTTTCAGATACCTTTTGTCAGGTCATTTATCCTTCTCCAATTCACTTTATTCCAGATCCAAAGCAGATGAATAGATCATATGTAATCCATGACTCTATTTCAGATGAATGCAAGCACACAAGATATAGAGACTGGCATCATCAAATACAACAACCGTGGAATATTTCACATGATATTTCGCACTGTCTTTTTGGAGGCTTTCGTTCTGACATTTTTAGCAGAGTGGGGAGATAGATCTCAGATAGCCACGATCATATTAGCAGCTAGAGAGGTAAGATAGTATTATTAAATTATCGTCATCCAACTTATTTTTTTTTCAGTGACCACTTTTATACAAGACCACAAAGAGGAACAATTTCTTAAAAGTCATTCATCATTTGAATAATTTTATCACAAATTCACCTTTATGCTAGCTCTTAATATAAATTTTAATTTTGTGATTATGAAAAAATAACTTTTTAGCTACATTATGAAACATTTTATAGATGTGAAAGTTTTAATTTACAGTAGTTGGCTTTTAGGGATGTTTTCTTTCCTTAATTTTTGAAGAAAATGTGGGGTGACATTAATGTAGCTGTTTATATCCGCATACATTCATTATACATTGCAACAATTTCATAATTTAAGTTACAATACCTCATATTTTGGAAAATATTTGGGAGTCGGAAGATGTATTAAATAATCTTGTAATTTGGTTCTGCTTTTGGGAAAGGGTAGAAAAAATAAGATGTATGCACTGACTGTATAGGCTGTATAGGGAGTCTGATGATTAAGTGGGGACATAGCAGCTACATTCCATTCTACAGTTTATAATGTGCAAATCATTACCTTTCCCAAACTTTTGGTGGGTTTTTTTTCCAGCAAAAATAAGAACAAATAATGTCAACATTACATGCATCAGAAGCTAATTTGTAATTGACAGAAAGTATTACCAAGAATGTTTTGCATCTAAGTACCATCACTATTTCTCATACATATGTTTTTAATATTTCAGGACGTATGGGGTGTAATGTTGGGAGGCTTTCTTGGTCATGCCATGTGTACAGGTCTCGCTGTTGTGGGAGGGAGAATTATTGCACAGAAAATATCTGCCCGAACAGGTAATTCGCTCATGATATGCCCAGTATATGCTGAGAATAATAGGTCTACAAATTTTGTTGAGCCCATGTTAGCATTTGAAGGTATGATTGGCATCAGTAGTTGGCTAAAGTGTTTTATGTACTTATACTTTCTAAACTACTTGGCAGATTTTCTTTGCACTTGAGATGAATCATTGTGAAGCTAAGACAATCATTTTATGACATGCGCTCTTGCATTAGTTGTGGGGGGTTGCTAGCTTGAACCCTGACCAAGTCATATCAAAGACTTGTATTTAAAAAATGTTACTAGTTAGTGCCCAGCATTAAAAGGTTAGTGTTAGAATTGGTCAGCCTGGTGTCAGGCTAATATGACTGGGTGGGACATGATGCTGCATGATGCCCCAGTATTTGACATCACTATGAACTGCCACACTACAGTCATCATAGTGATGTTACTGAAGAAAAAAAATTCAAGTTTAGTTCAAATTCCAAATCACACACACTTAATAAGTTTGTATGGTTGGATCTGTTTTTCATATAATTTTCTTTTACAGGATGGTCTGCTGTCCTTTTATCCAGCCATTAGCATGTGTTTGTTATTGCTACTCCTAAACTACTTGAAGGATTACATTGAAACTTTTCACCCCATAGTCCTAAATGAAAATGGTCCTGCTTGGATATCCAATATTGCTGTCACAGTGACTATTGTGGAAATCTTGTTACCAATACTGCACCTAAATGGATGGTCACTACAAGACCTCTAAATCAAAACAATATCAATTTGATTATGGTCACTACAAAACCTCTAAATCAAAACAATATAAATTTGATTATGGTCACTACAAGACCTCTAAATCAAAACATTATCAATCTGATTATGATCTCTACAAGCAGTCTCTAAAATATTGTTATCACTACTCCTCCTGTATACTCCTGTGACATGTATCAATACAATTCAAAATACGATAAAATACAATATCTATACACATATCTTTTTATCTTTAAAAGGCCTGTCAGTGTACCATAGGTTAGTCATCATTAGTCGTTATCATGTATACGGACAATATAAATCAATTTCAAAAGTCAGGTATATTCATTACATTTAGAAATTTGTATCTACTTATTTTGCAAATGAAAAAAACTGAAAACACTGAATTTACATATAAATGTGAATCATGTTTTCAGTCGGTAATTTGGTAATTTTTTTACCCCTAATTTGGGGCCCCAGAGGAGCGTCTTGTGTGTACCTCAGAAGGGGGGTGGGTGGGGGTGCCATAATGTGTAATGTCTTTGGGATCGTACATGTAACACTGGGTTCACTTCCATCTGTTCCTCCATGTACTAATTATACACAGGTTTGACTGTGGGCTTCTTTTTCATGTGTAGTGCAGATAAAGAGATTATTTACTATTTATTATGATCCTTCCATTTCTAAATGGTATGTGTGTGCATGTATGTATGTGTGTGTATATGTGTGTGTGTTGTAAATATGTATCATATTCATGCAACTGAAATTGAATCACTTTATTGCACATCTCTATTTATTTATTATCTATACTAAGTAACTTCAGATTTGTCAAGCATTGTCAGTGTGTACATAGCTAGCTTTAGTGTTTCATCTTAAATTTCACAATATCTGGCTTATAAAAAATGTGTAAGGCTATTTTGCAACATTTTATTTGGGATGCATTAAGCTTTTATTAATTTACATAATTTCTAGCATGTGTAACTTTGTTGAAAGACTAAAAGCACCAGGCTTTCAGGCATTCCATAAATTTATTATTTTTCTAAAGCATTTCAATTAACTTTGCCAATAAAAAGTTTTCTTCTTACCAAAACAACTTTTCTAAAGGCTGCATATTTTTACTTTGTAAAACATTGGAGTTATAATCATGGTGTTGTTTGTTTCTCTGTTCTGTATACTTGTCTTAATAGGAAATGTATGATGATAATAGGATAAATAATATTGGGAGGATATATATATCCAATGAATGATATTACAATAAAACATCAAGACCAGAAACCCAGGAGATACAGTTGATCTATCGACTATGCTCTGTTCTCAAGTATAGGAACCTAGAAATGATGGCCACTCTGATAAGTTGGTGACTAGGTGGAACCTAGCAACTATAGCCACTCTGATAAGCTGGTGACTAGGTGGAACCTAGCAACTATGGTCAGCCACTCTGATCATCTGGTATCTAGGTGGAATGTAACAACCATGGCCACTGATAAGCTGGTATCTAGATGGAACCTAACAACCATGGCCTCTCTTACAAGTTGGTATCTAGGCAACTGCAGTTGCCTTGTATAGTGTAGGTTATTATTTATTGGGCTTTTTATATTTTTTCTTGGAAGGTTTGCAATGCTCCTGTATACTCCTGTGACATGTATCAATACAATTCAAAATACGATAAAATACAATATCTATACACATATCTTTTTATCTTTAAAAGGCCTGTCAGTGTACCATAGGTTAGTCATCATTAGTCGTTATCATGTATACGGACAATATAAATCAATTTCAAAAGTCAGGTATATTCATTACATTTAGAAATTTGTATCTACTTATTTTGCAAATGAAAAAAACTGAAAACACTGAATTTACATATAAATGTGAATCATGTTTTCAGTCGGTAAAGAGTAATGTCCCATTCACAATGCTGAATAGACATTTCTACAGATATGAAATAGTTCAATTCTGACTTCACATATACTGTAAAGGACTGGTCATTTAATTCATGGGACTATATTGTTATTTCTGATTGGCGTATTTTATTCTTATTTCATTCATCACAAGATAAATCCGTTTCAAATAAAACAAGGAATGGGATAGTGTTGTTTTTATACTATAAATCAGAAATAAGACAATTGTTTTGAAGCATATACCACCACCACCCTTTTGAAACCTAAATGGTCTCCCTAATAAAAACATGGCTTTAGTGGATGTTCTGCAGAAATAAAGGCATTCACTATTGTAATAAACTACTTTTTTATCATGATAGAAAAACTTTATCTGAAATGTGGAAATGATGTGACAATAGCCAAATTGTCATATAGACAAAAAAACGTTTAATTATTTCAATGCAGATTCCTGTTTATGGCTGTTGGGATGTTTTGTTATTGAGACAAAAACTAAAACATGCAGACTAGTTTGTTTCAGTATTTTGCAGATTTTTGTATTTGGTATACAGCTTTGCAGCTAAAATGGATTCAGTTTAAGACATGGGATTGATTTCTCGTCTCTCTCTGTCTGTCTGTCTCTTGATAAAATGTTGGATAAACATATATGCTGAGTCGATCCAAACGCTTTGTGGATTAGAATCGTCTAGTAGACTTTCATTTTCAAAGTCTGCTAGATATCTCTATATTTCTTTACAATAAAGGTATAAAAACCAGTCTAGCATCACAAGAGACCAATGGCAAAGCATAGCCACTTATTGGATGGCCTAGCAAACTTTAATTGTTGTTGGATCATAATAATAACAATAAACCATTTTTAACGAGGATAACACATTTGGTCATGACTGACTCATCTGCCATGTGGTCCTGAAGTGATACATACATGAAATCGATATGAAAATTACTTATTTACTCAAATTGTGAGTATTAAAATCGTTACCGGTATGTCTTTAATCTGCTAAAAGACAAGATAAAGCTAATGAAATGTGACCTGACACTTGTGCATTTTATTGCTATTCGCATGATTACAAAAATTTAACAAATGTTGTAGAGAATAAAAGGAAAATATATTAACTGAAAATCTTATACTGGTTGTAATAAAATTGCACGAATGAACACAAAATTCTCCATATTTATATATTGCAAGAACAACTTCTGGAGTTTTGTATTACGTGACTACCACATTGACATGTACTCTCTGCTTGATAAATCAGACTGGCCAGATTGGTTGTTTTTGCAAACAGTATCCAACTTTCATTGAATAAAGTTTAATTTCTATTCAACAACATTATTAAGGAGTTTGTTGTTGATAACACATGACTATTGGACTTCCGATGTCATTGCTTGAAATTTGTGAAGTCATGTGACTAATAATGCAAACGTAGATCTGGCTCAGGTTTCGTCTATGCTGTAGTTTTGTCTAGCCTGTCAGCAGATTAATGACATATTGATTATAATACTTGCCATTCCTGAGAAAATAAATAATTTTCCTATTGATTTCATGTAGGTATGAGTTGATGTAACATAAGTTTAAATTTTCTAAGCCCGCTGGTTAGCAACTATCATAAGTCGCTACCACACAGTGGCAGCAAATTCCAAATTTTTAAAAAGCGCTTGTAATAACCCCTCACCTTAGTCCTAAAACATAAGATACATCATCCTATACTTTGGGGGGGGGGGGGGGGGTGATGGCACTAAAACAAAAACAACTTGTGCTAAATGTTACATTGTAGGACCACCCATATCCCAACCTAAATGTCCAAATATGAAAAATGGGGCAGGAATATTCAAGGAAACTTGGAGAAGAAAATAGACTGCTATTCATTTCCAGCCAAATTTGGAGTCTAAATTGTTGAATTTCAGAGCTGATAAGAAATATTATGCATCAATACAGGATTGGGGACTGGTTTAATGAATTACAAGAAGACAAGTTGATTTTACAGAAAGTTCCATCCTTGTTTTAACAACAGTATAATTTTTAGGGTCTTTTTTCAAAATTAAATTCATAATATTGAAAATATTTTTTAAATGGTGGATTTTTAACCAGATCATCTTAAGGAGATTAGGTTGTTTGAAAAATCGTGTTTCCGATTTTATTATCACAGATAAATTCAGGTTTAAACTCTTTTTCATATAAGACATTGTTCTAATTATTTGTGTTTATTTTTTTTATACTGTAATAGGAAGTGCTACTTTCTATGATATATATATATATATATATATATATATATATATATATTGCAATAGAATTCTTTAAAATTAAAGATTTGAAAAGAAACAAAACATATGCTCATTATGTTGTTCCCACTTAGCAACAAAGTGCAGGTCAGCAAAATAAAGTTAGAATTTTTTTCTCTACATTGAAATGACTTTACAGGCCAAGTTATAGCAATATAATTAAACTTGTTTTGTGTGATATATTTTGTGGTTTGTACATGATCATCTTTTCTGACTTGGATGTTTTGGAGTCTTGAATGAAAAATATCTATAGATTTAGACAATGCATGTTTTCTAATCCAAAATGTTCTTTAATTCCATTCAGTAATGGTCGTATGTGAACCTTGAAAAAATTAATTTCATCCTGTAACAAACCTGGAAATTTATCTTAGAAAAGCGTGGGAACCATGACATGAACATTTTGTTGAATCATTCAGTACAAGCCAAAGTCAGTAATGGAAAGAGGAAAATGTTATCTAATCATAACAGCTGTTATGAAATATTTGGCTTACTCTGTTCTTTATCTTCTATTCCTTGCATCAGACATATCACCTAAATAATAATTATTTGTTATTACGCTGTTTTGATATGGTTTTTCATAAACAGCTTTCACGTGAATCCCCAAATATTACATTACAGAAAGAAAAATTAATATCATAACCATACTTGACTTAGCATCATGGAGGTGAAAGAATGAATATTACTGCCATTGGGCATGAACTCATGACCTTGTGTTACAAAGTGTTGTACATGCAGGTTGTATGTTCTGTCACAGTAAATAGTTGCAAAGCAATAACATGCCAAATATATAAAATAGATAAATTAGTTGTGTGTGTTTGTTTGACTTAGTATCCAAGCATCATAAACAAGAAACTGCATACTTCAATATCTGCATCAAAATAATTATATAACAATTAGATCTATGTTATGATTAGATTTCCATGATTATTTATTTTGTTTGTTATATTTCCCTTGCAAGATCAAACAAATAAAAGACACGAGACATACATGTAGAATGCTCAAAATTTGTTGGAATTTATTATCTTTGAGCATGCAAGACTTGATAACTTATTCATTTGAACATTATATTTTGTTTTATTGTCCAAAACATATTTAACAGAATTAAGA
Organism: Unio delphinus; assembly: GCA_029339505.1. NCBI lineage: Eukaryota > Metazoa > Mollusca > Bivalvia > Unionida > Unionidae > Unio > Unio delphinus. The sequence continues at coordinate 25,125,057 of JAQISU010000046.1, forward strand.
TCACCTGATTCTTCTTCTGCTGTTAATGACAGGACCATAATTTGAGATGTTAAGTACTAAACACCAAGTCAGATGGCTTTGTGTTAGAAACACACCTATTCCAAGCTGAAATTGATGGTGTACAGAGCAATTCTTCATAAGCTGCTGTGACAACACTGTCAGGATCCACAGATTGATGGTGGAGGGTGTTTTCCTTATCCTTTCCACTCTCTCCATCCCAACAGCAATGTGGGGTTCATAAAAACTGTATACCGTACCCAGGAAATTCTAGCACCAACCTAGTTCATTAACTAATTTAAAAGCTGCCTGTTTATGGTTCAAGTCTTAATTTATTTGAGTATTCATGAGGTGCTTGATGATCACATGCAGAAGAGATTCATGTTAAATCATCTCATGAGAAAGTACATTCAGTTCCAATATTTACATTCTTTACTGATTTTGTAATTAAGAAATAATTCAACAGATTGCGTTGTTTCTTTTTTTTTTTTTTTTTCATTGATTAGCAGAAGTGTTTGGATATCATGTCTGGGTATGAATTTGGTAAATATATGATTGCGGTAATTCTAGAGATTCAAGACTAGCACCAGAAGAAAATTGGGGCATGTATCAAGGAACAGTTTTGTTTCCTTTGATATATATATATATATATATATATATATATAGAAAATGCATAGTAAATGTAAATATGTACATTACATTTGTACACTTTTCTCAAAAGATATTGTATATAAACAATGGAGAATGTAAAGCTTCTGTTATTTACTGCAATATTAACATGTTTTGCATTCCTGTTAAACAAGTCTAAGTCAGTTATAGTTTTACTATAATTTTTTTGTTATTGCAGTGACATTCATTGGAGGAGTAGTTTTTCTACTGTTTGCCTTTTCTGCCTTCATTATTAGACCTGACTCTTTATGATGATTCTGGTGTCGTGTACATGTGGCTGTATAGAGGAAACAACAGAAGGAATGGAACGATATTTCACTGCATATTTTGACATGTCTTTCGCTCTCATGAAAGATTTTGAGTTCATTAAAATCACAAAAACTGTGTTAGCTCAGTTGGTAGAGCTTCATTTGTATAATCCAATTGTCATTTTAGTGCACATGTCCTTGGGAAAAACATCTAGCTCACAATTGTTCTGCGTAATATAGTGAATTTGCAAACAAAGTGCTAAAGTGACATTAGATACCATCCGTCATTATATTCATCCTTTTCAGCGAGTGATATATTTGTTATAGAATACTTGATCAGAAATTGTGTATTTTGGTGTCCACTGTAGGTATTTATTATATTCAAGTACTAATTCATTATAATGAGTGACTGCTGTAATTGATTAAATCAAAGTATATGTGAAATTATCAATGTAGATATCATTTATTATGATGCTAATATGTTCAAGAAGTAGACTTTTGTGACAATATACTGCAACCTACATGTGTGAAGTAGACTTTTGTGACAATACACAGCAAACCTACATGTGTGAAGTAGACTTTTATGACAATACACAGTCAAACCTACAAGTGTGACCACTTCTAAACAAGAGTGTATATAGATATTGATAAGTAATGAATGTCTTTTAAAAATTGACCTCAGCTCCACAGGGATTGCCATTGTTGCACTTTCGGTGAGGGATTTGCAGGTTTCTAGTGACTTTTGGGCTATTAACCTAATTTTTGACCCCTAATTTGGGGCCCCAGAGGAGCGTCTTGTGTGTGCCTCAGAAGGGGGGGTGGGTGGGGGGTGCCATAATGTGTAATGTCTTTGGGATCGTACATGTAACACTGGGTTCACTTCCATCTGTTCCTCCATGTACTAATTATACACAGGTTTGACTGTGGGCTTCTTTTTCATGTGTAGTGCAGATAAAGAGATTATTTACTATTTATTATGATCCTTCCATTTCTAAATGGTATGTATGTGCATGTATGTATGTGTGTGTATATGTGTGTGTGTTGTAAATATGTATCATATTCATGCAACTGAAATTGAATCACTTTATTGCACATCTCTATTTATTTATTATCTATAATAAGTAACTTCAGATTTGTCAAGCATTGTCAGTGTGTACATAGCTAGCTTTAGTGTTTCATCTTAAATTTCACAATATCTGGCTTATAAAAAATGTGTAAGGCTATTTTGCAACATTTTATTTGGGATGCATTAAGCTTTTATTAATTTACATAATTTCTAGCATGTGTAACTTTGTTGAAAGACTAAAAGCACCAGGCTTTCAGGCATTCCATAAATTTATTATTTTTCTAAAGCATTTCAATTAACTTTGCCATTAAAAAGTTTTCTTCTTACCAAAACATTTTTTCTAAAGGCTGCATATTTTTACTTTGTAAAACATTGGAGTTATAATCATGGTGTTGTTTGTTTCTCTGTTCTGTATACTTGTCTTAATAGGAAATGTATGATGATAATAGGATAAATAATATTGGGAGGATATATATATCCAATGAATGATATTACAATAAAACATCAAGACCAGAAACCCAGGAGATACAGTTGATCTATCGACTATGCTCTGTTCTCAAGTATAGGAACCTAGAAATGATGGCCACTCTGATAAGTTGGTGACTAGGTGGAACCTAGCAACTATAGCCACTCTGATAAGCTGGTGACTAGGTGGAACCTAGCAACTATGGTCAGCCACTCTGATCATCTGGTATCTAGGTGGAATGTAACAACCATGGCCACTGATAAGCTGGTATCTAGATGGAACCTAACAACCATGGCCTCTCTTACAAGTTGGTATCTAGGCAACTGCAGTTGCCTTGTATAGTGTAGGTTATTATTTATTGGGCTTTTTATATTTTTTCTTGGAAGGTTTGCAATGCTGAATGTAATTGACAAAAAAGAAAAGCATAAAAAACTTTGAAATTTAGTGAATATACAACTATATAAGATCAATGGTATCCATTTTGGTGTCCATCTCTGCTGCCTTTAAATATTAAAAAAAAAAAAAGCACATATGGAGACATGTAGCTTTTACCAAATCACCATTCATCCCTCCATGAATAAATGAATGTCCCCAATTTATAAGACACCCATTATGTGATGCAAGAAAAAAAAAACATTTACCACTATCTTTTGAAATATTGTCTCCGGTAGTTGTCAAAACATACACTGATTGGGAAAAAAAGTTTGAATAAAGTGACACCTAATTAAGCAGCTTAAAAAAAGAAAGATTTTCAATTGCTGGGGATCGAACCACAACTTCCTGCATCTAAGGCGGATACTCTAACCACTTGGTCACCAGAGTGGTCGACCTGAAAATGTAGTCAAACACACGTTTGTTAAGTACATACACTTTTCAGGATCATTTTTCTGCAGGTCTTCCTGTATTTATACTTGTAATCTCTTTTTCATCCTACATGCCGTAGAAATACAAAAGTCTGAATTATTTCTTCTAAAACAACTGCCTGTAAAAACTTGACCAAATTGACAGGAAGCACCCTTTCATAGATGGCTTCAGGGATGTACTTAAAGTATAATTAATTTTAAAATGTGAGCACAAGGAAAAATATATGTTTGCAATGTAGACTTTTTCATTTGGTTTGAAATAATAAAAAAAATTACTCTTATTTTAACTCTCCCAATGCCCCCCCCCCCCCCTTCCCATCTGGCTGTCACCCTCTGTGGACTGACCACCTTCGCACCTCCCATAGTATTCCACTGGATAACTTCCAAAATTTTACTATGAATATGACCACAGTTATTAAAAAATATTTTTTAAAAGACTCATTTTGTAGAGTTTGACAAAACACGCCGAGCTTTAAGATTTGTACAAAATTTTCTGATTCACTGTTGCTGTTACTATAACAACTAAAAAAGCAGTTAAATCCTTTTTTAACATGGATAGTATTGAATTCTGTAATTATCCATTAAAGGTGGTTAAGTTTTTGAAAAATCTGTTTACAAAGTATGTCACCAGCAGTGTACTACAAGTCATGCTTGAATAAAAATGGCAGACTTACTCATTCTGTCATTCTTATGTCGTGAAATTATGTCTGCATGTATTATAAATAAATTGGTAGATGCTGCAATGTCTTGTAAAGAAACAAATTTGGAAGCACTGATGCTTCTAGGTTTTAGTTTATTAGATATGTTTGGGAATAACCTAAAGCAGCTGTGTTGTCTATTTGAACATAGAGATGAGTAAGTGAAATGTTGACAAGATTACTTGGTCACAAATGAAATGAAACTTTCAGACAAGCAAATGAATGAACGTAATATTTGCAATGTTTAGAACAAATGTGTAAGATGCATTATTGAAAATACAATTCCGATCATTTAAACTGTTATTTAGGAGACATGTTTGTACCTTTTCGTTGATGGCTTATGATTGAGACTGATCAGTGCTATCTGGGGTATATAAAAATATCATAGAAAAGCATACGGAAGGCAGGGGATATCTTATCTTTCAAAGACATACCATTTTATAAGTGAAACTACTAACTTCATAGGGGAAAAAATCCATTTTGGTTTTAGTGGCCTCATAGCCAATAGGCCAAGATGATGAAGAATTCTTATTTCTGCTAGCTGAATGGATTGTCACACACCAGCTGCTTTGCATTTATTCATGTTAACTTTGTTGATACAATGTTTCGGATTTAGGATAGCGATAGATGCCATACAGGTCATAACATTGCAGAGGTCCCTACAAAGAGCATGTAAGTGACCAGTCTTCTATAGCTGGTAATAAGAATGGTAAAAAGATATACTTAATTTTTGCATCATGAATTTCTTCAAAATGTACTTTCTTTAAGTTCTGCAAATCCGATTTTCATGAGCTTGGTCATGGTTTCTAAAGTTTGATGAACACATTTTGAAATTGAAGTATAATTTCAGCTAAATTCCATCAGCAATTAGATTCTCCTTAATGCATTCAAAATGAAATGAATATGATATTCCAAAGCATATTTTTTGATAATTACAATTTAAAGAGTTCATGTTTTCCCCACATTATGAATCCATACTTTTGTTTTGTTTGTTTTTTATGGTTTAACGCCATTTTTCAGCACAATATATAGGCTATACATGGCGGCCAGTATTAGTGGTGGAGGAAGAAACCGGGAAAACCCCGGAAAGAACCACCGACCCACGAGAAGCTACTGGCAAGCTTTCTCACTTAACTACATTAGCCGAATCTTAGACTCGAACCCACGCAGACAGAGGTGAGATGGCAGTGGTCCGTAACGGACAGCGCTTTAGACCACTCGGCCACTCGGGGCCCCGAATCCATACTTTTAACAACAGAACAGCGACACATATGCTGTTGGGTCTAGATGCATCCTTACCTGCTAAAAATCACATACTTCATTTGGAATTGACACAAGCTAAATCCAGTCCGTAATCGGCGGAATTGAGTACAGTTGACAAAAAAAGCAAAATTCAATCATTCCAGACCAACTGGAAATATTGTTGCAATGTGTATTCAATCACAATATGACTCTACATTTCGATTTTAAATAAGTCCGAAAATACATCGTTTTTAAAGGTAGGTCGAGTATGCAACTAAATTCATATTTCGTTGGGCAGTGTTGTATACATTGTGTATTGAGGAATCTACTGTTATACATTTATTTTGTAATACATCATAAATTCAGTTATTTGTTTATTGTGTATTTTTTATATAATTAAGCCTAAGTAGAATAAGAAAATTAGTACATAATAAAAAGGTTGGGAAAATATGAATTTTCTCAGATGGATACCTCACTCCTACAGATCTTGCAAAGTCAATCTGAAGAAAAAACTAGAGCTGTACCGATGTCACTTTTTGCCGATTATGCCGATACCGCGTATAGCCGATTATCAAAATTGCCGATACCGATTATGAGACCGATTATTAATAATCCAATCAATTCGGGCTCTTGAAACAATGTGTCCAAATAAATTACTACTCTGTTGTCCACAGACCGTGGGTGTGGGCGATTTTTTTTTTAGCAAACAGGAAAGTTTCGCGGCACAATAAATATGTTCTAATCACTATGTAAATTGAGGCAATGCTTTGAGTTAATTGCCAACTTTCTATGAACAAAGGTCGTCGGCTTGCTTTGACAACAACAAATACTCGTTATTGCTGCGGCAACATCAGATAATTGTAAAACATTGATATAGAATTGTTTTATTTGTTTAGTATATGTCGGTGCTTCAAAGGTACAGTAAAACCTGTTATGACTTATGAGAGACCACCCCTTCTGCCAGATTGTGGCTTGGTGAAACACTAACAAAAGAAATAAAAAATGTTTAAAAAAAATCCGGAAATGATTCTCACTTACTAGTATTAAAGACAATGAGTTCGTTCACCCTCCAGGCAATACGGATTAACTGAAAGACAGACGACGTACTCAAACCTACACTGAAGCCCTTTCAAACAATTTCTCACTGGGACATAAGGACGGTCGGTGTTTTGTGAGTTTTCATAAAGATAAAGAAAAAACACAAACCTCAAAATTGACTGTGTATATATCCATCATTACTCCCTTTGATGTTAATCTTACTGGCTATTCACATGACTTTGGCACTACAATGGCGGTTAGCGACATGTACTTTAGTCTGGTTTACTGCAGTTTACAAATGTTACCGGACGCTGGAGTTGAAAATTTTGCACAACTGGCAGCAAGATAAATTCTTTTTAAATACTTTATTAGAGCAATCTCTTTGTTACAAAAGATTAATTGATGGTTGGATGTGTTTATCTCGATATATGGTTATTCGACTATACAGTAGTGTTAGTTAATGAGCAACTTGTTTGCATACTGCATATATCCCGAGCTCTAGTGTTACAAAGGATTAAGTTACGGTCAGTCAAAACGCGACTGTATATACAACTTTTATCAGGAAAAATTGGGTATTTAAAAAAATTATTTGCATCGGCACCGATTATTTTTGCCGATACCCGATTATACCGATTGTGCTAATAATCGGCCCGATTACGCGTACGGGCGATTAATCGGTACAGCTCTAGAAAAAACTCATTTGTATTTTCCCATACAAATGCAGTAACCTATAAAGCTTCGCTGGATGGATATGGTCTGACCATAACGTATACATGAACAGTCTTTTTTTTATATACAGAGTTTAATAATAGTAATATTAAGGAAATAAAGAGATTCTGCTTTTAAACAATTAAAAGGAAAAAATAAATCATGCCCATGTATTAGTGGGTTTTATTCCATTATTAAAATAAAAATGACAAATGGTGTGATTTATTTTTTTCTTCCCTCAAGTCCATTTTAAAATTTTTTAACCTGTTCTCACACCATGAAACACACAACACTAACCAAAGTACAACTGCTAATAGTCCAGCCTTTGTTTAGTACTTGCAACATAAACATACATTAACCATGCAGAACATTTTCTCTAGACACGTGTTTCAATTTACCTTCTTAATTTATACAAACTTTTATGAATGATGCAGCATTTTATTACCATCAATTTAAAACTAGGGATTGCTGCTTTGGTCATCTGAGAAGTCTAAAATTACCAAACAGACTGGTGAAAGTGGTGGAAAAAGTGTAATTACTTAAATATATTCAGTAGGAGATAAACTTGTTTTATTTTCAGCTGGTGCAGGTACAATTTGAGTTTTTACAATTCACATGACAAATACTCCAGACATGTTCCTACGTGGCAAATGAACATTGTTTATCAGGTTAGTTACTAATTTGTTACATTCTGACACAGTTATCCTTTTTTAAGAAGTTGAAGTAAATACAAATAAAACATTTTATTGCCAAAACATGTGACCAAATGGATATATATATATATATATATACACACACACACACACACAGTCCTACCCATTTATGTAGACATCCTCGGGACAGAGGAAATATTGTTGAGATAAGTGGTGCGGGGGTGGAGGTGTCTGCAAAAAAAGATGCAACTTAAATTTTTCAGTAAGGGGTGACCGGTCATCAGTGAGTAGTATTTACACTTTGAAAAAACAATGGAAATTTTTAGTACGTGAAGACAAAACTAGAGTGAAATACACTTGTATATTGACAAATTACATTTCTGTTACCTTTGTGTAATCAAGTACACAATAAAATATTGCATCTGTCAAATCCTGATATGAAAAACATGACGAGATTCAATGTCGGCATTAGCACATGTTTGTCTAGTTATTTACATGCTTCAAGTAAATGTACTTACATCGTCATAGATTTCGGTCAGTCTGTTCCCATCTTATTGAGGCTACCAAGGGGATGGGGCTTTTCACGAGGAAATGAAAACCTGTCAACACGTTTGTTTAAACAATACATGTATTTATTTATATGTCATTGTGAAAAGTACATCATAGAGAACAAGAGATACATGGCTGATATGATTAACAGAGGTATAATATTGTATTAAATGACAAAGAAAAGTATTAAACAATCATTCTTAAATACAATATTATAACAAGTGGTATACATTTACTTTGCGTTTTACACTGGTGTTGGTAGCCATCATAAATATAAACTTTAAAAAAGAAGACTTTCACAGCACGATACTCTTGTTTTATTCACTAATCACTTTGGAAAATGAAATAATCCGAGTTTATTGCTTTTATTTTTTTTGCCGTGAGAGGCCAACTTCTTAAGACCAATAAAAGCCTCCTGTTCTTTTATTTTTGTTGTTGTTTTTTATCCCACCATGACATTAAAGTCTGGCGGCAAGATCAACTAATTGTTGAGTAAGTCCAGGAGTAACTGGCCGCTTGCAAAAATAAATGATTAGGCTGGAAAATTAAAATTGCCGGCAAGATCAACTAATTGTTAAACAAAGTATGGGTTTGAACTGGCAGCTGGTCGACATGAATGATTAGGTGGTAAAATTTAAGCCTGGCGGCAAGATCAAACTATTGTTGAAACAAAGTAAGGGTCGGAACTGGCAGCTGGTCGACATGAACGATTAGGCAGGAAAATAGTAGTCTGGCAGCAAGATCAAGTAATTGTTGAACAAAGTATTGGTCTTAACTGGCAGCTTGTCGACATAAATGTTTTGAAAACAAAGGATTTGTTCAAGCTGGGACCAAGGGCTTCTGTCGACATATATACGTTTTTACTTTTATCTCGACGTTGACATAAGCATGACAATTTGATAGTAATAGTAGACCATGGGACTGGGACTTTGCTTTTTTGTCGATGTAGGCAGCTTGTCGAGATAAACGATGTTGATATAAACGGGTAGGATATATATATATATATATATATATATATTTGGCTAACAATATGAAATTACTGAAATTATGTCCATAGTAGTACTGAATCATTGGGAACCAAGACTATGCTTCAAGTCACATGAACAAAACTTTGGACTTTCACAGTTCACTCATGATCAGTGCCAGAGAAATAAAAACCATAATTTCACCCTAGTCAGTGACTCTTAAATTATGGACATAATGACCTACTAAAATGAGGGACTTGTTTTCGTGATGCATTCCCAGGTTTCATGATTCCCGACAGGAGAGTATATACAGCCTGTACAATGTAAAATATGGGTCACATTAACCATTTTTGTATGAGTGTTGTACTCTTGAGAAATATGAATGCTAAACTAGTTAAATGATTTAAGTATGAACAGTGAAAACTTAAATGCGTGAAGTATGGATCACAGTGTGCCCCATTTAAGATGTGGTGATGAGCCAAATGCAAAAACCTTATAAAAGTAAACTATGAAATATAGGTCAAAATTACTAACAGAGTCACACAGTCATCTAATTTAATGATTCTGGCAGTGTCTGTGACTGAACACAAATTTGTTATGCATAAAATGAGTCAGTGACCTTCCCATTCACATCATTTACTCCAAACAATAAATATCAGCAGCACCAATATTAAATTCACAGTAAGAAACCAAGGTGTTACTCTACATAGTACTCTCACGTTGCACCAACATGTCATGAACATATGCAAAGCTGTGTATCTTGAGCTGAGATGCATCAGCTCCATTTGCAAATATCTTTCAGCTGATGCCAACACTTGTGTGTTCATTAGTAATTTAAAGACTGGACTCAATATCTACTCCACAAACTTTAAAAGTATTTTTAAAAAATAGCTGCTCGGACCATCTTTAGAGTACCATGTTCAGTGCACACCTCCCCACTGCTTTGTACCCTCCGCTAGCTATCCAATCGATCCAGAATCAAACACTAAATTTGTTCTGTGCTATGTTTCACTGACTCCAGTCCAGCATACGTATCTGACCTCACCCATGTGTACACACCAGCAACGTACTTTCCTCTTCTGACAATTATATACTCATTATTCACACTATGAAAACAAAGTCATATGGACAACGTTCTTTTGCATATCAGGGCCCAGCAACGTGGAATGAATTGCCCACTGTAATTAGACACAAAGACACACTGATACCTTTAAAGAGTGCTCTTAAAACTCACATTTTTCAACTGTAAGAACAAACTTAAAGACCTAAAAAGGTTTCCTACCTTACACATTTTCAGTGTTTTTGTTTTTTGTAGTCATATCATTATAGATGTTTTAAAGCGCATAGAGCTTCTAAAGATTATTATTATAGATCTGGACAATGCTAAATCAAACAGATGAAAAACATGGCTTCATGAGCAGCAAGAAACCCAGTCAGTCTGATGCAGGATCACCTCATTAATATGCATCAATATTTCCCATTACTAAAAAGGTTAAAGATCCAAATGAAATCAGCATATATTCTAGGTTTGATCAACATTAGATGACCAATTTGGCTTTAGAGTGGTAACAAGTTCAACCAATCAAATGAAAGATCACCTCATTAATATGCATCAATATTTCCCATTACTAGAAAAGTTCAAGATCCTAATGAAAGCATATATTCTACGTTTGATCAACATTAGATGACCAATTTGGCTTTTAAAGTGGTAACAACTTCAGTTAATCAAATGAAAGATTACCTCATTAATATGATGCTTAAAAGAACAAGATCCTGATGATCCAAGTTCGATCAAAATCAAAAGACAAATATAATAATTATATGCCAGATCACTCAATAGCAAAAAAGGTTCTGCTACATTATTGAATTTTTCTGAAAGTTTATATAAACATATATTCCAATTGAAATCAGATCAGAAATATGTCCAGTCAGATGCAAGATCACATAATTAACATGCATGGATTTTGCTCAATATTTCTGATCTCTTTTTAGCATATTTTCCAAATATGATCAAATTTGAATAAGAAAGACCTATAGAGAGAGAATATGATTGTCTCATTATTATCTATGGGCCTTGGTCATTATCAAACGCTTACTAAAGTTTGATCATGCCTGCTCTTAGGCTAAAGAAGAATCAATTTCTGAATCAAAAGGTCATATGTATCACTGACTGAAAGAGTTAAAAAGTTAACTTAAATTCTCCATCATTATGTGCATGGCTTGCAACTGGTGTAAGGATGGACCCAACTCATCTTTGATGAGTCAAAAGATCAAGGTCACTATTACTAATAAAATAAAAATTGCTTCCACAAAGTAACACTAGTTTTTCACGACATACCTCAACCAAGCTTTGTGAATATCTTGCACATGGTGTACGAATGAAGAGTATGACAGTACTCGTTAGTAATGGTAGCTATACTTGATGTCAGATTAGAAAAAATCTGATGCCCGGAATATTAAGTGCAAATTTGTCATGCTGATTATTTTATAAGTTTTAAATATCTGTGAATGAATGACACACTATGCACAATATATATATATCTAATTGTTAAATTAATTGTTAAATATACAAAAGATAACAAAAATCATTTCAAATTCCAAGTCATTTATATTGCCATAAAACTTCATGCTTGCCTACAAGTCAATATCAGAAATGTCATCCCCCGATTCATACCACAAAATGTATAACTTATTCAAAGTTACTGCTTCTTCCAAGATAGTCTATTTTATTTTGTACTCACGTTAGAACAGTTTTCATTATGGACAAAGTAAGACTGGTTTTCTTAACACTGATGAAGAAGCTATTCTATTCACTACTGAAGCTGTAGACCATTCAGCTACAATCTTAGAGACCAAACAACAAAAAAGAGCATTATGGCAGATATCTGCATATCTTATCTAATTTGTGAATACTGAATGAATTCTGGGCTGGTGAACTTTGGGAACTTTGAAGCAGAGAAGTCCTTGATGGGAGACCGGATTTTTATCCTTCTGATGTGAGTGTCTCTGCCATTCTGATGATTGGATAATACTGCTATCTGAATCATGAATGTCCTGATGGGTTTTTCATTAACATCCTTCAAGTTAACACAGACCCAGCCTACTGGCTCACACAGCTCCACCTGCTCGATCTCGACTAGATCATTGAATTGCGTCCCTGCACGTATAGAGATTCTGAAAAAGACAAACACAAAATTCACCATAACATCTTTCAAATTGTTTTGTTTTTCTTCTTTGAACTTATTATAGTATCATGCATTATCTGGGGTGCAGAAATCCATTGTATTGTCAGTCAGAAATTTGTTTTTATGGATAAGCAAGTAAACTGTGGCCTGTAGCTTTAGTAACTGTAGTTTTTATTTTGTCTTTTGTCGCCATACATACTTACCAGGGAGTATTATATGGGTGCAATAAATATTTATGTAATTTATTGATTAGGACTGAAACTAGCTGCTGCTTCAATGGATACAATCAATGGAAACAGACCAATGGTTTGAACCAATTCTTAGACTTCTTGAAACCATTATGCACATTTACAATGAATTTTCTTGGAATGTATCGGAATGGATCTTGACTATGACAGGTAATACAATTAAAAAAATAATAATGGGTGTTAAAAGATTCTTGGGAGTTTACTTGGCTTGAGTCTAGTGAAAATGGAACAGATGCATCTTGTATAGTTATGCAATTGTAGTCTGGTAGGCACATTTACTCATCTTAAATATAAATTGTTCTTTTAAACTTTAATACTAGTAAAGTATAATCAAAGTCTATTCAGTCCTGATTATTGAAAACTATGCACATTAACTGTTATCATGAAACTCCCAGATGAAAATTATCTATCACTGTGGACTTTTGCAATGATGGCCAGGGCTTAGACTCTGTCAAGAAAACAGCACGGTGAATCAAATCATCACAATATATGGTAGTACAAATTTTTACTGTGACATCAGTCTAATCATCACAATAGTCTAATCATCACAATATATGGTAGTACAAATTTGTACTGTGACATCAGTCTAATCATCACAATATATGGTAGTACAAATTTGTACTGTGCCATCAGTCTAATCATCACAATATATGGTAGTACAAATTTGTACTGTGACATCAGTCTAATCATCACAATATATGGTAGTACAAATTTGTACTGTCACATCAGTCTAATCATCACAATATATGGTAGTACAAATTTGTACTGTCACATCAGTCTAATCATCACAATATATGGTAGTACAAATTTGAACTGTGCCATCAGTCTAATCATCACAATATATGGTAGTACAAATTTGTACTGTCACATCAGTCTAATCATCACAATATATGGTAGTACAAATTTGTACTGTGCCATCAGTCTAATCATCACAATATATGGTAGTACAAATTTGTACTGTCACATCAGTCTAATCATCACAATATATGGTAGTACAAATTTGTACTGTGCCATCAGTCTAATCATCACAATATATGGTAGTACAAATTTGTACTGTGCCATCAGTCTAATCATCACAATATATGGTAGTACAAATTTGTACTGTGCCATCAGTCTAATCATCACAATATATGGTAGTACAAATTTGTACTGTGCCATCAGTCTAATCATCACAATATATGGTAGTACAAATTTGTACTGTGCCATCAGTCTAATCATCACAATATATGGTAGTACAAATTTGTACTGTGCCATCAGTCTAATCATCACAATATATGGTAGTACAAATTTGTACTGTGCCATCAGTCTAATCATCACAATATATGGTAGTACAAATTTGTACTGTGCCATCAGTCTAATCATCACAATATATGGTAGTACAAATTTGTACTGTGCCATCAGTCTAATCATCACAATATATGGTAGTACAAATTTGTACTGTGACATCAGTCAAATCATCACAATATATGGTAGTACAAATTTGTACTGTGCCATCAGTCTAATCATCACAATATATGGTAGTACAAATTTGTACTGTCACATCAGTCTAATCATCACAATATATGGTAGTACAAATTTGTACTGTGCCATCAGTCTAATCATCACAATATATGGTAGTACAAATTTGTACTGTGCCATCAGTCTAATCATCACAATATATGGTAGTACAAATTTGTACTGTCACATCAGTCTAATCATCACAATATATGGTAGTACAAATTTGTACTGTGACATCAGTCTAATCATCACAATATATGGTAGTACAAATTTGTACTGTGCCATCAGTCTAATCATCACAATATATGGTAGTACAAATTTGTACTGTGCCATCAGTCTAATCATCACAATATATGGTAGTACAAATTTGTACTGTCACATCAGTCTAATCATCACAATATATGGTAGTACAAATTTGTACTGTCACATCAGAGTCTAATCATCACAATATATGGTAGTACAAATATGTACTGTGCCATCAGTCTAATCATCACAATATATGGTAGTACAAATTTGTACTGTGACATCAGTCTAATCATCACAATATATGGTAGTACAAATTCTGTTTGCTTTACATAGACATATCCATGCACCTTCTCTATGGCAAAACTATATATATATATATGGTGTTTATTTATTTAGTTTTTCTGGAGCATACATGTAGAAACCATTTTTGCTCAAAGTATGTTCAATGAGGTGAAGCCAACAGATTAAACTGCTAAAATCATTTTTATTGTTGTAAAGCCAATACCATTATCAGATTGTGTTTGTGCACACTTAATTAGAAACCATTTCTGCTCAAATTATATTCAATGAGGTGAAGACAGTACAATAGTATAGACTGATCACAGATTATCAGATTGTCTTTCGTCACTGCTCGTCGTCATCACTGCATTTGCTTTAGTTTGATTTTGTATCTGTATTTCTAAATGATGCTAACGGCAGGGGGGTCATATACTGAGGGGGTAATTGATCAGGGGTAATGGCAAGGGGGTAATGTCCTGCTTCCGTTTGTAACCAGTTAACTTTCTTAAGAGTTAATTTTCTAATTATTTTAATTGCCAAAACAATGACTCAAGAAAAAAATCCATCAAATTACTTAAAGGTTTGTGTAAATATTGTGTATTATTGAACAGATGTGTTTGTAATCATTTAACGTTTTCTAATTATTTTAACTGTCAAAACACTGAATCAAGAACAAGAAAAAATTACTTAAAGATTGGTGTAAACTTCATTTTCTCACACCTATATTCTAAATACATCTTTTATAGCAAAAGGAAGATAAGTTTAAATAAACAGTATATTTAACATTTCAAAGATACATTCTGTATGCATTTGAATGTAGAACATTTTATCAGTCGTGTCTTCCACTATTCTTTTTAACTATGAAAATACAGACAAGTGAGTCATTTATATGGGCAAGTAAACTTTTTATGCTGCTTGTCATTGGACAACTAGATTTTGAAAAAAATCTGAACCCCTGAACAGAGTTAAAGAAAATTATGGAAATGTGATTTCTCATGATGGAATGAATCTATGTCATGAATGTAAAAAGTATACTGAAAATGTTGAACAAAAATGGTTTTGGTTTGGTTTCATGTTTTACAGCACAGTAAAACCAATAGGTTATTTAATTCCTAGGCAACCAGAGTAATATCCCTTGCACACAGATATACCATGGTAGCCAAGGCAGGCTGATCTGACAGAATGATTTCAAACCTAAGCCATTTTTCAGTCAAGAGACCAGCATGCTAAGGAATCATAACTCCACAACAATGAAATAAACCAGTAATTTTTTTAGACCTCAGCGTCTAGCTCTCACATATCATCCGAGATAAGGAAATGTTTAAACAGTTTCTCCATGCTTTTGCAATCCAATGTTGATCCCCTTGCAGTTCAAACAACTACAAGGGATAGTTGCTGCTAATTCATGGTTTGATATTTTCAGGTTTCCATATTTTCCTTTTTTTTAAAATTCTCCTTATGCCACAACGTGTGGTAGAAGGACAGTCTGTTTTTAATAAGGAAACATAAAAGTATGGTATGTTGTTGAGATTAACTTGAAATAATAACACCTTTTAAAACCATTCCTCTTTCAAATAACCAGGGTTAGTAGCAAATCCTCATCTACAAAATTTAGGCTTTTTTTTAGGTTTTTTTAAGGTCTTTGTGAAAAATTTTAGGTTCAAGAATTGCACTTTTCAGGCTTTCACGCACACAAATAATAGCATACTCATCAATTTTACATTATTTTTAATAATATAACTTGGAACTTCTTTATCACATCCTTAGCAAGGTAAGATCAAAATGAACTTAATGAACAAGAATGGAAAGATTAAATCGTATATTTACAAAAGTAGAGCAATTTACACTGCACAAAATGTCATGCAAAATTCATATATATTTCAATGCTTCAAGCTTATTATCGATCTGATTGTCCAGCTTCAACTGATCTTCCAGGTTTTTTTTCCAGAGATGTCCTTAAGCTATTTGATGTGCCGATGAAAGAAAGGTTCCTCTGATGTTCTGCTTTTAATGCATAGTCATCAGCTAAACTATTCATTGTTTCTATATCATAAGTTAACGCTGATTTTTTTTTTTGTTTTGTGGCACTATCTGGAAACATGGACTGGAATACTTTTGTTATTCCGGAATTTGATGAAAAGCTGCAGTGTCTATCTATTGTATACAATGTCCAAATAATTTCTGCTTGCAATGTGTCTTCTTTTGCTACATGATCATGCATAGATGCTGACGTAGTAGACACCAATGAACAGGATGGCTGAGAATTCAGAGTTTGTGGTGACAGTACTTTTCCTGAATCAGGCTGTTGACGCTAGAAAAGAAGAAGAAAAAAAACCAAATTAATTATGTATCATTAAGAATATATTAAATATTATTTATTGTAATTTAATTCTAGCTTTTTCATGCATTATTAATTTATATGGATCCCACCATATAAAAGTATTAAAAGGTAAACATCTTGACTAATTATATATAAATTGTAAAATTAGAAATTAGGGGAGGTAAGCTTATTGTTAGAGTTATGATGCAGTTGTTTCCCTTTAAAAACACTTGTAACTACTTAGTCTGACCGGCTTCAAATTCATTGTAATTTCTGCAAAATTAAAAATTATTTTTGAAGCTATAGCTCAGACAGAGAAAAAAATAGATAATGTATAGTTATACTCACAGTCAAGATTTTCTTCAAGTCAAATGTGGAGGATGCGCTCTTCTCGTTCGTTTGACGTTTTATTCCTCTTGTGTGTATTCGTAAGCCGCTTTCACCCAATCTCTTAATACTAAACAATAATTTACATTTAGCAGAAAAAACATCTTCATCTTTTTCCAACCAAGGAGTGTACTGCGGATTTGACAGCCAACTCATTTGAAACGTGTCTTGCTCGCCATTACTGCAAGCTGGAATCACACCACAATTAATACTTCCAGTTCAGTACCCACGAATGTAGTTCTAGTCTATTTTTAGAACATTTTTTCCTCTCTCCTTTTGGTGGTGATAGAAGAGTTATATTGATGCATCTTTGGTATGGATTTAAAGTTAATTGCTTATTCTTGAGAATAGGAGCTCTGAGAGTGGCTGTCTGTATGTATTTTGGCGACAGTGCACACTGTGTAGTTAGGCCTTAGTGATGATCCGGAAGTGAAATATGTGTTCTGTTTACATGCTGCTCTGTTTACAGTGCAGCAGCTCAAAAAAATGCCGATCAACCCTTGACAAAAATTTCACCGTGAAGTCATCTTTGGAGGTATTTTAGATTAACATATGATTTGTATTGATTGTCACACAGTGGAAAGGTCAGTACTGAGAAATATATGTAGAGAACATATAGTAAAATTAATTGTGGTCCATGTCCAGCTAGGATATACCGGATGTGCAAGTTACTGACAACCCGGATGTACGACAGCTGTAGTTGATTTCAGGTGCAGGTTACGTTATTTTTTCTCCTCGATCGTGCAGTGCCGACTTTTTCTTATAGAAACTTTAATTTTAGATTTTTACTGCTGACTCGTGTTGAAGAATTTTTAGGTTTTCTTTTAATTTATAAGGTTTTCTTATAAAAAAAATTAGGCTTTTTTTTTTTAGGTTTTTTAGGCTAAAATAAAATCTTTTTTAGGTTTTTTAGGCTCCCTACGGACCCTGAATTATAACCCAATAAAAAATGCAGAATTCATGAAACTATACATCGTTATTCTGGACGACATGTTTCTGAGGACTGCAAACCAAGTCCATGATAAACACGGTGCATGACATTCAATAATTTTAATGCAGGTACAATATTCAAATCTTATTCAATCTAACAATACTTTTACTTGTGTCAGCTCCCACCTATTGGGTGTGTAGCTCTCATCCGCCTTGTAATCTGTGTAGAGACAGACGTCTTTGATGGTGGTCTTCCTGCGAAACTGAATATTAATTAGATGTGGCTGGGGGCCATCTGACTGCCAGTATGTGTCGTATGAGATATCCCTCAGTTGTTCCACACCAAAACCTATAAACACATGTATAGTTCTGATATGCAGTAAAACACTCCCCAACAATACAAGTAGCCATTTAATGAAACCAATTCTTCTTTTACTAATATAAACTAAAAGATATTTCCATGCTTAACAACCCTTGATGGCAATAAGCAATATGAGACTGTTTACCTTTGAATTTTACCCTGTCAAATGTGACCATCACAGCTGTACATGTCATACCTGTATAGTGTATGAAGCAATCACCATTCATCAGCATGCCCTGGTTTATATCAATATTTATTTTCATCAATAGTGTCTTCTAACATGCCAATGTAAATGCAACAGCACAGGCAGAAGCCCGATATTAAGCCCACACACAAACCCTTAAACAAGACTACTTGTATTGAGTCCTGCTAGTGAACATATATATTAACATGGTTCTACTATAGAGTACTATATCTACTTGCTAATAAGTTGACTCGACTATAAGTTAACACACCCCACCCCATTTAAGAGCTACATAAAGCCAATTTCAATTTGACCCTTCTATAAGTTGTTGTTTTTTCAAGATAGGAAAAATATACACAAACCAGTGTGAACTACCATTATTGAATGGAATAAGTTACAAATAAATTGAAAACTTAAACCATTTACACTTGTGTAAAAGCCCATTTGAGTATAAGCATTTTATTAAGCCGTCCCCTCAAAGATAATAATAATAATAATAATAATAATAATAATAATAATGAGGACTTTGTATAGTGCCTAATCATTCTAAGCTCTAAGCGCTTTACAACATCAATAATGATATGACTACACTACAGAACAACAAATGACAAAAACAATGAAATTGCAAAACATAAAAACATGCTGAAAACATATAAGATACAAAACATAATTAGGTCGCTAAGTTTGTCCCTGCAGTCAAAACAGGTGAGTCTTAAGAGCATTCTTAAAAGGGACCACTGTGTCTTTGTGTCTAATTTCAATGGGCAATTCGTTCCATGTCGCTGGGCCCTGGTGTGCAAACGAACGTTGTCCATATGACTTTGTTTTCACCTTGGGAACAATGAGTATACGATTATCAGAAGAAGAGCGTAAGGATCTAGCTGGTGTATACACATGGGTGAGGTTGGATAGGTATGTTGGACTGGAGTCTGTCATTGAAACATAGCACAGAGAACAAATTTTGTGTTTGATTCTGTATCGAATCGATAGCCAGTGTAGGGTACAGAGCAGTGGTGTGGTATGCTCTGATCGAGGTACTCTAAAGATGATCCGTGCAGCTGTATTTTGAACTTATTAAAGTTTCTGGAGTAAATATTGTGACGAACCAGACAGAATTGAGTTACAAAAGATGATAGGTAAATATTTTGCAGGTGTATGACCTGCACATAAGCCAATCCATTTCCAGTCGTACTGAAAAATCTTGTTATTAACTTTGCGAGGATTATCAACTTGAAAAACAATGTGTGCTGCCTTGACAAGCCAAAGGACCAATTGAACTGGCTGAAGACATGGGAAATATTACTTTGTTATTAAATCTAACTTATGGAAAAGGATTAACGAAATGAAATCAAAACTTCTATTGCAACAAACACAGTATTTACACAGCAAAACACAAGTATTAATACAAAAAATACAGGTTTTTGGAATTGTACGAAAATGGAAGCAATATATTTGCTAGTTAACACCCATAAACAAAACTGACAGAAACTTTGCAGTGAATAATATTTAATTTACCATTAATATTTTAAAGTTATTCAAATCAAAATAACTGTAGATACATGTATTATGTATCTAATACCATCATGAAATGGATAAACAGTGCATATCATATATGCATTTGTGAATTGGAGTTGTGGCATGAAAACATGTAAAGAAATGAACTGACTAATAATAGTAATATTATGTACTGTAAACATCAAGTTTCCAACATTACCCATGGATGTATGCATGTCATATTTATATGATGACGTCTATTCATTATAGTTTAGGTATTGCTATGAGTCTATTGAATTTTCAATGTAAAAGGTGAAGTGAGTGTATATGATGCCATTTAACATGAGGAAATCATCAAATAGCAAATTCAATACAGACTGATATCAAATCTTCACATTCTTGAAAATGCACACTGACAAAGCCAAACTAATACTTAAAGGTACTTACTGCACAGTAGAATGGCATTTTGCAGACATCTAGAAATGCGACCACAGAACATGAATCCCCATCATAGACCCTTGCTGACCAATGTCCAAAATAAAACTAATGTGTGACAGACAGACATTGTGACTGTTGCCTCACATTGTTCTGTAAATTCTGATGCCAAAGTGCAGACAGAAACAAGAATTACAGTACTTGTTATACTGCTCTCCATGGGAGCCACTTATTACATAAATTATCCTTATAATGAAACTGCCTTATAATGAAGCACATGATACAGTACTCAGTGTAATGTTGCCCATGTGAACAACTGAGTATAATACTTATTGTGAGACTGCCTTAAAATGAAGCACATGATACAGTACTCAGTGTAATGCTGCCCATGTGAATAACGGAGTATAATACTTATTGTGAGACTGCCTTATAATGAAGCACATGATACAGTACTCAGTGTAATGCTGCCCATGTGAATAACTGAGTATAATACTTATTGTGAGACTGCCTTATAATGAAGTACATGATACAGTACTCATTGTAATGCTGCCAATATGAACAATTGAGTACAATACTAAATAATACACTGCCTTATAATGAAGCACATGATACAATACTCCCTCATTACAATGTTATCCAAGTTACAGAATACTGCCTTACACAGAGATTGTCTTATAATTATGTACATGATACATGTAATTTTACTACCACTTTGAAATAATAAAATGGAGATCCGTCGTCATACTTAACAGAAACCGTGTTATAATAAAGAAACTTGTAATGACAAAGTACTGTACCAGGTTTACATGAAGACAGGGACCAAACTGCCTGATGTCCAACTTCTCTAAGTTTTCCCTCCTTTTCTTCTTTGAACACATCAAGATCCTGACTGGCAGTAAATTTGGTAGCCATCTACACATAGAAACGTTGAGACATCATAAAACAAATGTATCTATAACAAAAGCTCAAATAAAACAATTACTAAAGAGAATATAGAATTCAAAGTGCTATGGACACTATCTATATGTGATTTCATATTATCATTATGGGACATACACATTTTTAATTTAAATTTTATTTTTTTTTGTTTCATCATTCTTCAAATTTCCACAATGTTCTTGTTTGTATTCCCCAGCCACAAAAATAACTGATACTTCCAACCTAACCATGTCAGCAAGAATTGTTTGCTTTTTCATCTTTATAATATATATATATATATATATACATACACATAAACAAGAATTTCAGCTTTTTAGTTATTGCAGTTCAAGTTATTGTAGGCTTTAATACCATTTTCTCAGCACAGGATAGGCTATACATGGCGGCCAGTATTAATGGTGGAGGAAGAACACTGACCCATGAGAAGCTTCTGGCAAGCTTTCTCACATACCCACATTGGCCAAATTCGAGAATCAAGCCCACGCAGACAGAGATGAGATGGCAGTGATCCATAATATGATCACTTTAGACCTCTCGGCCACTGGGGCTCCCCTTTGTAGTTGTAGCAGTGATAGTAATAATGTAGCCCCAAAAATTCCACTAATTGAAACATTTATAAGCATCTTTAATCACCAAGTACACTGAGTATACTTGTTTAGTCCACAACTCCATCCAGATCTGCCATCCCATAATATGTCAGCAGATAATGCAGTTCTATTTGAGTAATCAGAAGAACAAATGAAATAGACCCTAACCTGCCAGTGTATTATGCAACAGCACAACAGGATCTATGCTGTTTTCAGCTGGATCAACTTGGAAGTAAGCATAGCTGTTGTCACAGTGTTAATCAACTCAAAATACTTCTGCCACCATCACGCAGACTGTTACATACTTTGTTTACAAGTACAATCATCAATACTCCAATAATTAGGTTTCTAATTAAAATATTCCCTCACTATATAGGACATCTTTCCTTACTATAATATAGGTATGATCATGGATCCCATTTAATTATTTGAATTCTGTTTATAGTTGCTGGATTGTATTTGAATTATTCCCTAAATTTTAGTTACTGGCTAATGAGAACCCCTGATAACGTTACTCCAAAAACCCATTTTGTATTCTTTGTCACTATGATAACGTATTGTTGGAACACTCCTGAGTACATGTATAAGGTATAAGACACCCTCACTTATAGTTATAAAACAACTTACTTTTATAACTCCTTTAAGCAGATTTGCAAGGTGGGAGCACTGTAACTCGTATATAGATTACACTGAGAAGTAGTATAGATATTTTACTGGCACTGTGTGTTGACTACATGATTTTGAAAACAACATATTTACATAACTTACACTTCTCTATGATTTTAGATTATGTTTCAAGATCATTGTTACTGGAAGTAAATGTTTACTTGTATCTAAATTTAGGATATTAGTTTTACGCTTAGAAATTCTTGATTTTGTTGACAATTTAGAATGATCAGGAAATTGGGTTTTGACCCTCATCCTGGTCATTATAATTTGACTAAGTATTTTTCCCCTCATAAATACAGGAGAAGTAATCAGATTTACTCATTCTTATTTTAATACCAGTCTTTATAAGAGTCAAATTTAGTTGAAATACAGTTAATGTTTGAGAGGATATTTGTATTTAAATTATTCAATGGAATTACAATGTGCTCAATACTTTTTAACCCAATCACTATTTTGGACTATTGTGAAAACTCATTTAAGGACAATTGGGATTATATCATCATAACACATCTAAGAATTGACACACTAGTACATTCAAGATTACTGCTGCACAGCACCTTCAAAACTGGAGTTCAGTCAGATCAACACATTGAGATTTAATTCACAATACCATATATTCTTTTTAATGTTTCACCTTTTATTCTAGGGGAAATTTTTTTTTTTTTAACTGTGTTAAACTTGTTGGTTTCTACTTTTTTCTGCTACTTAGTTTAAGACCATAGTGTCATAATAAGAGATCACAAAAACATGTCCTTTATCAATGCATCCTTTAAAATACTAAAGAAAGTGACTCATAATTTGTGATTAATATCCTGTACATTAAGGTAGCCTCTAATAAAATCATAATAATAACAATGTGTGTGTGTGTATGTGATTAGGATTTTGAACGTAGCTTTAACAATTTTTCAGTCATATCTTTATGCAGTCTGCAGTGAGGCAGTTTATAGTGATGTCTAGCACTGGGGCATCATGCCCCAGACATGTAGCATGATGTCCCAACCAGTCACATTATTATAATTATGTTGATGAAATAGAGAAATTAATTTTCAAGATGTTGATATACCTGCAATAACATGGTGCAATCTGATTAAAATCCTCTATGAAGTGGAGATCTGACTTTAATCAAAGTATAAACATGGCATTTCATGCTAAAACATGATTTTGTACTCCCAAACCCCCTGACACAGTCATGTTTCAAGAAAACAAAGATTTAAGTATTCTTTGAAAATATATTAAAAAAACACCACTTTCAGAATATGCCTGGTACATGCAGAAAATATAAGTGGTAAACTGACATGATTGACTAAAACTATCCTTTGGGGCAGTAATTAAAAGGCAAAAAGATATATATAAATCTCCATTTCACATAGCACTTAATTGGCTGACAATAGCTAGTGAGATGTATTTGAAGACCGCATTGGGTGAGTCCACTGTACTAATCTCTATAGGTTCAATCAAGATTTGGATCAACCCCAGATAGGAAAATAAAAGAGATGCTAGATGAGTGTAGGAGAATAAAATTTAATGTGTATCATTGCCAAGAATGAAAATATTTAGGCTATATGCATTATAGTTTTTTTTAACAAGTTTGTGAACAGCAACAATGTTTCTTTGCAGTAAGATTTTACTGTTTTTATAAAATGCAAAGCATCATCATTTCCTTTTTAATAATGTTGATGTGTGATTCATTTCTCATGCTGATTTTCGATGCAGTTAGCTATCAATAGTTTCAGCTTGTCAACAGAGTTTACCTTATGAAGAACATCAGCCATAAAAAAAATAAAAGTGGGGAGAGGTAATTCTTTGCACATACTGCAAACAACATATTGACATAACATTACAGAGTTCATCAACTTGGTTGTGACCAGGATTCACTCACAGAATCCAGCAAATAAGTCTCTAGCAAATGTAGCAACTGAACACTGATGACACATGCATTACCTTCAAACCCCCAACTAGACCATCAAATTCTTCTCCGCCTTTATTTAATTTTGACTAGCGGCAGATCATTAGAAGAGGGATTATACTTACCGTCTGGTTAGTCTAAATAATTTATTAATTAATAGACTGCGGTCCGATCATCGGCTGATACACCGGCCTACGCTTCAGCACGAGTCGTGCATTACACGGTTGGTCTCTGCCTCTAGTCAAACTTTTAAAAAAGGAGATCAGTTTGTTGGTCTAACCCCTAGACCAGCTAGTGGTCTCTAAACCTTTTTTTAATTTTGACTTGACGGCTTTTGAGACCAGCCGTATTCTGCATTAACACTATATGGTACTTTTCCGCGCACCATAACTGCGTACGATCGGATGCACGCTAGAGACCAACTAGCGTCTAGTCTAGACCAGCGAAAGTTGGTCTCTAAACCTTTTTTTATTTTGACTTTGCGACTTAGAAAAGTCAAAATAAAAAAAAGGTTTAGAGACCAACTTTCGCTGGTCTAGCGTCTAGTCTAAAACCCCTACTGAATTGCGCATATCGAAATCGAACTTGAGGAAATTCAGTTTTATTTTTCTTAAGTCACCAGCCACGGGACTGTGTCAACAACAACAAAATTATATGAGTACTGGTACTCACCACAAACTACGTTAATCGTTATGCAGAACCTTCGAATACTGCCTTACCATAAAACCCGCGTATTGTGGTACTGTACACGAGAAAAACAGACATAAACCTCAAAGCTCCTGCTCTGCAATTTAACATACCAGTTTGAAAGCACTTTTCACGAATTTCACATAGATCTGATACCACTTTATAGAGAATATAAATCCAAATTCTAATTCAAAACCATTGAAATTGCTGGTTATAAATACATTTAATTCTGAATTATCAAACACTGCTTAGAGTTATCAACCTTTCACGGCTTAGACTGGTTGTATACAATTATATCTAAAGTCTGCAATATCGTTCAATATTGTTGTAGGAACGATATCATATATGCGGAAGTAAACACAGAGTTATTGTCCATGAGCTATATAACGAAATTGGACATCGATGCGAAAAGTAAGCTGCTATGATTGGAATTTAAAGTAGGGGTGGATGTGTGTAGTGCCATTCCTATCCACCCTATAGGCTACCATTTCCCTTGATAGTTACTTTTTAGTAATTCAGGGGAA
The DNA here is from genome assembly GCA_029339505.1 of Unio delphinus. Taxonomy (NCBI): domain Eukaryota; kingdom Metazoa; phylum Mollusca; class Bivalvia; order Unionida; family Unionidae; genus Unio; species Unio delphinus. The sequence continues at coordinate 25,151,097 of JAQISU010000046.1, forward strand.
CGCCTGTCAATGACTGAAATATGGTGCAATTAAGCACTCAAACCCTAAGGGGAGGGAGTGCATACTTCCCCTCCCTGAAGGAATTAAATGGACACCGATATGGTGTCTATAAAAGCTGCACATATGTCTCTAGTAGACGGCTGCAGCTATAAAACAACCAGGTCAGTCAGTCAGATGCGAAAAGTAACATTGCATTTGTGTCGTCTTATTACTGTCCATATTTTTCACATTTATGAAAAGAAACGTTAGAAAATTGTAGCGAGAAAAAGGTCCATTATTGCTGTAAAAAGTACTTTGCAGCGTAGGTTACATATGTCAATAACAAAAGCATTTAATTTGCTTGTCAGTCCCTTCGCTTCGGCTTCGGCTTTTTATTTTGCAAACACTATTAATACAATACCGAGTAATATTTTGTCCATCCTTCATGAATATAGCGCTTTCGTTAGATTTGTTTTGGGTGTCTACTGTATCATCCCACACACTATTTTGACGTAGTGTCGTGAACAACCAAGGGTTACTAGTATGAATACACCCAAGCACCGAAATACACATATTTTTTACCCTTATAATCATGAAGATAAATGTAATATGAATTTGTATGTATTTGAATAATGATAAAAAGCAAAATAAAATTATGTGGTTTTTTTTAGGAATTATTTACATGTATAGCTCTATTCGTATAATGAAGTCATTGATCGTACTTGATTGGATGCTTTAACCTTGTTTTATGTCACCAGTTATATCTTCATTTACGTTAAAACAAACATGTAATGATCATGTACATAATAATTCCACCGAAATATGTAAATACACTTTCTGGATTCTCATGATCATAGACTCGCTTTTATATTTAAAGATCTGACAAATATTTTATTTATCATAGTTGTCAGTCGAGCAAAACCAAGTAAGATTGAGTGACGTCATTCAATGAATTGTGTTAGAATTGGTTTTAAAAAAATATTTCATATCAAAATTGAATACATAAAATGTTTGTTTTGCATATTGTTATTATGATTATTATTATTATTAATTATTATTATTATTATTATTATTATTAGAAGAAGAAGAAGAATTACAAATCATAATATCAATGTGTAATCCAATATATACACCTAAAACAGTAAATAATTGTTTATTTTGGTTTTTTAGTGTATTTTGGTGTTTCAAGTAACCAGACTCAAGAGTTCTCAAAAGAACAGATCTGTTGTTGACATCACAACCACAGCAGTCATTGACAATGACAAGTACATGTACTGAGTTATGCAGACAGAATTTTTTTATAAAAATTCTATCATTATCAGTAGTGAAGCAAAACAAATACACGTATCAAGACTTGTGAATCATTTTTGTAGTAGAATGCCTATTTATGTTTTAGAAAAATCAAATTAGTAAGGATGATTGCACATAATTTTCATTTAACTAAATAGTGGACCATTCAACAAAGGCCATGCATATAATGCATTCATTTGGATGCATCCTTTATGGTTTAAGTAATGCTATGAGTATGTAACTTGGGAGGGATTATTTGTCATTAAAATAGCAGGTGGCAGTAGGCATGTCTTCCTTGTTAACCATGTCATGTATTCACTGATAATGATGTCATGTGATCAGTAATAAATTTGTCTATAATATGATCTTTACCACAGCTACTAAACCTTATTTACTTATCCGCTCATGAGACCAACACTTAAATAAATTTTAAGTGAATAGAGATTTATATGTCAGAACAACAAATAAGTTGTCCACTGATTTATAACAGATATACTTCAGGATTAAAATCAGTAGAAAAATGAAGTTAAAAAAAATCTTTAAAAAGTCTTTGAATCTTTTCCAACAAACTTGAATGAGTGTATACCAAAATATTTGTTTCCTCATTATTTATTGTTTAAATTAAAAAACTAGACATTTAGTAGATCAAAATAGTTTTATATGATTGCCCTTGGGATACATCTTTACTACTAAAAGGTATGGATAAATTATCCCACTGTATATAATGTTTATTAACAAAGGTGTTATCAATATATGTCCACCTCATTATGGAACATCAGTTTTATAAAGAAATATTTTTTGCCATTTGGGTTTCAGATTAATTCAAGGTTATACAGAACAACATATCTTGAAAGACCACTTCGTCTGACAAAAAAGTATGGTCTCTCAGGATAGGTGGTCTCCCATAGCAGGTCACAAAACTATATAATCAATAAATGCTTGCATTGAGAATGTGGTTTTTCAATACAGGTGATCTCACATAACAGTGATCATTCAAGACAGGTTTTACTGTAATTGTTGTGGGAAGGTGACAAGCAAGAAGACCAGAATAAATGCTTGTTATGCACATATTTACAAACCTAAAAAGATTTATATGTTGACAGTTCCATTTTAATGTATTGCAGCAAGTGGATTTTCATCAGACACATTGTGCAATTCGAATCTAATGCCTAAGGCCTAACAGAATCTTTTGCAAAAAATTTGGAAGCTGGATAATTGTGGTTTTCAGTATAGGAAAATTTACAGTAGCATTTAGCTGTAAAATTTTGAATTTTATTTTGCTCAGATATGAATCTTATCGTTTAGTTTGAAGTGTCATGTCTATAACATTTTACAATTTTTAGACTGCCATATGTAAAGAAGCATCAGCACAAATTAGAGTAAATTTTGGAACAAGTATGTTATGTAGCTATGTTTCATTACTTACAGTAGCTGAATGAAGCCTGTGAGATGTCCACTATACAGGATCTTGTGTGGGAAGATCTAGACAGAAAGGCGGATAGCATAGCTGTCATATATGATGAAGATGATACATCAGGGCTTCCGACACAAACGGTTAAAATCACCTACAGAGAGTTGTATACCTTGACTAAGAAGGTTTGTATTAAACACAAACATACATACACATGTACCTACACACATATACACCAGCAACAGTAACCTACAGACAGAATATACTTTCCATTTGTTTAGAAGTTTGGGAGCCATTTGTTTTGCATCATAGTGTAAACAGGTTTGATTCTTGCAAATACGGGTATAAGTAAATGTGGATATACTTAAATTAATTTAAAAGTAATAGACATATATACCAAATAAGGCTATCATGTTTTCAAAACCTGTATATAATTACACAATATTTCAAGCATGAAATGATATCATCTAAACATGATTAATCTATTTGCATATCAGATGGGGCACTTTGTGCTAAATGAGACTTATTTTCATGTGAGAATTGAAATGAAACATGAAGTATTCTTAATTTAGTTCAACAATAAGTATTTTCAGCAATAATTCAGATTTCTTGATAACACTGTATGCTTAATTATATAAGCTTCTGCACCAACTTGGACAGAACAATGAACGCTACATGTATCATGGGACTTCTGCAAGACATTATTGTTTATTATGGAATATCAGCTGACTCTACATGTAATTCTGTATGTGGTTTATTGTTGCAAGTGTAACCAAATCATTTTTCTGGTCCCTAAATTTTCCTTCTTTAATTTCAGTTAAATAACGATTCTGTACACCAAACCCACTTCTGCTGTGAAAATGGAAACAAATGTTGCGCCTCAAATTTGATTTTATACTGAAATGAATCTGATAAAACTGAAACTTAGTCACAATGTTTCCATTACATATATTTGCTTTATGCTAGTTACGAGTTTTTTCAGCAGTCAGGAAATAGTCTAGGGTACCCTTGAAACAGAACAAAGACCTACACTAAACCTGGCACAGATTATAGCCAGTGTAGATTAATTGAACCAGTGTAGATGATTACAGTCAACATAGATAATAACAACCATTGTAGATAGTTGCATGTATGTATGTGTTTTGAGATTTTTAGCATAGCTTGAACAATTTGAGTCATATTGCTGTGATGTTTGCAGTGTGGCAGTTTGTAGAGGTGTCTAACAATGATGCATCATGCAGCAGACATGTGGCATCATATCCCACCCAGTCACATTATCCTGACACCCAGTCACATTATCCTGACACCCAGTCACATTATCCTGACACCCAGTTGACTAGCCCTAACACTAACCCCTTAATGCTGAACACCAAATGAGGTAGCAACTAGTACCAAATTTAGAAGTCTTTTGTATGATTCTGCCAGGGTAGTAAAGTAGGACCCCATGGATCCGAGGCAGTTGATCTATTGCGTACAATCGCAACCAATGTAGATGATTATAACCAGTATAGACAATAGGCTAAATAAGCAACATTTACCTTTTGAATAAAAAAACGAGGTGTTTCCCTTCCCCTTTGACATTTTTGCTGACAAACACCACCAAAAGATCAATATTGTAACATTATCTGATATTAATTGGCTAGTAACATTTGATAAATTCATGTTAATTTACATAAAGTAAAAATGCATGTGTTGAAACAAAAGTTGTGTAAACATTTGTACTACATACATATCAGTAGGAATAAGATCATTTAAATTACTAAAATGTGAAGTAGGTACTAATTAGTATTATCATTATTGTGACTGTAAGATTATTTATATTGCTAAAATGTGAGGTAGGTACTAATTAGTATAATAATTATTGTGACTGCATATCATTTATATGAGGAAAATGTGAAGTAGGTACTGATTAGTATTATCATTATTATGACTAAGATCATTTATATTACTAAAATGTGAAGTAGGTACTAATTAGTATTATAATTATTTGGAATAATGGGAAATAATGGATTGCATCTCTTTTTTCGTAAAAATGGCACACCTTAATGAACTGAAAACCCTTAATTACTAGAACTTGTATTGGTCATAGGGTATTTTGATCTTGAGTGGTTTAGTATTATTATTATTATTATTATTATTATTATTATTATTATTATTATTATTTTAGGTATCAGAAGTGTTGAAGACACATGTACAGGCAGATGAAGTAGTTGGAATGTGCCTAAAACCAAGCCAGCATATTCCTGCTGTGCTTCTTGGGTAGGATATGTTAAATCTTTTCTTTCATCAGTGCATTCTTTAAAAGGCATGAATATCTGTCCTCCAAGCTAGAATTGTGTGCATTGGGTCGATAGTTAAATTTTTCATTATTTTAAATAAGTTTGAAAATTAAAAATAGTTATTTATGCAGAATGAGTAAATAATACCTTGATATTGTGTTAAAACTGTCAGTCACTGTCATCAAATTTAGCAATTTGCCCATTAGCCTGTAGCCAGTAGTTTTATTTGCTAGATCAGCTAAATTTCAATCAGTATGTATAGCAGTTCATTTTTTCTAGAGTTAATGTACATTTTTGGTAACATTTTAGAAATTTCAACACCAGAATTGGTTTTAACAGTCACTTTTTCAGTTCTGATAATTTACAGTTTCAAGAGATAGTCCTTGTTGTCATAAATTATCTGCATATTACTAATTTCACAAAAATTAATTGCGACATGATTTCATTCATTAAAATACTTGTTCTTGTAGACATTTCTGAATAATAATAGTTGTTTCATGATTATCTCATGCATGGTAATAAACACATTCCCTTCATGATTACCAAGTGCAAGGTAATAAAGCCATTCCTTTCATGATTACCCCATGCATGGTAATGAACCCATTCCTTTTATGATTACCCCATGCATGACATTAAACCCATTCCTTTCATGATTACCCCTTGCATGGCAATAAATACATTCCCTTCAGGATTAACCCATGCATGATAATAAAACATTCCCTTCAGGATTACCCAGTGCATGTAATAAAGCCATTCCTTTCGTGATTACCCCATCTATGATAAAAAACACATTCCTGTCATAATTACCCCATACATGGTAATAAACCATTCCTTTCATGATTACCCATCTATGATAATAAATACATTCCTTTAATAATTACCCCATGCATGGTAATAAACCCATTCCATTCATGATTACCCTATGCATGGTAATAAACCCATTCCTTTCATGATTACCCCATGCATGGTAATAAACCCATTCCTTTCATGATTACCCCATGCATGGTAATAAACCCATTCTTTTCATGATTACCCCATGCATGGTAATAAACCCATTCCATTCATGATTACCTCATGCATTGTAATAAACCAATTCTTTTCATGATTACCCCATGCTTGGTAATAAACCCATTCCTTTCATGATTACCCCATGCATATGGTAATAAAACCATTCCTCACATGATTATCCCATGCATATGGTAATAAACCCATTCCCTTCATGATTACCCCATGCATGGTAATAAACCCATTCCATTCATGATTACCCCATGCATGGTAATAAACTGATTCCTTTCATGATTACCCCATGCATGGTAATAAACCCATTCCCTTCATGATTACCCCATGCATGATAATAAACACATTCCCTTCATGATTACCCAGTGCATGGTAATAAATCCATTCTTTTCATGATTACCCCATGCATGGTAATAAACACATTCCTTTTATGATTACCCCATGCATTGTAATAAACTGATTCCTTTCATGATTACCCCATGCTTGGTAATAAACCCCTTCCTTTCAAGATTACCCCATGCATGGTAATAAACCCATTCTTTTCATGATAACATGTGCATGGTAATAAACTCATTCCTACATTTGCTGATTTTAAGAAGTTGGTTTGTGGTTTTGACTTTCAGTGTATTTAAAAGACCTTGGATTAAGACTATTTTGTGAAAGTATTTAACAGACCTTGGATGATTATGACCATTTTGTCAAAGTACTGAACAGACTTTGGATTAAGATCTACTAGTCACTGTCTTAGGTGTTTTGGGGATATACTATGTAATATAAACTGGATATCATGTCACAACTGGAGAGGTTGCATAGTTTCTTCTTCAACTATGTTCCCCAATCATAATACCTACTACTACTACCTTGCAAATCCAGCTCTCCCAGACACTTTCTGCAGATGATATTCATTTTGTACAGTACTCTCATGGATCAGTCAAACCCACAACACTTACTTTATATGACACCGAGTTTATACAGGCACTCTCATGGATCAGTCTAACATGCAAGGTGCTACTAGGCACTTCCTGTGGATACTGTACAATTTATCTATGCAATCTCATGAATCGATCTAACCATCATTGTGCTGCTCTTCATTTCCTGTGTATGATGTCCAGTTTTGGTGCTTCAATATTCAAGTAATGTTTTGTCCTGGAGCTTTTGCCACTCATAGGGAGACTTTACTTAGCAACAGGTTGGAAGTAACAGGATCAAACTTGTTATGTATAGTGAGCATCCATCCTTGACTTTCTTATTCAGCTTTGTCATATGTAGGACAAGAGATGCTGGCTTCACTACCCTATCCAAAGATGATGAAAACTAACTCTTGAATTCCCTCATTATTAGAGCTTACTATGGTGCAGGATGACTCAGATGCAGGCCTGGACTGCACAAGTTTGTTTTCTTCTGCCCACTCCCATCAGAGTTGTCTCCACATTCTTCTACAACTACTTCCAGGTCTACAGCTCCATCATCAGGTGATCATAACTTAAGGATGAATCTACTTTCAAATCATCAATTACATGTCCCAAGCATCTACTGACCCTTTTACTCGCAGACACCTTCCCTTGAATTGTTGTTGGTGGTTCAACAAGCCACACATGCATCAGTTTTCCTGTTGAATACCCAGCAGATGTTTTATAAATTATTTGGCCATGGGTTCAATATTGGGACTAGTATCTTTGGCGATCTTGCAACAGGTGGGGCAAAACTTGTCTTCTCCTTCTCCCACCCCAAATTTCACTTTACATGCATGGGAGTCTGTTTATGGAATCATCCACTTCTTAAACATAGTAGCCCAACATCATCTTGCGAAGGCCAGTACAATAGCTATGAACTTATAACTGGTGGAGTGAGATGCAGTGCTCTCTACCTTCACCCTTCTTTTACCATTATAATTGCAAGCTATGCTCAAAACCTTAATTATCCAACCTCCTATTTAATGATCAGGTTGACAAAATCTGCAAACAAGCCACCAAGGAGACCTTCTTTCCTGCCCTCATAGTCTCATCTATAGCATAGGGATTTGCATGGCAGCCAACAAAAGATACAGGGTCTTTCCTAGAACACAAGGTATTGGAAACGGTCAAATTTACAACCACAGCTCTTCCAAACTGAAGTGAACAAGAGGCTAAGTGAAATCAATCATGTTTGCCAGTATTTTCATCCAACAGAATCCTGTCTCAAATGAAATCATCTTCATGATACCCTTATCACAAATCCTGGCAGGAGTAAGGTTTGGAATGGACCCATTCCTTTCAGTATCACTTTCAGCACACCTTCTCCTTATCCATTGTTCACTCAGCTAAAACTATGTCACTCTTCCTTCGGTCTTTGACCTAAGTGCAATCAGTCATCTCATTTGCAATCTTTGGCTCATTTTGGAATGTAACAACAGGTTCTAAATGCTATCCAGAAGGGAGACTATACAATTAGTATTTACTTAAAAGAGGTATGACTTCACATCCCCACCCACACAGCTTCCAGGAAGTTCCTGTGGTTTGCCTTCAAGACTACATTCTACAAAACAGCAGGCAATTTATATCTTGGAAAAAGACATGACATCCCTTGTTACTCTTCTTCTCGTCCTCAGTCTCCTTGTCAGGACAGACATCTCTGACCTCATCCAATTTGAAGATTTTGGTTATGTATGTTTGGAGCACAATACTCGCGTAAACAGAGTATGCCTCCCACAGGAATGAGAATTGAATAAGTTCAGTCGTGGCTTCTTTGCTTATACAGAACAATCCACTTGTGAGATATCTTTCACCTGCTAGGTTTGCTCAATGCAGCAGCTGATATCCTTGTCCTAGGTCAGCTTCTTGGGATCCCATTACAATGATTCTGTTCTGTGGTCCAAATGGAGGCTGAACCTTCGGAGATTCCTCTAAAAGTTAAACATCCAGCAATCACAGTCTCTATGGAGTGAACATGGGGGTGGGGGCAGGATTCCTTCTATCATTACATGACTCCATTAGAGTGTTGCTCTGTTATGAATGTCATCTACATATCAACATTCTTGAAATTAACATCAGTCCAAAAACTTTTCATTGGTGGCTGAAGAACCTACATGGGATTGGAGTTCTCATTCTTTTCAACAACTCCACTGTGATGACTCATCTGAAACATCAAGGCAGAACCAAGTCTCCAGACCTTTGCAGTGTTTTGGCAGGATTTTCTAAATCCGTATTCAAGTTTGACATATCATAGGCCTAATGTACATGTTTACCCTTCAGCACCAACACATACATCCTCCAAGCCTCCTGCAGTTGCATCCATATAGTGTTATTTTCACTCAGTATTAACTGAACTATTCACAGGATTTTGTTCCCAATCATATTGTCATGGGGAGATTACTCTAATTCCCACCTGTTTGGGCAGATAACTAGCTTTTTAGTTTAAATATTTTATTTTGAGAGAGCATGATTTATTGGGTAGTAGTAGTTCTCCTAAGGTATTATGACCAGACAAAGTATTTGAAGAAGAAAAAATTATATGTGAAAAATTGTTTTGTTTTTCCTGTAGAGTTCTGGATGTGGGCTGTAGTTTCTACTGTTTTGAAGGAGCATCTGCTGTGAAAGCAACAGTATCCACCATCAGAAGACTGCATGTTCAAACACTACTGCTGAACCTTCATATCCTGCAGGTTTGCTCAGAATCATAACTACTTCTGGGTATTTATTAAGTCAGATTCTTGACTACTCCTAGGTAATTAGTAAGTCAGCTTCTTGACTACTCCTGGGTAATTATTAAGTCAGATTCTTGACTACTCCTTGGTAATTATAAAGTCATATTCTTGACTACTCCTAGGTAATTATTAAATTAGATTCTTGACTACTCTTTGGTAATTATCAAGTCATATTCTTGACTACTCCTGGGTAATATTAGTGTGTGTGTGCTCTTGATAATAATTATGAGGAGTTTGTAAAGCACCTAATCTTTAGAAGCTCTAAACACTTTGCAACATCTATAATGATATGACTACAAAAAAAAACAAACACCATAAAATTAGAAAACAAAAAATGCTGAAAATATTTAAGGTAGTAAACATTATTAGATCTTTAAGTTTATTCCTGCATTCCACACATCGGAAATGCACCTCTCTACTACATAATGTCATTGCCAATTTACAAATCACACTCAATGGTCAAGTGGCTAACTGTAATAAAAAATGTCTGACTGTTGCTGTGATGAAACTTCATCTTTATTCAGTAAAAGATATTTACCATTTGCAAGTTTATTTCAACATATTATAAGGGTGATATTCATAGATACCATTATCATATAAAAGCTGCTTGCCTTAAAAATTGACAAAATTCCTCCTTAAAGAAACACAAGAATTTCCCATGTGTGAAACTCTTGGAGAGAAACCACTACTGATGTAATAAAGAACACGTGTAACACAAGTGCATTAAAATGTTGTATTATCATTGGTAGTATATTATTGCAGCAAATGGGACTTTTGCAGAGTTTTTAACACTTGAAATTTAGTGGTTGTTTACCTATGGAAAGTTACAGCCAGGAAGTGCACAAATCTGGACATAGCACTAATTCCTTAAAAATATTAACATATTTTGTACTGTTACACTGAAAAACACCAAACCTTACTTTTTGTGAAGTGCATGTAACTCCATTTAATACCATGTACAAAACTCCTATTTAACTTGTATCCACATTGGTTTTAATTATAATATATCTTCATTGTGTTGTCATCAGCCAGTTGCTTACAAGTAGAATATAAAGATGAAATAATTATTAAGTAAATTGACTTCACAACTATTTCTGCAGTTCCACTCAGCCGCTCTCAAGTGTAATAGATCATCACCCAGTGTCTCACCAATAGTACACTGATGACACCCAATATTCAAGTCTAGCCACCCAACTGAAGTTGATGGCATCATCCAAGTAGTAGAGATGTGCATTTTTCATGTGAAATCATGAATGACATGTAACAAGCTGCAGATTAATGATGATTAAACTAAGGCCATTCTGATCACAACACAAAAGACTTTCTCATTCACATCCTTTACCTCAAACAATAAATATCAGCAACACCACCATTAAATTCTCACTGTCAGTACGAAACCTAGGTGTTACTCTAGACAGTAATTTCACATTGCACCAACATGTCATGAATATATGCAAGTATGCATATCTTGAACTGAGTTCCATTCACAAATATCTTTCAGTTGATGCTACTAAAACACTTGTGTGTTCATTAGTACTTTCACGACTGGACTATTAAACTCAATTTTGTCTGGTTCGTCACAATATCAACTCCAGAAACTTCAAAAAGTTCAACACACAGCTGCATGGATCATCTTTAGAGTACCTCGATCAGAGCACACCTCACCACTGCTCTGTACCCTACACTGGCTATCCATTCGATACAGAATCAAATACAAAATTTGTTCTCTGTGCTATGTTTCATTGACAGACTCCAGTCCAACATACCTATCCGGCCTCACCCATGTGTATACACCAGGAAGATACTTATGCTCCTTTTCTGACAATCATATACTCATTGTTCCCACTATGAAAACAAAGTCATATGGACAACATTTCTTTGCTTACCAGGGCCCGGCAATGTGGAACGAATTGCTCATTGAAATTAGACACAAAGACACAGTGGTCCCTTTAAAGAGTGCTCTTAAAACACACCTTTTTCGACTGCAGGATAAAACTTAGAGACTTTATAATGTTTTATATCAGGATTTCACTCAGTGATCCATCCTGAAAAAAAGACCTGTCATATCAGTTTTACTACCAATGTATGATGTTGATTATATGCCTCTTTACTGGTATTTGATAACTGTTAATAAAACTAGTAGTCTAAGAATATATAGTAATTATTTATAACTAACACTTGGCACAGTTGAATTGCTTTGCTATTGAATAGTCTAAAATATCATAAATGCTTATGATTGTACTGGTCAAAATTCTTATTCCCTTATATCCTGGAATCTAATAAATATCCAATTTAATTTTGCCAGCACCACATGCAGAAAGCAGTAGAAGAACTTCATGGAGAGGTTTTGATGTACCCTATACTGACAACTATGGGCCTTGTATTAGTCCACATAAAGGCAGTCACAAAGATGACACACAGAGGGCAGCTTGCATACTGTATAACCACATCAGGAACTACAGGCTTACCAAAGGTGGTCTGTGTCCCTCACAGGTGTATTCTTCCCAACATTATGCATTTTAGGTAGGTATATATGTTAAAATTCATACTTACAGGACCTGTATAAAGTAATGGAAACATGTTTGCTTGGCATCTCTGTTGACCCAGGTTTGGTTATGTGAAAGGTTAATTGGTGAAAGGTCACTAATGTTTTTTAGGGTCTAAAGTTTTCACAAATTTACAGACTACATACCATCAGCATCTTCATGTGAACCATCAAGAATGATGTAAGCTGAATTTATTTCCTTTTGTATCAATTTTCATTTTGTATCAGTTTTCATTTTGTATCAGTTTTCATTTTGTATCAGTTTTCATTTTGTATCAATTTTCATTTTGTATCAGTTTTCAGGATTATGGGGAAATTCTTAATTTTCATTAATTAAATTCAGGGATCAGGTTAAGAGGCCATGTGTTTCAACAGAAAAATTCTTTTTCATTGCATTAACTGTTATCTATATTTCTTGCTTGAATGGTTTTCAAAGGTTTATAACACTTTCCAATTCTTAGACAACATAAACTACAACTGACATGCCTACATCCCACTTTGCCTATTAGACCAGCAAAATGCCCATATTTGCCTGTGTCCCACAAATATGCATTTAGTGTTGAAAATCCGCAGAAGTGGGCAGCTGCATGTCATAAATTATGCTATAACCGACCAGAACAGAAAATTATCAAATTGGCACATACGTGATGGTTTAAAATAGCCATTGCAAACACATGTTCTGAGACAGTTTTAATACAAAAATCTACATTCACAGATTCTTTTACATCTGTTTACAATGAGTTGTTTTTGATTCTGGACAAAAAAATCATGGCTTCTAAAAAGCAGTTGGAATTTGATGAAAGTGATTCAAAACTTACATTAAAAAAATACAATGTTTTCATAAAGAATACACTGATGAATATAAATTTATGAAGCAAGGGGAAAAAATGCAGACACATTTTTCTGCAACATCTGTAATTGTGAATTATGAATTTTCAACAAAGTCTGGAGGAATCTTTGATACATGCAGATACATTTCAGGAAAAAGGCATTCCAGCCTTGAAAAATAAGTTAAACTGTTGGATTTTCTTCATTATGGCCTGGATCTAGTGTCACTTTATATTCTATGCTAAAGTCAGATTAATTAGAGCTGAAGTTATGTTAATAGATATTTATTACTGAAGTTAATCTGCCAATGGGTGCACTTGATACATTTTCAAAGGCTTTTAAAATTATGAAATTTAGAGATTATGATATTTTATATATCTTGCAATGTAATAAATGAGTTTTATATTTGTTGGATCAAAGTAGGTCAATGTTACCTGCTTGATCTACTTGAGATATTTCAACTTAAGTTACATCATGTACATGTATAACAGCTTAGCTAGATGTGGAAAGTAACACTGAGTTGGAAAGTAGATTTGTAGTTTTTGAAACACTTAAGAGTTTGTCATGTAATATAAGTTCATTTTTAAACAGAGCAGAGTTCAACTTGTGCAGGCAAGATTGTGTGTTACTGGCATCTCCATTAACCTTTGACCCTTCCATTATTGACCTGTTTATGGCCTTGACCTCAGGAGCTAGTCTTCTGATCATCCCTGACTATGTCAAGATGATGCCAACAAATCTGCTGTCTGCAGTCTCTAGAAACAAGGTCACAGTAATTCAGGTAGGTACACTGGACATTGTCAACCTGCATAGGGTTTTCTCTCTCTTTAGTTTTTTATATTTGTTCCATATGGCATGCTCATTGGAGGAAGGTTGTTTCTCTTGCACGATCAAGGAGGCACAACATATGTCTACTCATATTTTTCCTTTCTCCATCACAATGTCCATGCCCTGAATCTTAAATTCAGTACAATTTGATCTGCACCATGAAATCAAACCAGATTTCTTTTAAGCTTTAAATCAAAGAGACCTAGGTCAAATTTGATTTCATCTTTTTACTGTTAACAAATTACAAGTTGTGGTCCATGTTTTGAACTTGAATCTTGAACCAGTGTTAACCGAACCATCTATGTATTAATCTTAGTTATTTATTATGCCACCAGAAGCAGACATCATTTGTTTGCATTGTCTGTTGGTGCATGAGTTTGTGTGTGGGTGTATTAATGTGGCTATGAACAGCTTTGCTAAAAGTTTTTTTTCCAACTCTTGTAACTAAGTAGTCCCTTTCATGATTTACTTTATATTTGGAAATATAATATTGTTTATTTAGTCCTCTTATATCAGTATCGCTCCTGTCATTGGCTGGTCCAGGATTTTTAAGATATAATGGTGAGACATTTTGCTTACAGTTTTTTTTTCTTCTTCAACAATCTTTCACTAACTGCTTCTCAAAATCAATTCCTGTTGCTGGTCAGCTGTGGCTTGAGAATTTATTTATATTCGGGACACGTTTTGGTACAAAGTGTTTGTTGAAAATTTTCCCCATCTTTTATATTTCTGTAATCCTTTATGAGATTCACTTCATATATGGAATATAATACCATCCCATCATTTCCATCCATCAGAACTGACCCTGACCCATAGTTCTGTCCCTGGGTGATACTATTCAGTCAGGAATTTATAATGGAGGCACATTTTTGGTTAAAAGCGTTTTGGTTCATGACTTTTATTTTGTATATGGCAGTCTTGAAAACTTTGTTATTGCCATACTTCCTATGTGGATATTCGTATCAAACTCATGATGTCTAGATGTTCCTGAATGAAAAAGGTGCCAATATGTCGCCACAGTCGCCATCTTTGAAAATTCTTGTTACTACTCCGAAATCGATCATCAAACCACATCTGTTTTCAGTTAAAGATTTCTTATGATATATAGTTGGTCTTAAATGGAAATGTTGCCAACTGAAATACAGTATTTGTACCAATCTGTCATCCAGTAAATGTACCAATCTGTCATCCAGTAAGTGTACCAGTGCAGCAAATTAGAAAATTGTGTTATCACTGAAGAATATTATACTTTCAATACTCAACAGTTAAAAGGAAGAAACAGTCTTATATTTTGAATTCCTGGAAATTCTTTGCATTCATTTTTTTTGTTAATGAATATTTCCATGAATGTATTGATGTTTGTAGTACTTATGGTATGTTATAGTAAGTACAGCTCAGATAGCTGTTAACAGGAGTGCTGAACATAACAAAATTCTACTCAGTCCATTATACTATGATATTTCTACTAGCCTTCAGAAGTGTATTTACTTTATGTCATTTTAAAACTGGTACTGAAAAATAATTGAAAATTTAGTATTTCAGCTCAATTAATCTTTGAGAATTTTGTTTATTATAAAATTAAGAATAACACAAAAATAAAAATGTAACAAAAGAATTGTTAAAAATGTCAATATTTGGTTGCATACTAGAATAAATAAACTTTAGATTTCAATATTTGCATGTTACTAGATACCAATTTTATTTTTATTTTTGTTTTAAGTGTACCCCGACACTAATATATAGGATGGATCCCACGCTGGTATCACTTACACTTTTAGGACCATCTACATCACTAAGGGTACTGGCTATGGGTGGGGAAAGCTTCCCCCACCCCTCTTACCTAAAAAGTATATTGGATGCCAGGAACACAACACAGCTCTACAACTTGTATGGAACTACTGAGCTCTCCTGCTGGGCCATGCTTTACAAAGTTCAGGATTCAGATTTGAAGTAGGTTCACGAAACTACCAACCCTTCTGTAACACAATTTTTTTTCAGATTTAAGTTGCAATGTATGCCAGACCTTTTAATTTTGTTTTCAAGAAGGGTAGATTCTTCATAGCTACAGTATGACATTTGTACATGAATAACAAGTACTTGAAGAAAATGAAGTGAATGTCAGTATTGACTTGTGGGAAGGTTAACTTCAGCAAATTAATTCAGTTATTATTTCCTCTCAGCTTTGTTTAACTGGTGGGATTGTCCTCTATAACTAATGTGACTGTAGCTCAATAGCTCTCAGTTTGTGAATTAAATTTGATAACCATATGTAATTCAAATCAACATTTTAAAAAATATATACCATTATACAGTTTAGCTCTATTATGGACTTTAAAAAAAAGTAACAAGAAAGAGCAAAAACCAACATGTTTTGTAAAATTCAACAAATCATTTATTTCTCTAAAATACAATGTGAAATTTATAAAATAACTTACAGTATTGTGAATTAAATCCCAAATAATCCTAAAGTTCAATGACAAGTCCAAATGTCAGAAGTTCTAACTGAATTGTAGTTATTCTGATATTGAATGTGTTGATGTGCCTGTAGTCTTGAAAATGCTAATATGCCAGTGGACTGGAGTGTGATGAGTTACTAATAGTCACTTGATGTATCACAATAATATTATCCAAAAAATGCTCTTAGTTGAATTTACTATAAGTCCGAATTAATGTTGTTAATGTTCTTGTCCAAGAATATTATTGATAAGCACTTTTGTATTTCCAGTGAATAATAATCTGAATAAATAAATCCACCCAAATGAAATAATTAGTACAATGACAAGACTGATTCAGCTTGATGATGTTAAGGCAAAAATGAGACATTTCTCAAGTAAAAAAATAATATAAAAACCTAAGACACATTTATAAAGCCTGGATTTAGGTCAGCCTCCTCACTAAAATATTTGAAGGAATTTCCAGGTGAAAAACAAGGACCTAGACTCAGACTCAGACGAACATGTTTACCTCCATATATAATGATCTGAATATTTAACCTGTAATCTTTGAGAAATATAAGCTATGTATTATGTTGTTTACAAAATAAATGTCCCTAGTAAAGTACAAAGTGAACATGATTTTGGACAAGGTCAGGTACTCAACACAGATGTATATAACATATAAACTTTACTAAAAACCATAAAATAATACAAATTAAATGTATGTAATACATTCTTGGCACATGTAGAGAGTTATTGTATTGCTCAGATGGGTTAGGCTACATAAATTGGTTATTAGCATGTATATTAGTCAGCTACAAAGTTAGTTTTGAGGAAATAACATTGGGTGTTAACATTTACTTGATGCATTTCTTCAGGCACTGTCCAGTAATATTAGTTCAAAGTTCAATCTTTCTCTTTTATAACTGGGGCCCTGAGTGGCAGAGTGGTCTAAAGCACCCTCAGTTATGGATCACTGCCATCTCACCTCTGTCTGCATGGGTTCAAGTCTCATATTCAGCCAGTTTTGGTATGTGGGAAAGCTTGTCAGTAGTGTCTCGTGGGTTGGTGGTTCTTTCTGGGGGTTTTCCCCTTGTTTTTCCTCCACCATTAATACTTGCTGCCATGTATGGCCTATCGTGTACTGAAAAATGGCATTAAACCCTACAACAATTCTCTTATAACCTGTTCAACACCATTATTACATCCCAGGAATTTGTAATAGATTCCAAAGTTCTATGCACAGTTTTGATCATATGAATTTAATGTGATGGAATTAAATGTAATAATCAGTTCAGTAACTTTTATATAACACTTTTTGTTATTTTTGAGCTCACCAAAATGTTATACTGCATATATTTGCATATAAATTGACTCAAACTACTAATAGCAATACATGGCTCAGCCATTGCATACTCTGCCATAAGATCTGGGTTAATGTTGTGTATTCTACAGACTCCAAAGATCCAGATCTGTCATCACATGATGTCATGAGAGATTTGGGTCAGTGCAGTTTGTAGTTGAATTTTGGCATGAGTATATATGGTATTTTAATACATAACTATGATATCAGTTGAATGGACTTAGCATGGTAAGATAGATGTGTTATGTGGTAGTAACAATGTCAACACTAAGTTCTGTATTGACATTTTGTGTAATGGTGTGTGCTGAAGTTTTACATTAAAGTTTCATTTTGAAATTTTATGTTAAGTTATATGTTGAAGCTTTATTTTAATATATGCTGAAGTTTTGTGTTAATGTTTTATGTTAATGTTATATGTTGAGGTTTTATCTCAAGTTTTGCAAGTAACTTACAGAGATAATAAATCAGAGTACAGATGCATTTGAGAAACACTTGTTAAAGGAATCAAAGTATGCATATTTGCAACTATAGGGATATGTAAGATTCAAATACATATTCCATATAACAAGTGCTTTAATATAATTTTAATTTGATTTTTTTTCAGACAAGATTGTGAGATTTCCCTTGGCAAGCCAATTATTGACACTAACATCATGGTTGTTGATAAAATTACAGGGTCCACTATTTCAGAGGGAGAGGGCTATCTCTATACTGGTAGGTGACAGAGTTTATTCCCTTCTTGCTATTGCCTTGATTTATGTTGCAAAATGTACATTTTATCTGATCAAGTACACAAAATTGAAATTACAGCTAAAAATATCAGCCTAATATATAAACATTTTCAGTTTGTATACCCAACCAGTATTTAGAACTTGCCTTGCAAAAAATGTAGCCAAGGCATATATTGTATATTTTCTTTTGTAAGTTAAGTCACACTGCAAACATGATAGACCCTGATATGCCTTCACTGTGCTGGCACACCATAATCTGTGTTGCTTGTTCCACTGATTACTCCTAACAAAATGCATTGATGCAGATCTTCCAGCTCATCATTCAGTTGTAGATCTGGGTCTGTTTGCATTTATACTGCTCCTATAAATGAGTGTATATGGTGTTTTTGTTTTCCTGTCTGTATTCTTGTGTGACAGAATGCCAATTGTCCGAGGACTTTCACATAGAAGTAGAGTACATCACACATTCCTAAAATTGAAACTAAAATACATGGAGAAATATGGTGGGGTAAATAATGTATGCACCTGATCATAGATGACACCAGGCCATTTGATTTCAATTGGGCAAGGTTCATGCTGCAAGTAGCACCTAACTTCATAATTTTGTACCCTAAATGGGACAATTTCAGGCTTTCCTTCTTAAAGCTTAAAGAATTCAGTCCTTCACAATTTGCACTTTAGTCGGGACAATTTCAGGCTTTCCTTCTTAAATATTCATGGATTTCATCATGTTTCTGAGATATATTTTTTGTTAAAGAAAGAGGATGTTTTGCCAACATGTAATTTGCAACTTAAACTTGCAACAGATTTCTCTGTCAGTTATTGATAATGTTTAATCTTTTTCTCAAAACAAAACTATTATGTTTTGCTCAGTGCTCTACCTTCACTTGTGCAATGGCTTCTTTAAACCACTATTTAACAGTAATAATTTTGAAATAAACAACAAATTATATTCATTAGTTTGGATAAATCATGACACCTTTTTGATGCTCTTTTGTAAGAAAGTTTAACATGTGAAAACGCACTGGAATGCCATCCTGAAATTTCCCTGTTCATTCCAGGAAGCAAGATCAGGAAGTGTATTTTGGATGGGGAAGAGAATCGAGAAGATGTATACAACTCAGAGACAGAAGTATGGAGAGATACTGGAGATTTAGTGAAAGTGACACAAGAGGGCAGTGTTTTCTATCTTGGCAGGGGAGATAATCAACGAAAAAGAAATGGAAAAAGGCTTAACTTGGATGAAATTGCTATTGTAAGTCAATGTGATTTCATGCAGCAGTAGCATGTGTTTTTAAAAAGTGCATAATGTTCTTTTTTAAAAGACATCAAGACTTACATAAGTACCCAGAGAATGAATTTTAAAACTGAAATATCCACCCATAGATAAATGCATTTTAGGAACACAGATTAATTTTTCTTATAAGAATCTAATAATAATATATTTTACTTATACAGGATAATGTAATTATTCAAATCTAGTTTACAAAAATTTACATATACAGAGATGAGTTCTTTTACTTGTGTAAGTTAATATTTAAGCCATGCTGGTATATACGGTGGATTCTGTATCGATGTTACAGATATAACTGCCCCTCCCCCACCCTGCCATCAAATAAGCAATACCATTAGTTTTACATCTTAATGTTGCTCTTGTTTTGTAGTTTTATTGCCATTTTTCCCATTATGATATTGTTATACTTGACATAACAAACCCCTGTGGGGGTAACACATCCATATTCAGACAGCCGAAAATCTTTCCTCAAATTTCATTTCACAAGTTGAGTTCAAAAATGGCCACCAAAAATGTTCATTCAAAACAAAACATTCTTGAAGAGGGGTTAAAAATGTTTTCTCACGATCCCAGTCAATCATTAAATAGGATACTGCACAATAATTTTCATGGGCTTATTTGAACCAATCAGAATCACATAAAGTGATATTGTAGCATGTGATAATATAAAAAATATGAAACTGCACATACTATAGGAAAACTATACCTACTATGTGATAATACAAGTTATTCAGGGCTAACATACTGTTATCACATAGATATATAACATTAATACTAATTGTACAAGGCTGTACTGTTATCACATAGATAAATGACAGTAATACAAATTATGCAGGGCCAACATACTGTTATCACACACAGACACACACACACACACATATATATCACATCTGCCATGTTCAGATGTTATGCAATCATAAAATCAGGATTGCTCATGTAAATATTTTCCATATAATTTCTTCAAAGCTGAAACATGAATAGCTTGTATAAAATCATGATGCAAACTGTTCCATAAAACTGTACTTACATAAGATCTCCTTAAATATTTTGGTATTTATAAATCATGTATTTTCACTTGCCAGTATTGTTTATACTAATGTTATTCATTTTGAATACATTGTCTAATCATATGACATTAGGAATATTAGACTGCTACTGCACAAGTCCTATTAAAAGCCAAAATTCACCTTTTCTTATCTCATGTAGACAAAGGGCAATAACCTATGCCAATTACCTGCCCTTGCCACCACCATGTGTTGCTGGCTCTTAGCTTTGCTGCTGTACTGGTAACATTTTACAGTTTATCCTCCAACAATCCAAGCCATTTTGGTTCACTAATTGAATCATAAAACGTTCCTTTTGGAAGTATTATGTGGATTAATTGTTCTGCTCCAGAGTGTATACATTTATTTTTACAGTTTCTGCCAAATTTGAGTGATTTTATCACCTTTAGGGACTCTGTCAGATCAGAGACACTCACAAGGATTATGCCTCAGACAATTTGAGTGATCTCTGCAAACTTTGCAAAATCCACATTCAAATATAGGGTTTCAATCTTTGATATAATAAAATGTCAAAATTTTAATGTCAGAGTGGAAAACCTTACACATGGTTGGTTCAATGGAGGCAGCACAGATGGCCACCAGACCCATCTAGATCAATCAACACAGTGGTGAAATTTTGTAGGTAAGAAGAGTTCAGTATTCATCTTCTTAATCACATGTAAATGTCACAGGTCAAGTGACCTCTGGCTGTGTTGCTGCTGCACTTACTAGAACAAGTTATTGGGGAACCAACCATCATTCCCTAGAAGGGTACCCAAGGTAGAGATTGGATGCTTAGGATCCCATCCTCCTTTTGTTTATTCTCCTAACATAATATGATTAGGGAATGTATTCAAAGGAAACTGCAAATTTTTTATGTAAATTATATTTCTCCAAGAATTCTTACTCAATCGAATTACTTATAAAACACTCCCAACCATTCTGCCATGCAAAATCATAATTTTATTTTATGTTCCTGCAAGTCCCTGAGATGTATAGAAAAGTCTTGATATATGTATAAATGGCAGGCTAGATATATGTATATTTTCTCTACATTTAGTACCCAGATGCCACAATTCATTACAGTTACCTGTCCATGTTGTCCTTGAACCTTACACAGATAGCATGGAGAATTCTTTGGTTTTTATCAAAACTTTATTAAAATTGCTAGATTCCAGTTGACACTATAGGCATAACTTTCCACCAGCTTTATGTTCAAAAATAAGACAGGTGAAGAGCTACAACAGGTTATTCATTCTGTTCTATTTTTCTTAAAGATTAGACATTGAACAAAGCACATAGCACATGCCGAAGCACATAGCTAAGGATGAAGACACCAGAAGCCTACTCACTGACATATCAGTGCAGGAATCTTTGGCAGAAATAGGAGATAAATCAGCAACTTACCCTCCAGTTACAAAATGTCTGAAATTTACAGACAGTGTTGGCACCTATGTCACCACCATATGAGTATGCATGGTTGGCTATACCTAAATGAGCAGTGAGGGAAGGAGCAAAACAAAGTGTCATCCCATACAGCCGATACACCAAACAGGCACATGGATCAAACATCCCATAACCCATCCCAACATTATGACTTGAATGATGCCCTCCCTACAAACATGGCCTACTTCCATTTTGAATGTCCTAGGCTTGATACAAGGGATCATAAGGGACAGTGACCTCAACACATACATAATAAGTTCAAAGAAGTAATTCTGTTGTCCTGTCTGTCAAGGGCAAATATGTCAACCAGTCTAACCCATATTTGGCATCCAAGCACTCTCTATTTATGATGCTGAGTATACCTCAACTTCCAACAGATGCCACTTCTGATTCTATCAACCCCTAGTCAGTAGAAGAGACTCTTTTATAGGTGTCTGACTGGGAATCACCATTTCCAATTCAGAAGTTTTGTCAGTGGCATACCTCGTTACTCTTCATCAGCTCATTCTCAGGCAACTCAAGAGATGTCAGCCTCTACTCGTGCAAGCAGAGATGACAATGCTTGTTCTTAGGTTTCCATGTCACTCCTTCTCTATACGATGTCATGGGAAGACTCAGCCTTCAGAGCTTCAATTGAAGTTTTCAGCCTTTTACCTCCGGAGTTCTGTTCTCCTCCTGTGCTGTCAATCACCTGGACATGGTTATCAGCATCTGTTGATCATATCATGAAAAAGGAAGAATCCAGTTTGAAATTACCGTCTGGCAGAATCTCAGAGAGTTTTAACTGTTACATTATCAATTAAATTATCCCAGAATCAACCGTATCTTTATCTCACAAAAGTGTCTACTATTGCAATGTGCCACGTTTTCATTTGGACACCCCAGCAGTTAACCATGACATACCAGCTTTTGGGATGACAAAACCATACTCTGTCTGTATGGATCAGCATTTTGGTGCACATTGTGGTAGCTTTGGGCTTTATGTTGGACTTTGTATCAATGGCTATTTTCCAACAAAATAGAGCTCATCATTTCATACTCCAAATTCCAGAGGACATGCATTTGAGTCAGCCTCCAAAATGGTCAGGGTCTTGGACATATCTGCTCAACATACTTCAGCCAATGCCATCACAGCAGCTGCAAATTTGCAATTAGCAGAATGAGATGGACTACTTCTACCTCCATACTCCTTAGTAATCATCGTAAGTTCAAGCTAAGGTAACGGCCATTATTTTCTAATTACTATTTTTAATGGTCAGATTGAAGAAGTATACAAACAAGCTGTTAAGGAAATAAATTTCCCTGCCCCACAACTGCAACACAAAGACAGGGGCATTATGGGAAATCAATAAAAGGAACCAAGTAACACAACTCTAACACAAACCTCATACTAGTTCCCCCCAATTAAAAACCACAATTCTCATGAACCAAAGTGGACAAAAGAAAGAGAGGTAGCAATCACTTATGCTGCAGTTTCTCTACACAACCACCACATCTTTCAAAAAATTACATAATCTCCACAATGCCCTTATCACATATCCCAGTTGGAGGTAGTCTTAATTTCTTTGCTACTGAATGAGAAAAGATTTGCCATGACGATCAATGGATCCAACAAGTGGTTTCTGAGGGACTCTGCATCACTTTCAAAACACCTCCTCTTCTGTCCAGAGACCCATTGGCTTCAAGC
The DNA here is from genome assembly GCA_029339505.1 of Unio delphinus. Taxonomy (NCBI): domain Eukaryota; kingdom Metazoa; phylum Mollusca; class Bivalvia; order Unionida; family Unionidae; genus Unio; species Unio delphinus. The sequence goes on from JAQISU010000046.1 coordinate 25,174,955, forward strand.
ATTCCAACAAACCCATTCAAAGTCACCACCTTGCAGCAAAATGTAAACAACCTTCTCCAGAAAAGGGTTGTAAAAATCATTTGAAATATAAAATCTCCAGGATTTTATTCCAGATGTTTTTTGGTCCCAAAGGCAAACTGCACTCTGCACACTTTCATTGACTTAAGCGTCCTCAATCATTTTATTAATGCTTCTTTGTTATGTATGGAAACACCATGATGCATTTTGAATGCCATTCAAGAGGGAGACTTTGCAATCAGCTGGACTTAAAAGATGTATATATTCATGTCCCTATTCATAAGGCTTCCAGGAAATTCCTGCGATTTGCATACTATGACATTGTTTATCAATTCCAAGTGCTCCCACACATACACCCTCCCAGCCTCCCAAACTACATCAAAATAGAGAACATGCTCCAACAGTAACAGATATTCTCAGGTTTTGCTGCCAATCACTATATCAAGGCTCGACTTCCACCTAAGTGGGCAGATAACTTCTAGCTCATTTTTAGCTAAAAGTTTTGCCTGGAAGGGGAGGATTTGCATGGTGGTGTTAGTTCTCTTAAGGTATTTCATAGATATTCACTAAGAAATACATTTTTCTTAGATATTGTAATAAAGAGGGTTTATTGATTGTATGGACCAATATTGTGATGTATCATCTAAGTTATGAGGAACTTGGCTCATAGTTTGAGACACCATGATATATAGTTTTGTAAAAGTTGCTTTATCTCTTGCCATGCATATTTAAATAGTACATTCCCTATCATTATTATAGCAAACTCCATCATCATGTTCAAAATAAATACTACAAATTGAGAAAGTTCATGAATTTATTGGAAAGAAAAACGGAATAAATCACATTGCCTATAGTCAATTGATCAACTCTTAACCTAATAATGATATTTCCATCCATCTGTCACTCTTTACCTAATAATTATAGTTACATCCATCTGTCAGACTCTTCACCTAATAATTATAGTTCTGTCAATCTGTCAAAAACTTTACCTAATAATTATAGTTCCATCCATCTGTCAAACTTTTTACCTAATAATTATATAGTTCCTTCAGTGTGACACTCTTCATTATGAAGCATATTTCAACATTGTTATGTAAAATTTGGAACACATATTAGGTTTGTGGTGTATTATACACCTTTTGCCATTAGGAATTCTTTAGTTTTAGTTGGTTGTTTTAGACCAGAAGAGTTTACTGTGTGGTTCTGTTGTCCATTCACCATTTTACATTTATCCATTAGCACAAAATTGTTATCACATTCTTCTGATTCACATGGAGTATTGTCATGACACTTTTCACACACACATACACACATCCCAAGGTCTAGTTGGTCCTAAATTAAAAAAATGCCTTGCAAACTTCCAATATAGCTGGAACTTTATTGAAAATCTTATTACTGATCCACATTGATCAGATGCTCAAATCAGTACGAAGTTTTCAGAAAATTAACTTCTTATGATATCTAGTTGGTTCTAAATTACAGCCATCTTGAACATCTTGTCATTCCTACATCTTTTAATTGGAAAGTCATATTGCTTGTTATTTTTTAACAGAACACTTTTTATGATGTTTTCTTGTTCCAAATGAAAATGGATCTGATCTGATGTCCAACATGGCCACCACAGTGGTCATTTTGAAAACATTGTTATTACCACTCCGACTGAATGGTTGGTCATATCACTGAAAAACCTTCCTATGACGCCTAGTTGGTCCTTTAAGGAAATGGTGCTATTCAGATGCCATTCATCCATCTTGAAAATATTGTTCTTGTTTTATCATCAAAGCATAAAGTCATATCATCATGTGGTGTTCACCACAACACTTCTTATCTTGCCTTGTTAGCCCTAAATGAAAATAGTGCCAAGCTGAAATCCAATATGTCCATCACAAATTATAATTTGAAAATTTTTTTATTGCTGAAGAATATAATTAATGGCTTCAACACTTAACAATTAAAAAAAAAGAAATAATTCTATCTTGAAGTCCTGAATTTTTTTAAAAAGTAAATTGAGTGTTGGTTCCTTTGAGGGACTCTTATGAATGAGTGAAAATTAGTTTATGGAACAAAACACGAAAATCATCTAAATATATTCCTTTGAATATCTATACATGTACTAGACTAGTAAACCTAGATGTACCTTGTGCTATTGAAATATAATTTTCTCCAGCTGTGTAACCATCCTTCATACACATTTTCATTTCTGCAGCAAAAATCCGAAACTTGTCAAGATATTTTTATGAAACTTGAGTATATTACCTACAATCTTCATGATCAGAAACAAATCCTTCCATCTCCTAACCGACATTCATTTTGCTATGGTGGTAGATATATTGCAAACTAATATGAATATATGGACAAACATTTATGGTAGGTCTGTGTCATATATATATATATATATATATATATATATATATATATACAGTCAGCTCCGCTTATATGCATGGCCTCGGGACCAATGCTGTGATATGCAATTAGGCGGCGTATGCATTAAGCCGGCATTCATGTTATGGCGTGTATCTGGTACAGTATGCATACTGACACCCATTATTTCTCCGAAACAAACCCTCATTTAAATAGATTTAGGTTAAACTGGGCATTTAAAAAACTAAAAAGACAATATATATGTATGAATACATACGCAATAAAGTCATAGAAAATGTTCACTTAATATTCTTGTCTTGCACCCCCTGGTGATCAACTAAGAGTGTTCAAGCCATCGAGATCATGCTAGGTTAATTGTTATGGTTGTCTTCTATCGCGTTTCCTGGTGATCAACAGAGAGTCATAGATCTAATGTCGTCTTGTTAATATTTATGGTTATCTACTATAGCGCCTCCTGGTGACCAATGGAGATCTAATAGCTGTGATGTTGATATTAACAGACCTCATTATTCAACCTTGACCCCAATGTTCGGAATCGGTTTGTTTTCATTATGAAAGGAACAGTTTTTAACAATGCAGTTATCCGAAGCAACTTAACACATAATAATGCATGTTCGGACCAAAAAAATTCATACAATAATGCGAAATATGCATATAGACGATATGCAATTGTCTGAAATTGATATCCATTGAAAACAATGGTAACAAATCGGGACCAACACAAAGCTATGCAATAAGGCAGAATATGCAGTTATATGATATGCATATATCTGGAGCTGACTGTATATATATATATATATATATATATATATATATATATATATATATATATATATATATATATATATATATATATATATATATATAATATCTTGAGTTCTGTAGTTATATCCCATTATTCCATAATTACAAGTTTAGACAGTTTTCATCTTCCCATAGGTTGTCAAGAAGTTGCCATTTGTCCAAGATTGTTGTGCTGTTCTGGATGATAACACATTGGTTGTGTGTGTAATACTGTGTGTGAACAGAAGTCAGAGTCAGATAGATATTCAGACACATATCAAGTCACACTTGCCATCACAATATCATCCTGATGGAGTTCTTTGTCTGCCAGCTCTTCCCATGACTAGACATGGTAAATTATATTAAAATGGTACTAAAATGGAATGGGATACCAAGGTTACCATCATGAACATTTTGTTATCACTGCTTCTATTGAATAGATGGTCATGTTAACATGGGAATTTTACAAAAGGACATCTTGTGATCTCTAGTTGGTCCTAAGTGAAAATATTGCCTCTCAAAAATACAAATGGCTGAACTTGTAAATATTGTTGGTTACTTTTCCTTCAGAATGGAGAGCCATGTTGACATGGTGTTTACATTAAGAGTCTTCTTACTTCTAGTTAGTTCTGAATGAAAATGATGATTCTCAGATATATGATGTTGCCATCATGGTAGCCATCTTGAAGATGTTGTTCTCACTACTACTTCTAAACAGAGGTACACAGATTTTTCAGTAAAAGACTTTGATATTTAGTTGGTCCTAAATAAAATTGGTACCAATCTAACATACAAAATGGTCATCATGGCATCTGTCATTAAATTTATGTTATTAATACTCCTCCTGAGTTTGCTATGATGTCTAGTTGGTCTTTAATGAAAATGGTACTTGTTAGATGTACCCACAGACATTGAATATGATCATTATGGTGACTGTCTTGAAAATATTGTTATATGTACTTACCCTGAATGGATGGTCATTTTGATTTTCACTTAGGTCTAGCTGGTCTTTTATGACAATCGTATCAATCTAATCTCATATAGCTTGTTGCTACTCCTCCTTGTGAAAGGATGGTTGTATAGTAAACCTGTCTTGAAAGACCAGTGCTATGCAAGAATACCTGTCGTAAGAGACCACATTCTCAGTGCACAAATTTATTGATTTTTAGCATTGTAACCTGTTATGAGAGACCACCTGTCTTGAGAGACCATACTATTTTGGCTAAAGAACTGGGCTGCTAAGACAGGTTCTATTGTAATAAAATGTGGTTTTCATAAAATGACTTTTTATGATCTTGTTGGTCCTAAATGAAAACAATACTTCTGAGACATTCAGTATGGTAGTGAAGTGGATATCTTTAAACTTGCTACTTTTCCTACACAGATGATTGTGTCCAAATGGATTTTCAGTAAAAGACTTACAATGCCTGTTTGGTACTAAATGTAAAAGGTGCAGATCAATCTTCCAAAATGGCCACCATTTCTTGTTATTGGTTTTTCTACTAATTGAAGTGTAGAATCTGCCTTGACTTCTTATTATGAGTCACTGATATTTAATGATGATGATGATGAGCTACATAAAATATGGTTGACATGGTGGCCATCTTGAAAATCTTAGTACCACTAGTCTTCTTATGGGAGTGTTATATGAGGTTGATGTGGTTATGCTTAAACACTTCTCATCATATGTTGAAAATTATGCCAGTGTTACTGCCCAAACTCTGACACTTATTTCAAGTTCAGTCGTCTTGACTGGTTTTTAGCTGCACTGACTTGTAAGCATTGTAGCATAACTAGCGTGAATATATTTTGATGATTTGCAAGTATATCTTATGCATACTTTGAATGATTTCATTTTTTTTTCCCAAAGCTATAATATAGATTTGACCAAACTTAGCATGTGGATATATCCTGGCTTTGAAACATGTCTAGTGATCTTCTGTCCATAACCTTCGATTCATGGTCAAAGGCCATGATAAAGAATTGGTTCTACACCAGTTATTGCAGCAATCTTGTAGCCATGTTAGCTGAAAGATAAGACAATTGTTTTGTTATCAAATATGGTATGTTTGAGTTTCTCAGAAATATAGAGATTTTTTAAATACTCGGCAGTTAAAATCAAGAAATTATCTTGTATTGGATTCTTGTCAGTTGAGTGTGAGTTATATTTCAAAACATCCAACAGGTTAAGATGTGTATTAATTTTATGAAATTTCAAACATCCAAACTTTGCTGTATTGTGTTGTATGAATAAGCTGAACTGTCAAATGCATCAATTTACTTTTCCTTCCAAATACATTGAAACTATCAGACATGGCTGGTTTTTATAGGGACAGAAGTTAATTGATTTTGATAACATTCAGGATATTTAAGAATCAAGTTCAGCAAGAATTTGCAGTTTTTATTTGAAAGTGAAAAATATTTCTTACTCTTGACAGGCAAATTTGATAGTAAGGCTGTCCTTCAGACTTTCAAAAAGATGCAGTCAAATCATCCGTTTCTAGAACCAGCTGATCTATTGAGAAACCTATGGAAGGTATGGTTTACAGTTCAATTTTTTTCCCAGATTTGTATTAGTATGGATGGTTATGTTTTATTTTGTAAGATTTAATGACATTTGTAAGCACATGATAGGCTTTGTATGGCAGCCCATTTACTTGGTGAAGAACCTAGTGAAACCAAAGAAAGAACCACTGACCCTCTAGAAGCTATTGACAAGCTTTCTTACATAGCCACACGGCTTTTTGTGTTCAAGTTTAATCTTCTAAATTTCGATTCTGGAGCAAGTTTGGTTGATAATCTTTTCCTATGTTAAAACTGGACTTATTTCATCGGGTGATACCAAAAACAATATATTTTAACTCATGGCTTTACCACTCATTAAAATATCATGTTTTTGGTACTACACAATGAAATATATCTGGTATTAACATTGGAGAAAAATATAATCTAAGTATGGAGGGGGGATTTTAATGTTAATGTTGATTAATGGTAATGTATTAATGTTAGTTAATGGTAATATATTAATATTAGTGTTAATTAATGGTAATTTATTAATTTTAGTTAATAGTAATGTATTAAAATTAATGTTAGTTTATGGTAATGTATTAATATTAGTAGTATCTAATGGTAATATATTAATGTTAGTTAATGGTAATATATTAATATTAGTGTTAGTTAATGGTAAATTATTAATTTTAGTTAATAGTAATGTATTAATGTTAATGTTAGTTTATGGTAATGTATTAATATTGGTGTTAGTTTCACAACTGCAAATTTATTTCTAAGGAAACATTTTAACCTATATTTGCATAAGTGAAACCACTAGTCAAACACAAAACTGTTATCTCCATAATACAATATGTATTTATAAGCATTTAATAGCATCCAATCACAGCTATGACTATAACACACTTAGTGGAATTTGGTCAAACATATTTTGTCAAGATAGATCAGACATTCTATTATCCATGGTACTACGAGACTGAGTCAAGATAGATCAGACATTCTATTATCCATGGTACTAAAAGACCGAGTCAAGATAGATCAGACATTCTGTTATCCATGGTACTACGAGACCGAGTCAAGATAGATCAGACATTCTGTTATCCATGGTACTACGAGACCGAGTCAAGATAGATCAGACATTCTATTATCCATGGTACTATGAGACCGAGTCAAGATAGATCAGACATTCTATTATCCATGGTTCTACGAGACCGAGTCAAGATAGATCAGACATTCTATTATCCATGGTACTACGAGACCGAGTCAAGATAGATCAGACATTCTATTATATCCATGGTACTATGAGACAGAGTCAAGATAGATCAGACATTCTATTATCCATGGTACTACGAGACTGAGTCAAGATAGATCAGACATTCTATTACCCATGGTACTATGAGACTGAGTCAAGATAGATCGGACATTCTATTATCAATGGTACTACGAGACCGAGTCAAGATAGATCAGACATGCTGTTATCCATGGTACTATGAGACTGAGTCAAGATAGATCAGACATTCTATTATCCATGGTACTATGAGACCGAGTCAAGATAGATCAGACATTCTATTATCCATGGTACTACGAGACCGAGTCAAGATAGATCAGACATTCTATTATCCATGGTACTATGAGACTGAGTCAAGATAGATCGGACATTCTATTATCCATGGTACTATGAGACCGAGTCAAGATAGATCAGACATTCTATTCATGGTACTATGAGACTGAGTCAAGATAGATCAGACATTTTATTCATGGTACTACGAGACTGAGTCAAGATAGATCAGACATTCTATTATCCATGGTACTACGAGACTGAGTCAAGATAGATCAGACATTCTATTATCCATGGTTCTACGAGACTGAGTCAAGATAGATCAGACATTCTTTTATCCATGGTACTACGAGACTGAGTCAAGATAGATCAGACATTCTATTATCCATGGTACTACGAGACTGAGTCAAGATAGATCAGACATTCTGTTATCCATGGTACTATGAGACTGAGTCAAGAAAGACATCACAGTGTTATCAACAGTTTTGACTCTACATCAGATTTTTTCTTTGTTCAATCAGAAAGTGTGTTACATTTATAGATGCATTAGAATTTTATTGTTGAGTCAGTTTGGCATTATTTTTTTTGGCTGTTTCTTTTCAGAATAATAGAAGGATCTTTTTGAACAGGCAAGAAATGTACATGCAATGAAATTTGAACATAAGATATACATTGATAATGATTGTTGGTTTTTTTCCTTATATTTTTCTGCAGATAAGTCTCAGAGTATAAAAGCAATACAAACATGTATACTCTTTTTATCCGTTTTAATATTTGTATAGAATAGCATTGACTGCACTTAAACTCAGCTTTCATTTCTGAATATTTTGAGGTGTCTGTCAAAATATGAAGGAATAAAGGTAAAATCTCCTGTGAATTCATCACAAATGTGATAAATATACATTCATATTGAAGTGTTAACAAAACATATTTCTTGCTTATAAACTAAAAATATTGAACATACTAAATAAATTTACGTTTTCTTTGGAGTTCTGTGTTTCATTTTGATACATATAATGTAGTTCCATCTTGGCAACCTGTATTTTTAAGGAACTTCTCAACTTTAAGGATAATGCTGTGATTGATGCCAAAGATAACTTCCTGCTGTCAGGTGGAGATTCTTTTCAAGCCGTTCAGCTGTTGGAGCAAGTAGAAGCAGGGCTTGGTTGTCAGCTTGGATTGAGTGAACTGGTCCAGATAATATTACACAAAACATACCAAGATGTACTGCAGTATCTAATCTTCAAGTGCCAAGAGAATTTAGTCATTAACCAGACAGGCTGTAAATTGTCACATAATCCAGCCCTAGATACTAAACTAACAGCTGATGCTGGCCAACTTAGACAGGGACCAGATCTTCTCATTGACCATCAATGCAACAAGATTTTAGCTTCCCATTTAGATGAAAATGATTCAACAAATATAATGATTGGAAGAGGAGGTCCTAATTTTATGTCTCATACGAATACAGGTGAAAGAATTGCTGACCCACCTGTGAAAATGTCAAGATTACAGTGCTTGGGATCATTATCAAGAGGAAACAGAGAAACCTTTTCAACAGAATTAAACAGGAAATATCATCAGCAAACACAGGAAACTATTTGCAAACATTGTGATGGAGACAGAAATACTCATCGATTGGATACATTTGGTGTTGTTTCCATGGAAATTTCATGGCAGTTCAACACAGGAAAATGTGTGGATGCTTCCCCACTCCTTGTGTTCCCAAGGTGAGTTAATTGAGTTGAAGTTTACATGATTTGGTTGATATTCATTTTAATCATACAACTTTGTTTATTATTATTGTGTTAAATTCAGGTCATAAATATATGCCACCTTATATAATGAAACCTTTTAATAGCACCATAGGTCAAACTATTTATAGATAATTGATTTTGATATATTGTTCATGAAATTTATTGTCTTGAGATGTCAGCCAGAACTGAGATATGGGGATCAATTACTGGTTACAGCAGTGATACCTTTGGCATTGACAATTTTGAGATTTATTATTAAGATTTTTTATTAATGTTAGCTTACCACTAACTTTGTACATATATTAACATTAGTTTTACATTCTTGGTTAAGTATTGCATTTAGCACATTTTATTTTTCACACTAAGACTGCTCTACCTGGAATCATGAACATGGTGAGGTATTCCATTTTGACAAGTACTAAATCACAAAAGTAGGCCATGGACCGATTTTTAATGCTTTGTGACTTTGGTCACATTATGTGTTTAACGTTAATAGCTAAAGTTGTTTCATACAAGAATCATCAAATAGATGATTGAATGCATCTTTATTTAGTACTACACTTTTGCAACAAAAGAAGGTCATTGTGATCTACATTTTATATTTACTAAGGTTAAGTTCTTGTGTTTAGTTCATGGCCAAAACGTTCTTTCATACCCAATATATTTACTGTTACACCTGGATTCATGAAACCTGGTGTGGGGATGTACCTTGAGGAGTACTACACTTTTTTTTACAAAACTAGGTCACTGACACATATTTTACATTTGACTGGTTACATTTTGTGTTCTATTTTTCAAGCTCTGTTCATGCAAACACCAACAAAATGATTATATGCATCTCTGTTTGTACAACATGCTTGTAACAAATGTCCACTGTGGCCTTCATTTTAGTATTAAGGTTAAATTTTGCATTAAGTTCCCGACCATAGGTTTTTTTTGCACCCTTGTCATAAAGTTATACCTGGATTCATGAAACTTGGCATCAGCATGCATTTTGGTGAGTAATACACCCTCATGACAAAAGTAGATCACTATGACCCATATTTCATTTTTCATTGACCTTGGTTAAATATTATAGGAAGAGGTATGCACAAACAAAAGACTTCCCTGACATTCCAAGTATGGTCAGCTTTGATCTTTGCCTGAAACAAAACCTACCATGGGATTTTAACTACAGCATGAATGTAACCGATTCTGACTTATTCATGCTTTGGAATGGAGACCTGATACATCATTCTGCAGTGTCTGTCTGAGAGGCCTTTTAAAGGGTTTAAATTTGATACGGTGGGGCATAATACAATAGGTTGCCTTCCCAGGTCCATCAGCAGATTGATTACAATATATAGGTTACTCTACTTCCACTATATTTGTGGAATCAAAATCGGTTCCATTAACACTGCTTTTCTTTATTAATCTGTGCTAACTTTTGTATCTGTCACACAAAACTCTAAGCTAATGCACATAACATTACAGAGCCATCTCAAGACCAAAGGACTGTAACTTTCTCCATGTCTTAATAACTATTCACCTTATTTATTATGATTGGGTTTGAAGAAGAAATCACATTTTGAAGTAAAATGTTTCTTTTGATAATGCCTAATCATAAAATCAGCATTCCATCCCAAACCCTCACCAAAGCTACCCTCTTGGAATAGCATGCACTCCAAGTTGAGTAGTAACTGACAAATGCCAGAACTTTGAGCCAGTCCCTCAGGTGAATAGGAGACGTTTCTCATCTGACTTTGAATTGATAAACAGGTGATATTGTTATACTTTTAGAGCCAAAATAAGTTTTTTTTAAAAGACATTTGTTAACATCATTTTCACTTGGGAGTACTAGTTTTATAAGTTTCTGGAAGAACTCATAGGATCATGTAAGTATTATCACAGACACTGTAATGTATGCAGGAACTTCATGAATGCATTCATAATGAAAGGCTCAATTCACAAGATCATGTCAGACTACAGTTTTATTTTTAGCTCACCTAGCTATCATTAATCCATATTACACTAGAACCTGTCATAAAGATCACCTCTTTTGCCAAAAATTATGGTCCCTCAAGACAGGTGGTCTCTCGTAGCAGGTCACAATGCTATAAAATGAATAAATTTGTGCATGGAGAATGTGGTATCTCAGGGCAGGTGGTCTCACATAGCTGTGGTCTTTCAAGACAGATTTGACTGTATTGACTAAACTAGAAACATGCTGATATCATTAAGATCTCAGATAGGTTTGATAATGAGCAGACTCTTTGCATACTAATGACGTCATCTTGTGGCTTAGCTGGATCATTCAGATCTAATTTTGATAAACTTTGAAAGATATGCTTATGTCATCAGGATCATGACAAGTTCAGTAATGAATGATATGCACGCATGTTAATGAGATGATCCTGCATCTAATTGGCAGAACTTGTTGCCATTCTGAAAGCCATATTCTGATCTGATTTTGATGGTCAAACTTGAAATGTGGGTTTATATCATGCATATCAGATCAGTTCAGTAAAGTGCAAGATCACTTATGATGTAGTTGTGTATCTGATTGGCTAAGCTTGTTGCATAGAAACCTTATTTATGATCTGAATATTATCAGACTTGGAATATATTCTTATATCTGGGACCATTTTCAATAATGATTTATGCTTTTTAATCAGCTGACCTAGTATATAATTATTCTAGATTATTGGTACACATTTATTGAAAAAAATAAGACTAGTGCATGTTAATGAGATGCCTTCGATCTTGATTAGCTGAGCATGTTATCTCTCTAGATATAAACTTATATGTTTCATTGATTTAAATAAAACTTGTTATATTGGTTTATACCATCAGTGTCATGCATAACTTTGGTTATGAGTACGGGACTGTGCATATAAATTGTCCTTATCTTTACACAGAATTTCTGTCATGATATAGTAAAATAGGTAATATCAACATGGGAGTTAGGAATAGTACATAAGCTTGCTTACTGAAATGGTCATCTCTTAAAACTTCAGGCTATGTTAACCTGGTGAGTTGTATTGGGACTCATGATAGGTTGTGTACCTTCAGAGAAGGCAAGATGTAGAAGCCAATGAAATGATATCAGTCCGAAACATGTGTCACATAGAATTGCTAATATATAATTCGTAAAATTTAATATAGGTTTAGTTAAGACATTCTGTGAAGTAGACTATTTTTAATTTATATACCCATGCATTGGTATGAACATTTAATTTGTGCTTTCTGTTGTTTTTCCAGACAAGGTGACCCCATGTTATGTATAGGTTCACATTCTCATAGATTCTTTGCTCTGAATGTTTCATCTGGAATGTTGAGATGGGAGATAACTCTTGGAGACAGGATTGAATCTTCAGCATGCCTTAGTTCGTGTGGAAACTTTATCATTGCTGGTAAGTATGAAGTGTGTTGACCAAAATTATAAAGACTGAAAGATTATGACTGGCGTACTTAGATTTTGTTATTAAATTATGCCCCACACAATTTTATTTTTTAAAAGTAATTATAATGTAATCAATTGAACTTTTTGCCAGATTTGTGCCTCTTTCATTAGCGATTCATTTGTTTTATCAACAAAATCCTCCAATTATTGTTGTATTATGAATGTTGTAATTTGGATGCTGGTGATTTGATACCAGACTTTGTTGTATTTAGCTGATGTACTTGATTTTATTCATAATTTTTTTTAATGCATTCTTTAAGCACTTTTGATCATTCCTGTATATCTGACAGTTTAGAAATATCAATAAAATTTCTGTTTTACAAAAACACAAAGATTGAATCCAACAAAAAAAAGGAGTTCAAAGTACTTTTTATGAAAGTGCTCATAGAATTTACTACTGGCATTCATGTAGTACACATGACAATGAAATTTCAGTTATTGAGAAATCAAACAATCTCATGATGTTAAAGGTTAGTGTGTTTAAATTTATGTGGAGGAAATTAACACCACTTTTTCAGTGGTACCTTGAAAAGAAATTAAAACACGAAAAAAAGGTTCAGATCCCACCCATACAAACAAGAAAATACCTTAAAATGCATTGCCCCATAAAAAAGGTTAATTTAAATGGAATAAAGTAAGGAGGAGCTTATTGTGTTGCAATGTTGTCCATTGACCATCCAGTATATTGCATTGTTGTCCATCTGGCCATCCAGTATATTGCATTGTTGTCCATCTGGCTATCCAGTATGTTGTAATGTTGTTCATCTGGCCAATTTTGTTTCTGTACAATAAGAAGAGCAGTTCAGTATTTACGGCTACCAAATTGTATGGATGATGTACACTTGGTGTAGAAGTACCCCATTGATTTTGGGTTTAAAGGGTCTCTGTAATTAAAAGAATTGTGTCTATACAATAACTTAAGTTCTCCAGCATCTGTAGTTACCAAACTTTAAAGATGGCATACATTTGGGGTAACAAAGAACCGTATTAATTGATGGATCAGAGGTCACGGTCCCTATGATTGAAAGAAGAAAACTGGTTCCTGCACATTAACATGAGGTCTCTAGTATTACTGGTTACAGAATAAGTGAATGGTTTGTAGTTTGGGTATGGAAAAGCAAACTTAATTTGTGATGGCAAGAATCAAAATTTACCTTTCGAGTATGATTGGCACATGGAGTAAGGAAGAACCCTATTGATTTTGAGGTCAAAGGTCAATGTTACTGTGACTGTGACTGAAAAGTGGTTACCAAACTTTCTGCATGTGTTGCCCTTGGTGTAAAGAAGAAATCTCATCTTTTCGGAAGTCAGGAGCCAGGTAACTGTGGTAAAAAAATGTGTTGGTTTCTACACAATAACACTGCTTATACATCACAGACCTGCACCACATTTTGTAGATGGCATACACTTGGCATACACTTGGTGTTGGGAAGAAGCCATTGATTTGGGGTTCTAAATGAAAAGTGTCAATGTCACTGTTACTGAGAGAAGAAAATTGGTTTCTGCACAAACATTTAAGTTATATATTTAAAGGAGTTTTAAACATGAAGCTGGCATATAATGTGATATTCATGGTACTTTTGTTTACAGGTTGCTATGACCACAAAGTGTATGTGATAGATACTGAATCTGGTGCCCTCTGGTGGAGTTATCAGACATCAGGGGAAGTGAAATCTTCCCCAGCAGTGGATCCTAAATCTGGAACAATTTACATTGGCTCACACGATCAGCATATGTATGCTTTGGATATTGTGGTAAAAATATGCATATCATTAATATTAGAATTTTGAATGATTGGAAAGCAAAGTTGAACATAATTGTTATGAATGTAGGATATTCATAAATTATGTTATTTGTGATAAATGAAGTTATTAATACTAGATATTTCTAATATACTTATGATCCTTAATAAATAATTTACAGTATTTTACTTATGTGTGATAAACTATCACTTTACCCACCTTGCTGATTTTATTTAATCAGAACATTTAAAGGAAATTTATTGGATTTATGCCAGATAAATTGGTTTTGTTCTTTTTTGTTTGTTTTTTAAAAAGAATTTTAAGGTATAAACTTCGTCAAGACTGCAGAAATTAATCGCCAAACCAAAATGTTATCTAGCAATATCGGTCTTTCCACCTACCTACCCACCTGCCTATCTACCAGATAATCTACCTTCATACATACTTTGCTACCTATCATCCCATCTATAATTTCATTTACTAACATTTTATTTTCCAGAAGAGGAAGTGTTTATGGAAAAAGCATCTAGGAGGAGGTAGTGTGTTTTCCTCCCCCACTGTTGGACTTAAATCACATTACGTTTATGCTGCCACCCTGACAGGTTCACTGGTGGCCCTTAATCCAGTAAGTCTGCTTCATTATTTATGCCTTGATTAGATTAATTGGTGACCCTTCATTCCAAAAGTCTGCACCATTGTTTCTTGCCTTCATTAGGTTCACTTGTATCCCTTAATGCAGTCAGTCTGGACCATTGTTTTTTTTTTTTTGCAGAAGCAATAATCTCAAAATTTTGCTTATTTACTTAGAAGTGATGTTATATAATCAAAGTTCTTTTCATGGATATGACACTGTAGGCATAGACCATTTTGTATTTAGTGCATGAGTAAACAAAATATCTTGTAGTATTAAATTAGCCATTGTTGTTACAAGTTAGAAATTTACTAGATGAGTCCATCATTACATTTATGATTTGTGATTTTTGAGGTTAAATGCCATTTTTAGTATATCATAGACCCCAGCATATTTCATGCAGGAATAACCTAACAAAAATAGGGGAAGACCACCATCCAAGAGGAAGCTACTGCAAAGTTTTCTCACATACCCATGCTGTCATGCGAAGACTGGAACAGAGGCAGAGGTGAGATGGGGGTGATCTGTCAAGGCATGTGACTTGCACCATTCAGCAGTCCAGAGTCCCACTACATTTATGAGTAAATTTCTTGAAGATCTAGCTTTAGATAATACTTCAAGTATAGTTTTAAGGAACCAAAGAATTTTTTTAATTTCTCTTTTTTCTTTCAGATGATTAATTTAGAGAGAGAAGCATGCCTTTAAATTACAAGACATAAACATAATTTATTAGGCACAATCAAACAGTAAATAGCAGTTCTTTAGTATTTTTCATTTCATGCATAATTCAGATTTTCTACGCAGGCCTCATAATCTTGACAATAACATGTTAATAAATCTTTATGTTTTAGGTGGATGGAAGAAAAATATGGGCATTTGAATGTGGCAAACCTCTGTTTTCCTCTCCATGTCTGACACAGATAGGTGTGGTTCTTGGTTGTGTGGATACTAACCTCTTCCACATCGACTACACTGGCAACCTGGTAAAATTACTCAACTATCTACCTATGCAATATATATTTACATAGTTCCTTAACCATTACAGACAAGATTATGTGTTGCCCTTTATTTTAAGTCATGCTGCAATCAAATTTGTAATTCTATCTTGCAAGTGCTATCCATGATCTGAATCTGTTTCCTATGCATTTGGTATCCTTTATTCCCCAGAATTTGATTTGATCTTTGACTTTTCATGCTTATTCAGTCAGACTAAGTAAATAGCATCTTTACTAGACATTTGTGACTATTCCATTTCACATAAAAAAAATATCTGTAATGAGCCAAACCAGTATTTTGAATCATTTCCCTCTTATTGATAAAAGAGTTACTGCCCATGGCAAGCAAAATTGGTTGTCATTTTCTTTTGACACAGCTGGAATTATTTTAGAATATTTTCGAAGGTAAAGCTATAAATAATCACAGGGTTTTCAGTAGAAATGTAGCCTCAGGTTTTGACACTTGAAATTTAGATTTGACAAATTTCTGACACATGGTTATTTCAATATGTACATTTGTTTTATGATGCACATTGATTTGGGCCATTGCATCAGTCGTAATTTCCCTTAATTCTCCTCTGGAAAATTTTCATACTTAAGTGAGCATCGTCCACAACAAATTGATTGTATGCATTAGTGATTGATATTTGCTATAAGCTAATTTTGACATCTTGTCTGCCAGTAATATTACACATATGCAAAAATAAATATAAACAGGGCAGAGCTAACAGATCACAGATATCATGCTTGGGTAGGCATTATGAATAAGATTAGATTACTCTGCAATTATCCTTTACATTTATGATTGAGGAAGAGAAAATCAATAATGAATTCATGGAATTAACTTTTGATCTGCATTTGTTTTAATTGCCCATCAACATAAATGTGATTCTACTGACAGTAGAACAAGACTGCCTACTGCATATACTGTTCTGTAGTTTAAATCTACCCATTCACTTTTGAAAAAAGAGTATTATTATTATTATTATTATTATTATTATTATTATTATTAGCAGTAGTAGTAGTAGTTATAGTAGTATTAGACACAAATAATTGGTATATCTGTGCATTCTATCCCAACACTACAGAAATGAGTGGAAATTAGAGACCAGAAAAGTTTTAACATTGGAATAATTAAATTATGAAGGCTAACAAGTATACACATCAAGTTGTAAACTGATTACATAAGTATTGTAGTCTGAAGAGTGTACACAGGAAGATAGATGTTAATTGATTACATAAGTATTGTAGTCTGAAGAGGGTACACAGGAAGATGTTAATTGATTACATAAATATTGTAGTCTGAAGAGTGTACACAGCAAGATGTTAATTGATTACATAAGTATTGTAGTCTGAAGAGGGTACACAGGAAGATGTTAATTGATTACATAAGTATTGTAGTCTGAAGAGTGTACACAGGAAGATGTTAATTGATTACATAAGTATTGTAGTATGAAGAGTGTACACAGCAAGATGTTAATTGATTACATAAGTATTGTAGTCTGAAGAGTGTACACAGGAAGATGTTAATTGATTACATAAGTATTGTAGTCTGAAGAGTGTACACAGCAAGATGTTAATTGATTACATAAGTATTGTAGTCTGAAGAGTGTACACAGCAAGATATTAATTGATTACATAAGTATTGTAGTATGAAGAGTGTACACAGCAAGCTGTTAATTGATTACATAAGTATTGTAGTCTTGTTACGTGCTTAGGCTCGAATAAGCAGCAACATAGAAAGAAGTGAAAATAACAAGCTTGTAAAAATTTATCAAACAATTTATTGAGTACAAATATTTTCATAAAAGAAAATATTTAAACTTACGGTTTTAGAGAATCAAGTCCAAATATTAATCCAAAAAGAATTCACAATATAATCCACTAGTGGAATTGCAAGAGTCCTGATAATAAAATGTCCTAATAAGTCCCGGTTCGAATCTTGACAATGTAATCCAATGTGGACGACGATGTCACGTGATGAAGTCAGTTTTAGTTTTATAATAATTCAAATGAGCACAAGTAATTTCTAGATAAATAACACAATAAATTCCTCTTGATCCCAAACGAATTTAAATAATTTACACTAAAGCAATAACACACATATCTTTGTATTCTAAAGCCCATACTAACTACTGAACCATTAGCTTCTAAAACACAGCTATATACTGATTCTCTCGTAAACAGGAAGGGGTCACATGATTTTCTAGAAGGTCACAGAACGAACCCATTCTCACAAAGTCACGTATACAGTATGATCTAGACAGATGTCCTTGAAATCAACCGGTCATTTTTAAAATAAAGCTCTAATGTCCTTGGAATCAACCAATCATTTTAGAAGCTTGTTTACACTCTGAAGCAAGGTCAGAAAATGAGGTTAACATCTGTTGTTTACTTGTAGAGTGAAAAATTCTAGAAAAATTTCCCAATGAATGAATTTTTAATCCAAAATGTCAAATTTGAATCTGACAAAAACAAATAAATTATTTAAATCAAATATATGTAACAGTCTGAAGAGTGTACACAGCAAGATGTTAATTCATTACATAAGTATTGTGATCTGAAGAGTGTACACAACCAGATGTTAATTGATTACATAACTATTGTAGTCTGAAGAGTGTACACAACAAGATGTTAATTAATTAAATGAGTATTGTAGTCTGAAGAGTGTATACAGCAAAATGTTGTTATTGTTGTTATAGGGTTTAATGTCATTTTTCAGCACACAATAGGCTATTCATAGCAGCCAGTATGGGAAGAACCCAGGGGACACACACATACGGAAAGAACCACTGATATGGTCTCAAGACAGGTGGTCTCACATAGCAGTGGTCTTTCAAGATAGGTTTTACTGTATAGTACATATAATGTCTATTGATAAGAAAATAGCAAATAATGAAGCATATAACAAGGTCCCAAATGTAATATATATTGAAAATTAGATGTGGCAGTATTATGGGGAGGGGGGGTCATTTGGGATTTATTATAGTGTACTTATATTTGGAATGTTTAACTATCTATAAAATATACAGACACATCAGTATTTGAATATTTTTATTTCATTTTATTTCAGCTTTGGAAATTCAAAACTGAGGCACCAATATTTTCCTCACCTTGTGTTACTCAAATATTTATACCGCTGAATGACATAACTCGAGTACATATACAACATAATGACATAATGCAAAAGCACATGCATTTTGGTGAGGACAAACCATGGTCCATGAGATCAACAGTGTATGATAAATCTTGTGAGAATACTGAAAGTGAGGTAATTATATTTGGATCTCATGATCATCACTTGTACTGTGTATTAACTGATGGAGTTCTGCTGTGGAAAGTGGTGGTTGACTCTCAGATTTATTCCACAGGATTTCCATTTAATCTCACAGACAAAACAAATTACACTTATTCTTGTACAAGTCAAAATTCTTTTCCATCCAAACAAAGGTCTGCATGTACGATATCTGAAATAACTGACAAAGACAGCAGTTTTATTTGTTTACAAAGAGCTGATGTCTTGAGGTGGGTAGAAGATAGCAACCTATCAATTTGTGAATCTACAGGTGAATCACTTGCTTCTCTTGGGTGTCTTGTCGCATTTTGTTCCACCAAAGGGATAGTATATATAGTGAGAGCATTGACTGGGGAAATAGCAGCCCAGCTGACACTGCCTGGTGAGGTGTTTTCATCACCAGTTGTATTCTGTGATAAGTTAATTGTTGGTTGTAGAGACAATAATGTCTATTGTTATGACTTAAAGATGCATTAATAAATAGTTACAATAATGTGGGTTCATTGCTTTGTTTTTTTTTTAACCATAAAATAATTGATAATGATGACTTTGATTATGATGACGTCATCTCTATGGTGACCTGCATGTTAATTTGTAACCTCAGAGATATATGTGTTAAGCTTTCAGTAATTCCCTGATGGACTCCCATGTCACCATGTGATCAGAATTTCTTGTCTTAGCTTTGCTTTTTGGAGCACCTACATTTTTTATCTGAGCAAATTAACCACACTGTCAATAATATTGAACTTAATAAATTAAAATCCAATGAAAATGTATATATGCTGATTTTGGTAGACATAAGACACAATGATATGCATAAGATGTGTGTCATTTTAAATAGACAATTCCATCAAATTGTAAACAAGTTCATAGCATTCGTACAAAATTGTTAGGCCTTAAAATCAAATTGTCACGAAGGACATTTTTCTACTCAGCCACAGACAAAGGACAAGTACTCAATACAGAGTAAATATACCTAACACATTGCAAATTAGTTCCCAGTGTACCCCAGCTGTCTGTTATCCAATGGCAGAAGAGTAATAACCCTTATGCCCCATATTGCCTCCGGCATATTAAACTTCGGACAATTTGAAATAGGATTTCCCTTACTTACCCAAAGTGAATATTATTGATATCAACTCCAACAGTGTTACTATATAATCTCATTTCAGGTCAGACACTTTTACCAGTGTTACCATTGACTCTCATGGTTAATTCTATGGACCACTTTCACATAGAATTTCCTGTTATTACTATAGAGGCTCACAATGTAACCTATATGTTTATGTTAATACCCTTTATACCCCCCCAACAGGCTCATATAACTACTCCCCAACAACATTCTTAACTTGAGAGTCACCAATTTAGCTACTTGGGTAAATTTAAATCTTAAATTTTGTGTTCTAATTTATGTATAAACTCAATTTAAAATTCAGTTATTTTCACACATGAATTTTGAAAGTGTTTGTTGATAATAAAAGTTTAAATTGATGGAATAATAGATATGCATGGATTAAGTTTCTAAGATTCAGATTCAATGAGATTCAATTTCATATGGTTGTAAACATATGGATGTTACAAATATTGCTTTCAATGTATTGATTACTTTATTATTAAAACTGGCAAAATAGCTAGTAAATAACATTAATGGTCATGTGGTTTATAGTACATGTATATATATAAAACAGGAAGTTTATAGTTTCAGATTTAATCAAAGTGAATAATTGTAATTGTAATGATTAAATTGTCTACTGGTAAAACCATCTGAAATTAATCATGACAGTTCCATTGCAGGATGAAATCATGTAAAAAATAATTATGACAGTTCCAATTCAGATAAAATCGTAGCCATACTTTTGGCTATGCTCTCAATAACCTGGGGGATAAGGTAATATACTCGTGACAATATATTTTGATACACACCTTTTCTAGTAGGGATATATCAACCCTGCACCAATAATGATATGGACTGGCGATTCAGATGCTGATACCGCCTATTTATTAAAATTTTATTTATACAACTCACTTTTTATTTTGAAGAGTTCTCTAATAGACCTGTGTATTGAATTCAGTATATATTAAAAATGGTTTCCATAAAAATGTGAATCTATTTATAGTGTATACTAAGAGGTATATTGATGTCACAGTCTGACCATTTATTTGCAATATTTTTTGTTCATGATTTTTTATTTGGTCAGTCAGTTGAAAACATAAATAACAATAAAAAAAAATGGTAATTATTGTGATTCAGAATTATTCTATGGTCTATAAATCAGTCATTGACAGTACAAACCCTTTTAGGTAAACCGCGTTTCGAGCGTTATAATTGTCTGCATTTGCAGACTCATTCCAGTTCCTGTGCACATAAGATCACATATAACCCCCACGCCCTCCCTGAAATGCATTGTTGATATGAAGCTACCAACGAATCGCTACATTTCTGGGGAGATACTTCCAAACAAGCTGTTACAGATTAAAAGTCAGTTGTATGAATGACATCACCGCCTGACCAATTGGGAGACAGATGTATTAGTTACTGCAGAGTGATACTGGCTCGTCAGTTTTGACGGGGTAATAGTGAATGGTTTATATGTATGTTTACCAGCATTCAAGCAGACTGAGTTTATTCACTTAAGTTGATATGGCAAAAAGACTAAAAGCCTTGACATACGTCGAATATATTAAATTCGCTTATATTCATGAAAATATATTCAGTATCGTAAACTGCTTATTAATAAGTAGATCTGAGTGGCACCGATTCAAGTTCGTGCTGTCTTGACCTTTTTAACTTACCAATCCAATTACAGCTTTCATACCACTGAAACTGAAAATTACACTTAAAAATTCAATGACTAAAGTTAAATATCCCTTGCATGAAATGCGGTTCTATATTTGATAGACTTCTAAAAGTAAGTGGGAGGGGAATTCCACAGGTCACCTGAACGTGACTTTGTATCTGTGCCTGTCAGATCCTGTAATCAGATTTTTCCCCCACCAGATCTACTTTTAATCAGATTATTCCCCCACCAGATCTACTTTTAATCAGATTGCTTTCCTGAGAAAAAAATATTGGTGGTTATACTTCACCACCCCGAAAAATAAAGGAAAATATATATTTTCGTCGATGCTTAAATGTTTGGATATATGTCTCATGGAAAAATTTAACCTGGTTTCTTCATTAGTCGCCGGGTTTTGATCATGCGCAGAATTCTAAATAATTGATGCCTTTATTACAGATTCAGGGACAGGGGTTAAGAAATTGATGGAACTTGACATCTTTAAAAAGCATTTTATTTGGAAATGTTTATTTTCTGAAAGACTTGTGGGCAATCACATTGTCATGGTCACACGCTTTGATTCATACAACAAAAATCTCTAAGCTTGAACATGCACCTATGTAGCATGAAACTGTATTTAATACTCGTGTCATAAATTTCATTTGATACATTCTTCGCCTAAATACACGTATGATAGTGTGCTGTCACATTAATGCAATTATCATAACAGCGCTACTAAATTATGTAATTATGATGCACAAACATTGATTTACCCTGGGTAACATTGATTTCACGTTAAATGATAATTTAAAATCATTATTTATTAGCAGTATATGTTATCAAAGTATTTACATTACAACTCATTTTAGCCTTTCCATATTGAATACTATTATGGCTTTCGTAGCTTTTTCTTGGGGAGGGGGACATATTTTATTTTGGTAACCACCAATGACGCACGCAATCACATAAATGAAACAATGACAATATTTACATTCATCACAATCCTGCTATGATAAAATATATCTCCTATTAACCTCAAACGTCTCTCAGTACGTGAAATATAAACATGAATTCTCATTTCTTTCTGCTGCAACGGATAAAAACAAATTGAAATCCAAATCCTTCAAGATTCAAAAAAGTCTCTTGGTATGTTAACGAATATTATTTGAAGTAATTTCTATCCGTGACATTTCTTAAACAGACTGCATAGTCTGAAAGCCAAATCGATTAATATCGATATTCTCATGTATTTTGATATCACAGTTGCATTAAACATTGTTTGCTTGCAGCAGAACTGACTTTGATTTCTTATATTCATTGATTGGCGATGACGTCAGTTGTATCATATTTATCGTGAATGACTTCAGTTTTATCAGATTTATCGTCAACTTTCAGTTTTCTCAGATTCATTGGTGATACGTTCCTTTTGATACTAATGCAAAGAGTATATCTGTCCCAAAATATGTGACATAATAAATGCTCAGTTTGGAATGTAATCATACTTTCTGCTGTCTACTTATTCCTTTTCTTTGGAACCCTCTCCCCTAAGTACTTCCTGGTTGAATCATACTTTGATCTGCCCTTTCGCACCCGTGTCAAAGACCCAACTGTACCTGGCCCCCTCCCTATCTCAATAAGTTTCCCCGACGGCTGGGTGGTTAGGTTCGGGATGTACTCTTTCATATCTCCATCACTGTCACAGATCTCCAGATCCGCTTCCAACTTGCTCTGGCTCGAATCGGATGTGGCCATTGGTTGCGCCCTTTTTGTCTGCCCCACCGGAATAATGCTAGCTTCATGCAAATCACGATCAGGTAGCCCGTCGTCTAATGTTTTGTCAATTAAACCACGCGGTAAGTCACGCCGAAGCTTAAACTCAGGATTTGTTTGAAAGACTTTGTCACCTGTATCTACACATTCCCGAGATCCATCCTTGTGTGCGTACTTCCTGTTAGATAGATCTTGCATTTGACTTAAGAAAATATCCACGTTGTCAATATTTTCCTTCTCCTCAAAAACTCTTTTACTTTCATTCATCTCAGAGCCTAATTCGAGTACTTCATTGTCAATATTGGCTCTTTCTTGAGGTGGATCAATCACATCCAATTTATCATCAATGAATAGATTTTCGTCAAAATGTTCAACATCCGTAGTGACCCTATCTTGACTTGCTGTTTCAATGTTATCAGAATCGCTACTGGATTTTGCGTTATTATGCATTGCATGAACTGCGTCTTCACTAATATTTGCTTTGTCATTGCCAGAAGTGTTTGAATCTTTCTCAGTTGTAACCAAATTTCTTATAAATTTCGGTTTTACTGATGCAGCATACCTTGCATCATTCTTGGAAGGTAACTCTGGCATATCTTCCCTGTACTCGGTTGTTTTCATAAGATCTTTGATGCACTTCTTTACGTTCATTTTCTTGTCTTTTCCCTTCTTCCTTGTTGCCTTCTCCTCTTTCTTCATTTCATCTGTGACAACTTTTTCTATATTCTTGCTTTTATACCTGTCCTCCTTCAAGGCTGGCAAAGTCTGGGAAATCCTAAGGATCTCTTTCCTCACGTCCTCTGTTTCCCTCGTTTTGCCTGTCTTGTCAATTTCAGGTTCTGGCGAGAAACTGTCGTCTGAATCGTCCGAAGAAGACTCCTCTCTAAACGTATGTAGAACAGTGTCACTCGCATCCGCTTTGTTTTCATGCATCTGCTTCAGCCTTGGACTGAGGTTTTCCTGAGACTTCATAAAGAATGACCCACTCCCCTCTAGTGTCAATTCGGTTTTGTCCTGGGTTTGCTTTTCCATAATGGAAGACGCTATAACCGGAATGTGAAAGGTGTCGTCGCTTTCACTTTCGTCACCTTCAGAATAATTTGTATCCGTTTGTTTTTCAACGTATGGGGTTTTAACGAGCGTTGATTTAGTATCAAGTACTTCAGGATTCTTCTCTTCGTCTTTTGTGTGTGATTTTTCCCTTTTAACCTTACTGAGCACTTTCGTTTTTCTGCGTAAAATTATTTCTTGAAATGTGGTAGTTTCGTACTCTATTATCTGACCATCGCCGTCCTCGCCATTTTGGGGGTATTTCTTAATGCAAACGAATTTGTGATTTTCCTGACCAACTGTCATCTCTGGAACTCTATTTGGAGGGTCTCCATGTGAATTCGATGCCATGGCCTTCGTCCTAAATACGTCTCCTTCCTTTGGAACTGAAACAACGCAGGTAAGAAAGTGTATGTTGTATATTTTTGTGAATATCTCGCTATTGTAATTATTTCAGTGAATGAAATTCAGTGATTAAAATATATTTTACAACAGAACACTTTCTGGATATTCTTTATTTTTAGAAAAGAAGAACAAGCTAAGCACAACCGTAGTTTTTGCACTATTCTGACCTGTTACCAAAATGACAGATCCATTGCATACTTTTCTCAAAAACGCAGATTATGGCCATACAATTGAGGAAGACTGCTAACAACACGGCAGTTAAACGTTTTTGGCTGAATTCACTCATCGAGAGTACTGGGACATCAAAACATTATAAAGTATTTAGTGCAAAGGCAAATATTATAAAGAGTCTTGCCCATAAAGACGCAATACTGTAACTGACCCAGTTTGTCTAGGCAGGAATCAAACCAACAACCCCATGTTTATGAGCCCAGCACGCGTACGTCTAAATCACCATCGATCTGTGATATATCTTCCTGACTAATGTTCATATTGTCGAGAACTCGAAACTCTGTAACCAATTATTCCTGATTCAAACAGTTTGATGAAAATATCTGCCTCAGGAAGCGAGTTAGCATCCTTTAAGCGAACAATAAGATGGTGTAGACTCATTACCAATGGGACACGGTGATGATAACGCTGAATTGTACATCAGTCCCTCAGAAAGATAATAATTTGTGGATAAATTAAGATCAGTACAGCTTCAGTAGTCCAAAATTTTCCAGAGGGTATAAAGTGTTTCGGATGTTCAGTTAGTGGATAAAGTACAGTATACGATAAAAATTAGTATATGGATAAAACGTGTGTCTATTTAACAGTAGAACCTATATGATCTGAATGTGTTATAACAGAATCCAATTTATCTTATTGTGTATAAAATGTTCTCCATATTATTAAAGAATAAAAAAAATATACAGAAGGCATGAAGTTTAAGAAAAACCATATTTGATGTCATGTTTTGCAGATGATGCCACTCTAATTATTTGTTTTTTTTTAATATAAATCCTCAACTAAAGTATATTTCATTGTAAGAAATTCAGGACTTAACATTGCCAAAACAGGCTCAGTTTTAGTAGGAAGCAAGAGGTATAGTTTTATGAAAATGTGACTGAATTTATGTTACCGTGCAAAATGTGACTGAATTTATGCTGCCGTGCAAGATGTGACTGAATTTATTGTACTGTGCAAAATGTGACTGAATTTATGTTACCGTGCAAAATGTGACTGAATTTATGCTGCCGTGCAAGATGTGACTGAATTTATTGTACTGTGCAAAATGTGACTGAATTGTCAGCTACCGTGCAAGATGTGACTGAATTTGTTACCATGCAAAATGTGACTGAATTTATGTTACTGTGCAAAATGTGACTGAATTTATGCTACTGTGCAAAATGTGACTGAATTTATACTGCTGTGCAAAATGTGACTGAATTTATGTTACTGTGCAAAATGTGACTGAATTGTCAGCTACCGTGCAAGATGTGACTGAATATATGTTACGGTGCAAAATGTGACTGAATTTATGCTGCCGTGCAAGATGTGACTGAATTTATTGTACTGTGCAAAATGTGACTGAATTGTCAGCTACCGTGCAAGATGTGACTGAATTTGTTACCATGCAAAATGTGACTGAATTTATGTTACTGTGCAAAATGTGACTGAATTTATGCTACTGTGCAAAATGTGACTGAATTTATACTGCCGTGCAAAATGTGACTGAATTTATGTTACTGTGCAAAATGTGACTGAATTGTCAGCTACCGTGCAAGATGTGACTGAATATATGTTACGGTGCAAAATGTGACTGAATTTATACTACCGTGCAAGATGTGACTGAATTTATGTTAGTGTGCAAATTGTGACTGAATTTATGTTACTGTGCAAAATGTGAATTTATGTTACCATGCAGAATGTGACTGAAATATGCTACCGTGCAAAATGTGACTGAATTTATGTTACTGCGCAAAATGTGACTGAATTTATGTAACCCTGCAAAATGTGACTGAATTTATGATACCGTGCAAAATGTGACTGAATTAATACTACCGTTCAAAACGTGACTGAATTTAGGTTACTCTGCAAATTTGGCTGAATTTATGTTACCTTGCAAAATGTGACTGAATTTATCTTACCGTGCAAAATGTTACTGAATTTATGATAAATGTGGCTGAATTTATGCTACCGTGGAAAATGTGACTGAATTTATGTTACCATGCAAAATGTGACTGAATTTATGTTACCTTGCAAAATGTGACTGAGTTTATGTTACTGTGCAAAATGTGAATGAATTTGTGTTACCGTGTAAAATGTGAATGAATTTATGTTACCGTGCATACAGTTTCTGAATGTATGTTGCAGTGCAGACAGTTTATGGTAGATCTGAATAAAATGGTAAAATTTAGAAAATAAAACTGAAAGGATAAATTCTTTTAAATATTCGATTAATCGATCCTTAACAACAAATATTAATTATTTTGTTCGTCTCGTTACCAAATCCCCTCACAAAAGCTTTTTGGAGAATTAAATCAATACTATTGTCTTGCTTATATGACATCCAAAAGTAGACAAACGAATATTGTCAGTTCAAAGCTTGTCTAAATGTGAATTAGTCACAACAAATTTTAAAAAAAAGTTTGCCAGCTTTGACAAATAACATGACTTAGTAGAGTTCTGAATCTAGTATATGTTCCAGTCTGATGCATTGTGAAATATGTGAGGTTCAACAGCTATTCATATTGAGATGTCATTCTGATACAGTTTTTTTAAACTCCCAAAATGTTGATGTTGTGTTATATTAGTTTGAAATATTATGATATAAGAGTATACCAGTCTCATAAGATTGTATGAAAAGAAAATGGATGAATAAGGGTTAATAAAGTACTAGTTTTCTATAAGCAATGATACTGACGTTAATGGTGTGCTTGCAGACCACTGAACTATTAATTAGTTAAACCTAAATATGATCCATGACAGTGTATTTCCTTTTAAAGTATAAATCAAGCTGTCATTATGTACGAAGTTACAAGTTATATATAAGTACTAATACCACGCCCTTCATGTATTTGCAATTATAAATTATGTTTCGAAGCAAAAAATCGTGTAGACCTAAGAACGTAATTTTCAGATCCGGTTTAAGCCAGTTAGAAAAACAACAGTGAAAGGGAATTCGCAACTTGAATATGGAGTGTTGCCAAAACTAATGTATTCAGATCTTTTCACAAAATACGCAAAAAAATTACAATGGTTTCAATATCGTGTTATTCTTAACATTTTACTAATTAATTCATTTTTGTACAATATAAAATTGTCTGATATCGATAAATGCAATTTTTGTAAACAGTGCTGTATTTGTTTTGGGAATGTAATATGATAACTAGGTCATGCAATGCCGGGTCCCATTGGAAACATTCAACACATGCTGTAATCGAACTATTTATCACAAAACATGATACGCAGTCTTGGCAACAACAGTAGTCATTGAGCGCCCATAACTTAATAGTCTGTAGGACTTGCCTCTGAAACGAGACGTCGTGGAATCGAGAACATTTTCTGGCAATGTGTACAATAAAGTTTTGAACACACAACTACATCACTTGTTTTTCAAAAATCAGCCTGGTCGCAAAGATATTGTAGTTTTTAGTTAATGGTATCAAATTTCCTGGGCATAACATTTCTCCTGATTACTGCGATAATCGGAGTTTCAGTGATCAACACTTTACTAAAATACTGTAATTATATTTATGCTTCATTTATCTTTCATAAGTGAACTTACTCTGAAATATTTCCTGTCTCTGGCAGACCGCATCCTGGAAGGCGCCGTGCAGAAACAGGTCATCTGAATCAAATCGAACTTTAAAATCATCATATGTCGACACACGATGCAGCTGAAACAATAAGTAAACTGATTTTTATTGGAGTTGAAGTAACTAGAAGGTTTCATATAACGTAATCTCAAAGAAGCGAGCAATCGATATGTCTTCGAAGGGAAAATGTCTGAAAGCTAGACTGGCAACCGATGATAATTTTGAGTAACGCAGAAAAATGTATAGTGTTCGTATCGTTAAGTTTGCCAAGCAAGATTTTCTAAGGGCCCAAAATATGTTCAGAACAAAAGAGTCATTGTATACGGCTCCAATTACTAAACAGAGTGTTCAATAACTCATTTTAAGACTAAAATTATGTCAATACAGCACGGATACCCACCACCGGCATGATGCAATCGAAGGCCTATATTAAATGTCAAGAGGATATTCTCTCTTAAAATTAGTCGGAAAATGGGAAAATCGAATAAGACCCGTAACAAATTTTTATTTTTTCATTTTTGTTGTTAAATGTGCTTCTTTTTCTAACACCTGAGGAATTTACATGCTTTTTGAATTAAGAATATAGTATGTCACCAAGAATAATGAGATTGTATTTTCAATGGAATATAGTATAATTTGTAAAACACATCAAAAGAAGCAGAATTTATGTTTCGGCTCCCACGCGATTTCGATCGTCGACAAATATTGAACTACATCATTCATCCATCATACTATAAAAATATAACATTATTTTACTTTATTAAATTTATTCCCGGTTAGGGGATGGTATTTTGAAAATGAATTACCTTGTATATTGCTGTCTGTATAAACCATACAGGGAAGCAAAATATACAGCACACGATATTTTCCGATGTTACCAGAGATTCGTATTCTTCGCCGCTTGTGATGACTAATTTGGCACCAACGGCACAACACTCTGTCAGCAGGACACGCTTGCACCACCTCTGGACACATCCGTTTAAATTAATCTACATAAAAACATATGCTGAATTCATACTCATCATTGCGTTAACGTATGGATGTTGGTATTATCAGTATACTGAACGGAATACAAATTTACGGGGAGATGAAAACAAAAGAAATATATCAATCGTATGCACACAATTTATACTAAACGAAATTTGAAATATCCAGATTAACAGGGAAAAAGTTAAAAACAATAAAATTTGCATACAGGATATCCCTTTTCAGAGACAGCCTGAACAGCAGTCCAATGACAGAAAAGGAACATTAGAACAAATTCTGACCTATAACAGAAATTTACAGGAATTTTCATAATACAATAACCTTCTGAATACAGAAATGTTCAATATAACTAAATTTTTAGAATATATAAATCTTTAGAATAAAAAAAATATCAGAATAGATTAGTCTTCTGAATATAGGAATTTTCAGGTTACGTTAATTTTCAGAATACACAAATCTTCAGGATGCAAGAATCTTCACAATACATGAAATATGTGGTACCTTATAACAAGACGCACTTTCGCTCAACTAAAAAAGGACCGAGTGCATGTTAACCTTTCCCGCTTTTGTTCAACCGTATTGCGTACGTCTAACCTAATTCCAAAACTGCAACTAGAGCAACAGATCCACAACATGTTCAGTTGTGTAGCTCTAGTTTTCCAGGACACCTATCAACTGTACGTCATTTGTAACTGTAGTAAATGTTTGCTTTGACGTTGACTCATGACAAATGCTATGAACATCTGTAGGCAGAAATAGCATATATTTCAAACTCTAACAAATAGAGGATCTCTACTTTTTTAGAGTGAATGTAAGGATGTATTCCACGAATAAAGTGGAAACAGACAATACAAACTATTCTCACTTCAAGAGTGAAATATTTCCTGATATCTACTCCACAAATGTTTTTCTTTTTTCTTACATATATTTAAAGCATCACCTTCGATGTGCATAGATTTGTTTATCCATCATGGTTCAGGGATTAATGGCTTCATTACTTCATCCATAAAAAGTTCCGAAATGTTACAATAATTTTTGGACAGGGAATTTTATTTTAAACATTTAGATTACACTTACATATTGACATATTTCAGGTGGAATCATCTCTCATTAATTTTCGATTTGACCATGGTTTTCGGATATGAATTTTGAGGGATTTTAAAATTGCTACGTAAACAATTTTATTAATATATTTAATCAAGAGCCTTTTGTTTCCTAAAGTGTGCAACGTCTGTCATAGGGTGTAACAGGAATACGGCACTGCTTGGTTGACACAGACTATCGAATAGCATCGGGTCGTCTAAGTTCTGTCACGGACAATGTACATGTTTGATGTGCAAACATAATTATATAAAATAATAATTGAAACCAACTCTTTGTTTTGGCATTTTAGGCAATCTTCACAGCGCCATCTCCGCGATTATAGAAATGTAACCCAGAGGGTCAACAGTACACACATCTTGAGATATGTTCATCTTCATATGGAGAGAGAGAGAGAGAGAGAGAGAGAGAGAGAGAGAGAGAGAGAGAGAGAGAAGAAGAAGAAGAAGAAGAAGAAGAAGAAGAAGCAGAAGAAGAAGAACATTTAACAAGCTAAAAATCAGCAAATACAGTTAAGAATAGCATGCATAATGGCAGCTATCCTTACTAAATGGAAAAAAAGAAAGTAATTCCAAAAGTGATATTGCCACTGTGGCAACGTCATTTTTCTGCCACTAATATATTTGAATATCTCGGTATGAAATATATAAGACGAAGGCTACCAAATAACTTCAACGTCACCTTTCCATGGAATTTCACATATTTTTGTAAATGATACTGAAAAATAAAGTCGAATCACATCATTTTAAGCCAGGAAAACCAAACTTGTTCAGGATTTGTTTCTACTTATAAAAGACACATAACTAGCAGCTGACAATATTGTGTAGATTCACGGAAAAGGTGTTGATGGAATGATTCAGGCGTAGCATGCAGTTGCTTTACCTTCAAGCTAGAAAATGCTAATGTGTGCGACAAATATTCATCTTTTATTAATTAATTTTCTAGAAGTAATAATTACCTGTCAAAGTTAGAAAACAAACACATACTGAAAGAGTTTTGATATGATCAGCATTGTGGCACAAGTGTTTCAATGCCAACTTTCGGTTATTTAAACTCTGTGTGTGTGTGTGTGTGTGTGTGTGTGTGTGTGTGTGTGTGAGAGAGAGAGAGAGAGAGAGAGAGAGAGAGAGAGAGAGAGAGAGAGAGAGAGATTATGTTCGAAAGCAAGATAATATGCAGACAGCGTTTAGTACACATGACTTAAGACAATATTGCCAAGCACTTACTCCTTCGTAAGACATTTTACCCAAAATAGCTAGACTTCCTTCTATTATCCGTTGCGAATGGTATTGACCAATCAAATAGTTTTGTTCCCTTGTATTATACTGTACGAAGAATTTTGACTGATCAAACATTTATGCTTCTTGTATTATACTGTACCACATATATTGACCGATCAAACAGTTATGCGTCCTTGTATTATACTATACGAAGAATTTTTATCGACCGATCAAACAGTTATGTTCTCTTGTATTATACTGTATAAGGCTATTGACTAATCATTCAAGTGTTTTTATTTCGATCATTTCTGCAAACAACTTAAATTGTACATGATCTTCCTTATGTAACTATGATGCAGTGAGAACATGTTATTTCCCTTCTTCATTAAATAATCTCATGGTCTATTTCAAGTCTAAATCTTCATTTAGATTTATATTAATCCTCAGTTCCAATAATACATTAACAGCTACGAAAGTCCAACAATAATTAACGATTGACGGACATTATGAACCGATGCCAGGACAAATCTGACCTGGTGACTGAGACTCCAAGCGAATTAAAGCTAATGCAGAATGTGAATGATTCACGATATCTACCTGATCCTAAATTCGCAAAGCTTATTTGAAATTATCAAACCTCCAATTCGTCAAATGTTTCCAATTTCTTCGATAATTGGAGTTTTTACATTCCAGAGGCATAGCTATAGTGTTTGGAGCCCGGGGACAAGATTCATTTTTACGCACACCCCCACCCCCACCCCCAAACTCTGAAACCCAAAAATTACACATACAACCTGTTTCAAAGCCCATTTTGGCGCCCCCACCATTCTGGTGCCCGGGGACATGTGCCCTCCTCTGCCCCCCTCTCCCAGCTACGCCTCTGTTACATTCTCTAAATTAAGTATATTTCAAACATAAACAATATTTTATTATATTTATAGCATAATCATGCAATTTAAATGTCACCGACTTAAAAAAGATAGATTTGATTGTCTCTGAAACCATTTAAATAACGGCATACCATTTAAAACGTACCTCATGTGCGTATACGTCAGATCGAACTGCATGGACACAGATCTGCGTACGGATAATGGGATAAGCTAAGAAGCATGTCTTATCTAAAACAGAATGCAATATTTGAACAATTTTAACAATATAGTCGGGATATCCATTTAACCTATTTCCTGTCCAGCCTACCTCGACACTGAAGTGTCTCTGATTGTGCATGGAGTCCATGGCACGTGTGAGCGTGGTGTATAACCGGTCCCCTAGGGTGTCCAAGTTGGGGTCCAACATCACCAAGCACGGCGCTTAAACATAATATAAAAGTTTTCAAAAGCAACTAATATATTTTATCAGATATGAAATTTATGAAACAGGTTTAATATCATTTTATGTAATAAGTTGTTTACATAGAGTTGTATATTGTTTATTTGTACGAGTTTCGTAAACTGTACGAGTAATAAAATCACTTTTATTCCCAAAAGCATAAGACCTTTGCGTCGCTTTGTGATGATACTCTCAGATGTTAGTATGCATTATGTTACAATGTGTGACATACATTACCTGTATCAATCTGGCATTGAATAGGATCAACTTATACCGATAATCAGCGGTATCCAGACTCTGTTACGTTTGCAAAATTGAACAAGTTGCCTATAGCTTTTAATGTGTTTTTTTTTTATAAATATTTACCCATATATTAGTAATGGTGTGTGTGTGTGTGTGTGTGTGTGTGTGTGTGTGTGTGTGTGTGTGTGAGAGAGAGAGAGAGAGAGATTAGGATCTTTAACGAAGCCCTAACACTTGTTCAGTCATATCGCTAGGATGTCTGCAGTGAGGCAGTTTATAGTGATGTCTAACACTGTGGCATGATGCCCCACCCAGTCACATTATGAGCGCCAAACGAGGCTGCTATTACCATTTTTGCAAGTCTTTGGTATGATTCGACCGAGGATCGAACCCACGACCTCCCGCTTCCGTGACGGACTAACCCCTAGGCCACCGGAGCGGTTCGTAAGTAATGATTTGTCATGTAAATAAACGCTGACCAAACAAATTCATTGAAAATGCATGAATAAAGTGAAACGTATCATAATTGGTGGCGTTTGTTTTTCTTTCTATTCATCAAACAGAGATCAACTGCAATACTAATGGATTTAAAAATTTTGTCAATCCAAATATCCACAGTTTACCCAAACCCCCACTCTGATTAAATGTTACCACATGCAGAAGACACAATGGTTATGTTGGATAGAGTGATAATTTTCTTATATAAAACTGTTTCCATGCAAAGATTCATTGAAAGCACAAAGATGACTAAGTATCCGAATCTGCTTCCTCTAAACGCTGTCAGAAATAAATATATAAACGAGTCGATTCATGTCTGAAACTCAGTCAATTATATAAACTATTTTGTATGAGATGTCTTGTTTTTAGTATAAAATCTATTATGGGCTGCCAATGGAGGAAAATATATAAATGAAACATTTAAGACATCATTCTACAATAGACACCATTACCAAATTTTTAAAAATCAGGAGAAATTAACGATTTTTCACTCGAATTTCATAATACATCAATGGCAGTTAAAAGACATAAGCGACAAATCCAAAATATATTAGGGAAAATCTTATAAAGACGTGATTGTGAAAGTGAAGACAACGTTCAACATTGTATTAAAAGGGTTCACGATAAATTCAAGAGATCAGTATGTGTTGGATAGTGTTTTGATATTAGTGGTCGCTGTAGTAATATCACGCCCCCCCCCCCCATCGCCGATTTAGCAAGAAAACTTTGGCATTTGATCGGTAATCACCTTAAGATATCCACGACAATTTTAAAATTTACTGGGGCTAAGGGTCGTGTAAGATTGTTTTTACAAGAAAATCATCAACCTCTTGAATTGTTAGTCTCACATGTGTGAGAATTGGTATGCGGGATCATAGTCTGTTTATCAACCCATAGTAGGTAGAGTATTGTAGTCTCTCTTTCTCGGGTTCATTGGAAAGATATTTATGTTGGAATAAAACTCCACCCAAGGTCTTGTGCCGCCTAATGTGACAGTACGTATCGGCGGGACTTATCGTATTTCTGGTTCCAGTTCGCCGTCTGGTCGCTGACAAATGTTTATTCTGAGTTGTGACCTTGGTCGTTGACTGGAACTTATTCTGAATCGTTAACTGGAGCGTGGTCTGAGACGAACATACCCAACTGAACGGGAGACGACGGATCCTTAGTACAAAGCTTTAGGCATCGAAAATGCTGGTAAACAAAATATCCGTGCTTTCTTAACAGATACTGTTCAAGTTCCCTTGTTTTGGTCCACGAAAATCATCTACGCGCAAATGTTATTGCTTCGGCTTGATCCCTTGCATTTAAGTTCTACCTTATTCCACACCACTCTACACCACCATCGCAACAACACTTTACTGTATTAAAACCTCGGTGGCGTTACAAAACCCATATACATGTAAAATCAAAGATTTCACTTTAACGAAATGAAACTTTCGTGTTCCTGTGTTTTTCTTATTACAGTATTCCATGAAACTCTCTACGTTGCGTTTTTGTTGCATACAAGCCCCGTGGTTAATAAATTAAATGTATTGAATTTCTTACACACTTGCTGAACATGAAGTCACTACTTGAGATATACCAAAACCGGCCTCTATGATATAATTACACCCAGTGACTTATCCCATGGCCATCTCATTTAAACTAGTGAGATCCTAACTCTGTGACCAAATGTCAAATTATTGGCATTGGCATAAAAAGAAAAGTTTTGATATGCAGTCCAGTAAACATTAGCCCAACATATATCATTATCCAATGAAGTTTCGACCCCTGGGTCGCATCTTGGAAACAATCGAAATCTCCACATCACAAAAATAAGTTTATTGTGCAGGGAAATATGAAATTCAGACATGCAGTCAACGCTGGTACCGGGATCCATCTCTTTCTTAAAAAACGTGGACCCATATGTAGGACTAATAAGTGAGAGTTGGAAGTTTATCTTTAAAAACGTTATAGTTCGCGACTGTTGTTTTAATTGACTTTGAACCACAACCTAGCGTTTACTTTGTTAACGACGCATTTTAGTTAGCACGTATGTCCTCTCCAGCACGGAGTGTTATGAATATTTATTTATATTGTGTACTATAGTTTTTGATCAAAAGTAATGCCTTTCTGATTTTTGTAATAATTCTAAAACGTAAACAAGCTGTTTATTTGGATTTTCCCTAGAAAATTATATTGGGTCTTTTGTCAAGTTAAATTAGTATATATATATATATATATATATATATATATATATATATATATATATATATATATATATATATATATATATATATATATATATATATATAACTGAGACACCTGATGACACCATCGACTCCAAGTGGTCCCACCTCCGAGACGCTGTGTACAACTCAGCCATTACTGCCTATGGGAAGAAAGAGCACAAAAACACAGACTGGTATGAGGCCAGCTGGGAGGAGATGGAACCCGTGACTGAGACGAAGAGGAAAGCCCTCCTGGCTTACAAGGCTGCGCCTAGCCTTGGTACATTACAGGCCCTCAGGACTGCCAGGAAAAATGCCCAGCAGACCGCCCGTCATTGCGCTAACACCTACTGGCTGAACCTCTGCACCAGCATACAGATAGCTGCCGAAACCGGGGATGCAAGGGGCATGTACGAGGGTATCAAGAAGGCAACCCACCTCCAAGATCGCCCCACTCAAGTCCAAGACTGGCGAAGTCATCAAAGACCAGGGCAAACAGCTGCAGCGCTGGGTTGAGCACTATCTTGAGCTGTATGCAACCCAAAGCGTCGAGATGCGCTTTCGCTGGCTAGGCCATGTTAGGAGAATGGATCCAGGCCGCATACCCAAGGACCTGCTGTACGGCGAGCTAGTAGAAGGTGCACGAACGACTGGAAGGCCACGTCTGCGATACAAAGATGTCTGCAAAAAGGACATGAAGACAGCCAACATCAACATAAAAAAATTGGGAGAGCTGTGCTGACGACCGCTCCGCGTGGCGTCTTGCTGTCAGACAGTACACTCAGAAAGCTGAGGAGATGAGAAACACAAACCTCGCTGCAAAGAGAGCCAGGAGGAAGGCGAACCAAAAACATTCCAGCAAGCACCAGCATACACCTGCAGCAAGTGCAACAGAGACTGTCACTCAAGGGTCGGACTCTTCAGCCACTCGCGAAGGTGCAGATAGGACACCCAAATCGGAAGCTACACCATCGTCTCTCGAAGACGGACGGATGCCGACGATATGGCGATATATATATATATATATATATATATATATATATATATATATATATATATATATATATATATATATATATATATATATATATATATATATATATATATATATATATATATATTAGGGTGTCCCAAAAAAATTTTTTTTTTAAAATGTTGGTGCATACCCCTCTAAAAGTTTCCTTTGGGTTACAAAATAACACCCCAAAAAAATGAGACTTTTAAAATAATGTTTAAGGGTCCCCCATGGCCCATGAAATTTTGGCAAATCGGTGTAAATAGCGTTCAACAGGTCATAGTTCTAAAAGTTTCTGTGAATCAACCACTGTTCCCATGATATATTGTTTGGTACCATTAGAAAGATCTTGATTAGTAGGTTCTAGCAATGTATACACCTTTATGTTTATGCTAATGTGGTTTCAAATACAAACAATGCAAAACTGTGAAAAACTGGATTTCAACAACTGCATTTTACAAGTATATATATTACTTATTAATAATTATTTTTCATGTCACTTTTTGTGTTAGTTGTGTATTTTTAACAATGTTTTGTAAACTTAATGTAAGAATAAAACTTTTCCTGAAAAAAGGATTTTTTTGGGTAACTACCCAGGCAATGCCGGGTACTTCAGCTAGTTCATAATATTATTAATTCATAAAAAAAGTATATTTACAGAATAAAAAATATTATTAATTGAATTGAATTGAATAATATTAGTGTTATTATTATTTCCAGAGCAATAGCAAAATCGACTAGTACTCGCAGTAGGGATATCGTTTGGTTGATTGGACATCCCCATGACATGATCACAGGTGCTCGCCTTCCATCTGGTCGTGATATCATGAGGAATTTTGTCTACTACCACCGACAGCAGAAATTGACTGTTGCAGAGAGTGCACAGCGAGTGTTTGATCAACTGTTGCCCTTCTGGATGAAATCTCGACTTCCGGTGCACTACAAACCAAACATTATTCAGAAGATCAAAGATCTTTATTATCAGCATGTTGGTTTGGTGAAACATCGCTCGAGGAACAACACCAAGGACCAGCAGAACCAGAAAGAATATGGTGAAAAACTTGATATTCTGTTTGACATCAGTCATGCTAATTCTAATGAACTGATTACAAACAAGGAAGACCGACAGTTTCTAAAACTGCAGCAAGAGTCAAGAGCCGGATGCCTTGGGTCAGTTGACAGGAAAACTTTTTGTCGTGATAACGATCGGTTGAGTGCAAAGAACAACAACTGAGGCGAGCCGCCGCAACAGCAGAACAACTCTGCAGTGTTCAGGCGACTGTCAGAGCTAAAGAATGTGAAGATGATGAAGACAAAACAACAAACTCATCACAGTCAAGCAGCAGTTCCTCAAAATCAGATGAATCTTCAGCAGACGAATTCATCGTTAAATCTGCGACGCCAAGTAGCAGTAAACAGTGTAAACGCACTCGTCGCACTGTAATCACTCCGAAAGTGTCAGCTGTATTAGACCGAACAAATACAAGCGTTCGTACAGCAACTATGATCCTAGCTTCTGTGGTCAATGAAGTAGGCTGCTCAACATCCTCAGCAATACTTTCAAAAAGTACAATTCACCGCCAAAGACTGAAGTTTCACTGTGAAGCTGCCACCCAGATCAAGGATGACTTTAGACCCAGTAAAGCTGTTGTGCACTGGGATGGCAAACTGCTGCCTGATCTCACAGGAGTAGATACTGAGCAAGTGGATAGATTGCCATTTTTGCTATCTTCTGTTGTTGATGGTAGCACAAAACTTCTGGGTGTGCCCAAGTTGACATCAGGATCAGGAAAGGCTGCAACAGAGGCAGTTCTGGAGTATTTGAAGTCATGGCAATGCAAATTGCTTGTGATTGGCATGTGTTTTGACATGACAGCATCAAACACTGTTAGACTTAATGGAGCCTGCACACGTCTGGAGACAGCCATTGGTCGCAGTTTGCTATGGTTGGCCTGTGGCCATCACATGTTCGAGGTACTTTTGTCCGATGCATTTGATGTGTGCTTCTTTGGTCCATCAGCTGGGCCTGAAATTCTGCTTTTTAAGCGATTCATAGAAAAATGGTCCAACTTAGTCCACCGTCAACCAAAGCCAACTGTGACACCATTAATCTCTGCGTGTGATAAACTTAAAACATTCATTGCAGAACAGTTTCAACTCAGCCACCCTCGAGATAATTATCAAGAATTTCTTCAACTTGCAGCATCACTGGTTGGACGGGACAGTTCAGCGACGCTTCGAAAACCTGATGCCCTTCATCGAGCTCGCTGGATGGCGAAGGCAATCTACTCCATGAAGATTGAATTGGTCTTTGATGGGAATGAATCTGTTATCAAGCTAACAGCCCGTGAATTACAGGGAATCCAACGATTCAACAGATTTGTGGTGAACATCTACCTTCAGTTTTGCTTCACATCTCGAGTAGTGGTTGATGCGCCATACAATGACATTCTACTCATCCAAAGACTAGATGACTACAATGATGTTGCACTGAAGAACATTGGCTTCAAAATGATGTTGCGTCACTCGTGGTAATTAACCGAAGAACTAGCTACCCTATCTCTGTTTCCTCAGCATCTGTCGTGCGAGGAGAAAAAACAGTTACTGTTAGCAATCAAAGATGACCGAGGATTGCATTTGGTTAAGTCACTGCAGACACTGCCGCACACACTGCATGAATTATCGATCTCACGAAGTTTCTTCAAAACCACCGCCATCGATGATAGTTTCCTCAACATTCCGGCTGAAGATTGTCCTGAAAGTGAATTGTACAAGATTGCATTCAAGTTCATCAGTAATTTGGCCTGTGTCAATGACGTTGCTGAACGGGGTGTCGCCCTTATCCATAATTTTAATGCTACAATAACTAAGGATGAAGAACAAAAACAATACCTTATGCAAGTTATCGAGAAGCACAGGCATGACTTTTGTGACAATCTTTTGGATATGTAGAACTGAGCGTTTTATGTTGTATTTGTACGATTTTCAGTTTTTTCACCTTAATTGTTGTACAACTGCAGCTAATAAAATCTAGGTGTATACCACTGTAATACATTTATAGATTATACTAATCAAGAGCTTTCTAATGGTGTCAAATAGGCTGTCATTTTGTCATGTTACGAACGGTTAATGTATTACACCGTATCGAACTGTTTTCACAATGTCGAATGCCATCATGACTATTGCCTAAAATTTCATCACCCTTGGGGGACCCTTAAATATTATTTGAAGGACCTATAATTTTGTAGATGTTATTATGGAACCAAAAGGAAACTTTTAGGAGGGTATGCTATACAATATTTAATATTTATTTATTTAATATATATATATATAAGATTTGATAAACGATATTCATTCCTGTTTAAAATCAGATATTTTGGAATCTATGATCAGACTCTATAGTTGTGTTCAGATAAAAATTCTGAGATAATTAAAGTATTCATTGGAGTTACAAAGTACATGTATTCATTGACGTTGGGACTAAAATACTACTTTTTTTATCATTGAGGACTCATTCAAAGACAATCTGGATTAATCATTATGATACATCAGGACATTCATGACTACTTGAATTCATTTTGAACATTCTATACTTTCAGATAGCACATTTAAGATTAGCTGGGATTTAATTCACAATGATATATATATATCACCAGACTGATAAGGAAATTTTTAGATTTTTTACAGGCTTTATTATTTGAAAGAGCAGAACGATATCAAACAAGGAAGAAAATACTACAATATAATTTCTTTCCTAAGTAAGTATGTTATAAAAGGAAGAAAATATTCAAATATAATTTCTTTCCTAAGTAATGTATGTTATAAAAGGAAGGGAACATTCAAATATAATTTCTTTCCTAAGTAAGTATGTTATAAAAGGAAGAAAATATTCAAATATAATTTCTTTCCTAAGTATGTTAGTTATACTAGGACGAAAATATTCAAATCTCATTTCTTTCATAAGTAATGTATGTTATAAAAGGAAGGGAACATTCAAATATAATTTCTTTACTAAGTATGTATGTTATAAAAGGAAGAAAATATTCAAATCTCATTTCTTTCCTAAGTATGTTAGTTATACTAGGACGAAAATATTCAAATCTCATTTCTTTCATAAGTAATGTATGTTTTAAAAGGAAGAAAATATTCAAATCTCATTTCTTTCATAAGTAATGTATGTTATAAAAGGACGAAAATATTCAAATCTCATTTCTTTCATAAGTAATGTATGTTATAAAAGGAAGAAAATATTCAAATCTCATTTCTTTCCTAAGTATGTTAGTTATACTAGGACGAAAATATTCAAATCTCATTTCTTTCATAAGTAATGTATGTTATAAAAGGAAGGGAACATTCAAATATAATTTCTTTACTAAGTATGTATGTTATAAAAGGAAGAAAATATTCAAATCTCATTTCTTTCCTAAGTATGTTAGTTATACTAGGACGAAAATATTCAAATATAATTTCTTTCCTAAGTATGTATGTTATAAAAGGAAGAAAATATTCAAATCTCATTTCTTTCCTAAGTATGTTAGTTATACTAGGACGAAAATATTCAAATCTCATTTCTTTCATAAGTAATGTATGTTTTTAAAGGAAAGGAATATTCAAATATAATTGACACCAAACACAGAGAGTATGTATGTTATAAATGGAAGAAAATATTCAAATCTCATTTCTTTCCTAAGTATGTTAGTTATACTAGGACGAAAATATTCAAATCTCATTTCTTTCGTAAGTAATGTATGTTATAAAAGGAAGGGAATATTCAAATATAATTTCTTTCATAAGTATGTATGTTATAAAAGGAAGGGAATATTCAAATATAATTTCTTTCTTAAGTATGTATGTTATAAAAGGAAGGGAATATTCAAATATAATTTCTTTCCTAAGCATGTATGTTATAAAAGGAAGGGAATATTCAAATATAATTTCTTTCCTAAGTATGTATGTTATAAAAGGAAGGGAATATTCAAATATAATTTCTTTCCTAAGTATGTATGTTATAAAAGGAAGGGAATATTCAAATATAATTTCAACGTATGTTAGTTATTAAAGCTATAGTTGGCATCATGGATGGCCAGGAAATTTCAAAACGCCCAAGCCCCTAGCAATTACTAAACTTGTTTTACTCTCGTAATAATATTTCTTTTTGTCGCGTTGAAGCCGTGCTATTTTGTTCTTTGTTATAATAACGTTACGTAATAACGTTACGATGTGATGTCATGTGTATATTTGTAAGAGTCAGCTGATTGTTGGGGAACGGTGACGCACTGGGATTTGCTATGTTTGCCAAATCACTTTTTGTGGGCGGAGTTGTATATAGTTAAATTGAATTGTGTAGTCGTGTACACATTAATGATATCTAATAATAAATGACAGAATCGAAATTTAAAACATTGTACGTACGTATGTAAAACATATACATACATACAATATTTGGATACTTATAATAGTGTTTATTATTGGATATCATTACTCTGTGTGTGTGTGTGTGTGTGTGTGTGTGTGTGTGTGTGTAACATAATTCATTTCATTACCTCTCAGGGGCTGGGATTGTCCCTTTTCTTTATAAACCAGAGTGACACCAAACACAGAGACCCTGCCCGTCAGTGCGCTTCTTATTTGGGACAACTCTTTTTGGGTCCTCACAACAATATTCCTGGATAAAACAATATTCATCTAAACCAAACATCCTCTCCCCATTCCCGTTACAAAAAAATCTCTTGAAAGATATGTTAAATCTGCAATTCGAAATACTTCAGTTGGTTACTCATTTAAGAAATGCAATACCATGGACATTTCAAATGATGGCATTATTGTATTAGAATGTTTTAAAGCTCTGTGTGACTTGGATGTATCGACATTATTTTACAAAATGACTTTCTATCAAAATGTCTAATATTTTATAATGACACAGGCGCAAAAGTTCGTTGATTCAACAACGTCTCACACTTTCAGTAGTATATTGACTGCATCATGTATTGTGTACCCACTAACTAACACATTACACCAACCCACCCAACCAACGACCTACCCAATTTATTCAAATATAGTCGAGTCCGAATGACCCTAAGGTAATGGATTCACGACAAATTTTTCAATTACTGGTGGATAGGATAATCGGATAAATAAATCGTAAGAAGGATGAATCGAATTCAGTTTGGAAGGACCAAAAATTGGATTAATTCGGTTTGGATACTCGAAGCTTTGCTGTACATGTTCTTACCATGATTTCCCATTCTCTGACACGTCCCCAAGTACGGGCGCCATCACATTCTTCCCATGGAAGAACACATTCACTTCATCCGGATCATACGTGATGTTTTCATTCCTTTCCGAATAAAAGAGATCATTCAGCTTCCGGGGATTGGCCACAAAGTCCTCCCATGGAAGAATACTCAGGCCCTTGTACCATGTGTTGTATTCTGCTGTAGTATTAATATTAGTGACAACCGGCTTCGTTTCTATGAGTGGAATATCGTCCTTGT
Organism: Unio delphinus; assembly: GCA_029339505.1. Classification (NCBI taxonomy): domain Eukaryota; kingdom Metazoa; phylum Mollusca; class Bivalvia; order Unionida; family Unionidae; genus Unio; species Unio delphinus. Next base: position 25,218,971 of record JAQISU010000046.1, read on the forward strand.
TTGGATGTCTTTGATCTGTGGAATGTTGGTCACATCTTTTCTGTATCGGTTGCAAACCATTCTTATCGCTGAAAAGATCGTCATCCTGTTTATTCGCGTGTAAATTTAAGTTCCTTGTTTTCACCAATCCCACGTTGTTGTTTGGTTTTACTTGGGACTGTGGAATGGCGATGTACGTTACAGACCCTAATCCTCCGAAGTAACTGTCCGTCAGCATGCTGGAATTGTTGATGCTGCTGTGGCAGACATTGGTAACATCCGTGGAAGCCATAGTAATAGTTTTCTGATCGGTCATACTCGAATAAACAACAAACTTTGTTAAAAGAGATTAAAACAACAATTTACATTATCACGGTTTCGTTCAGCTTTCATGTGTAATCACCGACTCTCCATATTAAAATATCTGGCTGATTTAACGGAAAATTTTTCACGATACAATTTCTTGCTCTCGAAGCTGTAACGCTTTCTAGGGCTTTACGGTATATTCTTGTGCATACTTCTTTAGGCACGCAAATTAACGATTTTGCCAACGAGTACGTTTCTGCCACTATGTTCATTATAAAAATTGTCGGAGTTTTAAACCTAAGATATAATCAATAGCCTATATTATAGATCGACCTCTAAACCCTTTGTCACTGTTTTGGAGGAAGAAGTACACATGCCTAGACACGTCTAATTTGAAAACGTCAATGATATTTACCCTATCTAGCCATAAACATGTCCCGACTTCCAACAAACTCTTTAGACTTCAATGACAATCACAGTGACTTTATATATAGTTGTCCTTTTCAATGGTTTTTGTTTGCTTTTGTTGTGTAGGATACATTTTTCATCAAATATTGAAAGACTTACTTAAATAACTCGATTAGGACCATAATGGATATTTTGAAAATACTTTCATACATTCTTTGTTATGTTAATTGCTTACTACAAACAGTATATGGGGATTATAAAAAAAATTCAATTTTGAAACACTTTGATTCCTTGTGAATCCTGTGGTAAATACATAAATTTATATGCGAGGCGCGAATGTTGCAATCACACGAAGCCCGCAAGCTATGGGAGCCTGGAAACATTTTAGTTTATTTATAACAGATTAAAGCAGATTATTTAAAAAATATTTTTTATTATTAAAACAAACCCGTATTTTCTTCTTTATGGTCAGTGAAATATTTTAGGAGCCCCATAATCCTCATTTCCCATTGGGCCTGCACAGTCCTAAACCATATATGTGGAGAAGGCACTAATTTAACAATAATCATATAATCACATTGACGCCTATGGCAACTGGGTATATCCATGAACTGCCTTCAGCTACTTATGTTTATCTTTCTATATTTCTCATATATATCTAGAGCGTCCGCCTCGGGTGCGGGAGGTCGTGGGTTCGATCCCCTGCCAAGGCATACCAATGGCTTACAAAAGTGGTACTAACAGCTGCCTCGCTTGGCGCTCAGCATTAAGAGGTTAGTGTTAGGACTGATCGGCCTGGTGTCAGGATAATGTGATTGGGTGAGACATCATGCTACATGTCTGCGGCATGATGCCCCCGTGCGAGACCCAGTGCAATACATAACTGCAAACTGCCACAGTGCAAATATCGTAGTGATATGACTGAAATATTGTTGAAACTACGTTAAAAATCAAAATCACACACACACACACACACACACACACACAGTCACATATCTCGCTTTGGATTTGATATATACGGTCATAATGTGGGGCGAGCTGAAAGGCAGCACTACGGCACTACGGTTTTAATTCCGTTTAATACTGCCGTGGTATGTTACACTAAAGTAGTGACGTGTTTAAGATGTATTCAAGTATTTATTGGAGGCATTTCTAACAGGCCTGGGCTTGTGTTAGAAATAAGAAAATTGTCACTTATCCCCAAAAAAATCAAATCCGATGTTCGATTTCTTCACGTGAATTTATGAGTTTATTATAGTTATAATTTATTCCCATTACAAACAATAACACAACAACTGTGACCAAGAAAGTGTATTATGCGCTGCTTGATGAATAATAATAATAATAATAATAATAATAATAATAATAATAATAATAATATTCAATAATAGTAATAAAATTAATAGTAGTAGTAGTAGTAGTAGTAACGTTGATATTGTATTGTTGTTGTTGTTCCATAACACCATCTTCAACAACATCAGCAGTGTCTCTTGTTTGATAGTCTACTCAGCGCCATTTTCATCGCCATCATCGTCGTCATCCTCACTAGGTTTCGTTTCCGTTCAATATACTTACAAAGGACAGATTTTATATCAAGCTTTTACATTCAGTGGTACTGCAACAGTATACATGCTTCATAATGATTCTGTAGATTTGACTTTCCTCAGCTAATTAGGATTATTAATCATAAAAACGTAGGTCAGTTATTGTTTTCACCCCATCGCGACAAAGGTAAAAGCCAAACGTAATGGACATTTGTACCAAGAAAAGACAGTTTTAAACCCCAATATATCCAGAAGATAACATTTGTTAGGATATTTTGCATAGATTGTTTTAAGATTTTTTTCAATGAAAAGTGAGGTAGCAGCTTAATTTGAGATGAAATAAATTACGATAATTTTGTTAAAGTTTCGTTCTTATGGTGTTTTCTTCGACTTTAGAACAATATTTATTATATTACGCATGTGAGTACCTCCATAGTTTCCTCTCTCTCTAGATTCAGAAAATAATCTTTTTAATTTAAAGATAAATTACAGTGTTACTCTTCTGTATGTTACACGGAAAATTTAAAATATAAAGGAGTATAAGAAATACGCTAAAAGTAATATACTTATGATGATATCTTGAATTTTTCACGCCGTATTGTGTTCAGGTTTGCTCAGTGGACACAGTGAATCGCCGATATATGAGAGGAATTGAGTTCGTAACCCGTCGAAGGTCATGCTCTCTTAATTACTGTTTTTGCTTAAAAACATCACTGGTTTTTCGAGCAGTCCTCAATATATCGTTCTATCTGATTTTAAAGGATTATGGACAGTTATACATTGGATCAAAATATTAGAAGCTTTTGAATCATAGATACTTCGTTTTTAATTTAAAAAGGTATCCTTTTCTAGCCAGGCAAAAAGGAAAATGATGTAATATATGTGTTTATAATATATGTTTATGTTTTAATCACAAATTGTATTAAACAATATGTACATGGAAGTCAATACTTTAGTCCTTATTCAGTGTCTACTCAACACTTCTTGGCTTGTCTCCTGTATTCATTAAATGGAGTATATCTTGTCACTGTCCAGCAACATTCTGCAAGCATGTGTGGGCTCCATTTGTCCTGATAGCATGTCTCCATTGTTGCTATATCCTAGTAAAATCGCTCGCCGTGCTCGTCGCTCACTGCTCCTCAGTTCGGTGGAAAAATCTAGACGTCAGTGCACGAAATGTATTTTAGTGACATGTTGCATGCAAGGCTTTTGTATGCCTTCGGTGGGTTTTTTTCTACCAGCTCCCTGAAGTTTTCTACCTTGTTTTCCGATAACATGTGTTGCCACTAGCTAGAATTTATTCTATGCCGTCTTTTCCTTGCCAAGTAGTACACGGTCAAATGCATCATCTCGAAGAAGTTCACAAATCTGAGGACCAACAAATGACATCTTCCTTTATCTTAACGTTGAAAAGTTTCCACGGAGGTACTTAGACCTGTCTTTGTTTTGTCCATGGCCTTGACAAAGTTCTTCATCAATCCCAACTTGATGTGCAAGGGTGGTAACAAAATCTTCCTTGATTCAACTAGTGGTGGATGCTGCACACTTTTGCTCCGAGGCTCCAGTGACTATCAGAATGACCGATCTCTTTTGATGTAGTGGGAATCTCTTGCACGACTATTTGCAGGCAAAACAACAGTACTTTGTGTATCCAGTCTGCAGAGCAAGAGAGCATGAACCTTCAAATCGCCAGAAAGCTGACAGCAACTGATCATGTTTTATGTACCTCACACGTTGTTCATGTTTCATAGTTTTCCTTTATATGTGATGCCTGATCAACTGGAATTGATGACAAAACGTTGTCATCATTGTCATTTTGTAACAAAACAGATTTAAGATTCGTCTTCGATAAATAAATAAACAGTCTCCACTTATCTGGATCATGAACCATGATGAGGACTGCCGGCACACCATCGATGTTGCTGAAGGCTACAATATCACTTTCCACGAAAGAAGATTGGGACAAGGTCTTACTGATGGTCTAAGAATATGGAAAATCTAACATCACGTACGAGGTGATTACACTGCTGTAGTCTGGAGCCCAACAATTCTGCCTTACTCCTGGATAGTTTCGAATCCCTGACAAGGTTATTTAGATCACCTTGTGTTATGATTTGTGGTTCAGAGGAGGAGGAGAATGGGAGAAAATATGGGTCATGTGACATTAATTGTTCAGGGCTAGACGTTTGATCGTCTTCCTCTTCCTCGTAGGCTCAAGTAAGAATGATTCTGGCACATCAGGAACAGGCAGTCCTTCTAAGGTAGCCGTAAAGCAACCGAACTGAGTAACTAAAAGTTTTAAAAAGCCATTAAACAATTGTCTCATAATCATTTATAATTCACCAAATTCTCCAAACATTTCAAACTATAATTACATTTATAGAATCTAATTGTTGATGGGACATGATTGCGATGGATGGGGTAGACGTGTATATTGTAATATAATATGAATTTTCATAATGTATTATAGGAAGCACATACATCAGTACACTGTTTTTTGGTCGGTATGGCATCACGGCGCTACCGCGATGACTGGTTTACAGATGAGAGAGTGTCGTGAAGGAGTTGTTAAATTAAATTCACGAGTTCAAAAACTTAGCAAATTATCGTAATCATCTATCGTATTGTTAAGTTCGAACATTTAACAGTATTTCAGTATGGTTTTAATCTATTAGAGAAAATAATAATTTCATTGGTTTCGACACATCTGTTATTGGTTTCGATTCATTTGTTAGTGAAGCGAATCAGTTTATTGGTTTCGATACATTTAAACAAAAAAGGATGAGACGAAAAGAACACGTCTAACATTCGGCCTGCAGACACAAGAGATTAATTATTAACATGACTTATCCGCTAATCAACCTTTCTTTCAGATCTTTAATTTGTTGCATGAACACATCCACATTATTCGGCATGAGAAATCGTTTGACTTTCTCATGCTCTAGGCTAATTCGAACCGCTCCCACATCGGCTCGACTAATATCATCCAAGATGATCCATTTCACAACAATACATTCAGCGAGTAAAGAGTAATGTCGTCGAAAAATTGCCATGTGCGTTCTCTAGTCAAAATGGTTCTAAGAGAAACTCTGACAATCGTATACTCATTATTCCCACTATGAAAACGAAGTCATATGGACAATGTTCTTTTGCATACCATGGACAAGCAACGTGGAAATAATTGCCCACTAAACTTAGACACAAAGACACAGTGATCCCTTTTAAGAGTGCTCTTAAAACTCACAAGAACAAACTTAAAGACCTAGTAATGTTTCCTACCTTTAATATTTTCCGCATGTTTTTATGTTTTGTTTTATTTCATGGAGTTTGTTGTATTTTTGTGGGGGTATAAACATATCATTATAGATGTTGTAAAGCGCTTAGAGCTTCTAAAGATTAGGCGCTTTACAAAGCCCTCATTATCATTATTATTATTATTATTATTATTATTATTATTATTATTATCCTCGGATATCGTTTTACACCAAAAACGAAGCTTGAGTACACGAATTTAATAAATAAATAAAAGGGTTTTTACAATTGGGCGACAATGTGAGCAGTTTGTAATTCCCAATGAATAATTTAAATGAATGTATTACTCTCAAATTATATCTGAGCACAACTTAAAGTGACTTTATTGACTGATATTCAAATAGAAATGAATAGATTTGTTTGCTTCAACCTTATATAAAACCTAAAATAAAATGACAATGATTTTGATCATAAGTTCGTTTCCAGAACGTGGTACGTTAGAAAATAAGGCTAGGCATAAACTCACGTATACACATTTGATAAAATCAGGTACATTCAAGAGCTCTATCCTCATTCATAAACGACGGTCAAGCAAACAATATAAACTAAATATAAATCTAGCTTTGCTCTTACAGAAATTAATAAAACATGTACATTGCTCTTACAGAAATTGAATGATACGAAAACTCAATCTTCAGGATATATGCATTGCTCTTTTGTGAATTTTGTTGAGAAGAAAAATACTATGTTAGAACATACACGTGTCTCTTAAAGAACTGTGATTCTTTAGGTGTGCTATTTGCAGACTATTAGCATAATGTGTTATCTATGTATGGCTCCTTGAGGACTCGGGTGCTTGTTAATATTGCAAATTTTAAGAATTTCAAAGAAAAAAATAATGGGTTATGGGGACATATATTGCTCCGCTCCTGTATTTATTGTGCATGTACGAAATTATTAGAATTAAATATTCATACTAGATACATTTTTAAGAAACTTTGTACAAGCATCATAACTTATCATTTCAAACTTTTGCGTTAAGAAAATTGTCATTTATTTTCAATAAAATAACGATGACCCTAAACCAAGAAATAATTGTATTTGTTCAAATCGTATGGTTATGGCATCAGTTTTTCTTTAATGTGAAAAAAAATATCTTTAGTTAATGGGTATTCCTTTTCATTCAGTCATCAATCATGTCTTACGTTCTTGGTTGTAAGATCCTAGACCTCGCATAACCAGTAAAGGATATTAAAACACAACACGTCTTACCAGTGGGCGATATTAGTACGGCTGTGAAACGGCTCCTTCTTCATGCGAATTTTTCACGCGCGCTGAGACTTTCAATCTTCACGATTAGCTCTATGTGTCATATTATCCTTTATCTTAAAATTCATTGGCCTCTGATAGAGACTGCTTTCAGAAAAATATCACACGTCATTTATAAATAATCGTACGCATGCGTGAATAGATAGATGAAATAAAATCACCACACAGTGAAAGGGTAAACTATCCTTGGCATAAGACACACAACCAGGACTAATCTCTGCTATAAAAACGTACAAATTAACAATGACTCAATGGCGAGTCCTTAAATATTATTTTTAGCACTGAAGAAAAAATCCCTGTAAGATTTTCGGTTATCTGATAATACTTTCAAGCCAGATATAATCTAATACAATTAATCTTCCCAATACTAACACTCCAGACTAAACAAAGCGTACGTCGTGGGTTCGATCCCCGGCCAAGTCATACCAATGACTTACAAAAATGGTACTAACAGCTGCCTCGCTTGGCGCTCAGCATTAAGAGGCTAATGTTAGGACTGGTCAGCCTGGTGTCAGGATAATGTGACTGAGTGGGATATCATGCTACACGTCTGCGGCATGATACCCCAGTGGTAGACATCACTATAAACTGCCTCACTGCAGACATCGTAGCGATATGACTGAAAAATTGTTAAAGCTACGTTAAAAATCATAATCACACACACACACACACACACACACACACACACACACACACACACACTAAATAAATCAATCACCCTCCACTAACGTTTTTCTTTTTCTTTCTAAAACAGGTGCTAGGTCAAACACTAGCATCCGCCTGGACTGTGTCATTGCATATTCTCAAGTTAAAAGAAAAGACTCACGATTATCGGAAAAACTAACATCTCTATTCAACCACTACTCTCCCCCCCCCCACCTAAAAAAATCTAGCACACCTGACGAATTAACTCCGAAAACATGTACTAAGTAACATACTAGTAAACATCTGGGCAGAATCCTAGCAAGCTGGTAAACACTTACTTACCTTTGTATAGATTTTCTGCTACAAGAGAATATCGCCGTCTATTAACTTATCTAACCCTAAAATCAATTACATACAATAAAACAAACTAGTAGGAAACTGAATAAAAACTAAATCAAATAACCAAAACAACTATCATAACAAAATGTCCCAAATAATTGGAATTAATAAAGCTGCATTAAACAAAGGCATAATCTAAGCAGAGAGCGAATCACTCCCAACAAACAAATAGCAAAATGTAGCCCACAGTCTCAACCACAGCGAGAGGGCACCGCTACCCCCACCCACCCCCACCATCACCACCACCAAACAACAATAGTTGGCGGGAGGGGGGGGGCTAAAACAAATCAAAACACCCACCAGCCGAAAACAAATATTTCCAACTGACAAAAAATACAGAATACACAGAATACACATTCAAAGACCAAAATGCGTCAGGCAAATACGAAGAACTCGACGACACTCTCCACATGTCATGGAATGAGCTCTTTAATGGTACTTTTACCACAAGTTCCCCACAAACAGATAAAAACATACATTCAAAGCCATCACCACAATCAAAACATGCGCAAACTGAACATAACAAAAACCTAACAACCCAAAATAGTCTAACACTAACTAAAAAAAATTACTCAAAACATAGTTTTAAAAATCCCACACCAAACCCAATTAAGACACCAACGACAACTGACAAACCTCTAAAACCAACCCTTAACCAAAGAGCACAAAAGGAGGTAACCCACAGTAACCAAATATCTGGCCCATCAAAAACCAAAACCAACAAGGAAACTACATCACAATCAAGGGCAACCCACCAAATCTAACCACCCCTCCATTAATTAAAAACTCAAAAAACACCAAACCACCCCCACCCGCTACTAAAACACAACTAAATCAAAACAAATAGGACACACACACACACAAACACACACACACACACACAAAACAAATAATACATAGCAGTCAAATTCCAGGCCCATAAAGAACACCCCCTCCCCCATCAAGAATAACACAAGCAAACTTACCAAATCTGACCAACACCAGGACAACCCTCTTAAAAAAAGAAAAATACATAGGAAAACTAATGGGACACATGAAATCAAAACATCTACACAACCCTAGCCTAATTACAACCAAACAATTCAAACTAAACGATCCACAACATCACAACCAAGATAGCAAACTCAAATACCACTCACTCGAATACACACTCTACATCAATAACAAAAATCTAGGCAGCTAATAAACCTAAGCACCAATAGTATCATGGCTACCATACTTATAGTACACCAGGGACAATTCAAAATATTAAGACCAAAAACCAACTACAATTCGAAAGCTTGGGACACATCAAAATACAAGTAGAAAGACACTATAATATACAAAAAAAGATCGCACAACCCGACATCAAACTTAACACTCTCCAAACAAACCAATAAATCAAACAAACAGACAATCGCCAGCAATAAACCAACCACTCCATCACCACCGATACACTTCAAGGGATTAATAATACTGAAAGGTCACTAAAGTATACCGCCTAAAAATTATTAAAAGCAAAACATCACAAAAGAGGTCTTACAATCCGCTGAACCACTAACAGCACCTGTCAAGCTAGGACCATACGGAGTAAGACACAGACTTGAACCCTTTATTAATAAACCCCGGTTCTGCACAACATGCCAACATTAGGGACACTATGCTCTCAAATGCAGATATAAACACAGATGTGAACACTGTGAAGGACAAAACAGGGGCACAAGTCATTCTCGCAACCCAAAATGCCCCAACTGCCGGGGACTTCACCACCCCAGTGCAGCAGAATGTCATTACAATCAAAGAAAGACTAACCATTGACTTAATGAACACCAAGCACATGTCATATTTAGCCGCAGAAGAAAACCACTGTGAATAAAACCAAACCACCACTCGAATGCCAGGAAACCAAACAAAAACACAACACAAAACCACTTAAAACACACCAAGTTAAGCAGAAGTCCCTCCTCCACATCCAAACATTCTCCTCAAAATAAAACAAGAATCAATCTAAATACACACAAAAACAGACCTTACACAAGAAATACCAAACTAAAAACATCACAACCACTCTGGCAACAACACAAACACTAAAACAAATAATATTACAACCGAAGTAATACGGCCCGCCGTATCGGAACTACTATAAAACATTTATCCGAATTAGAATGCACCAAAATTCCAACTCTAACATCAATAGCGACATCTCTACAAATTCAACAACAAAATACTTCACGCTTCAAAATTTTCTACGCTTGAAATCACTACAATTACCACCATTACAACAGAAAAACTCCAACATCCATCATGGATAGCACAACAAAAAGAGAACTCACAATTTGGCAATGGAACAATAGAGTGTTAATTAAAAAATCTACCAGAACTTTAACAAATTATCAAGACACCCAAAAAAACATATAATCTGCCTCAAATAAACACACCTATCTGAAACCCTAGCATACTCAGAAACCCTACCAACTCCAATTGCCAAAGCCATTAGCAACACCATTGAAACCCGTTTTATCTTAATAAGTACTTGCACAACTACCATTCAAATTGCAAACACACACAACCCAGCAGGAAACTACAAAGTCGATTTAACCACTTACCACCAAATTATAAAAAAAAAACACAAAATAACCTAATTATCTGTGGTGACTTCAATGCACACTACGAATTATGTCGAGAAAACAAGAATGATAAAAGAGGGAAGCTGGTCAAGGAATGGATAACACAATGTAATCTAGTCATCCTCAATGACAGCTCAAAGACCAGGTTAAACCCAAAGTATGGCACCCTCTCAAGCATTGACCTAACCATATGCACACAAACTTTTCCAAATAACTAACTCTCAAGCATTGACCTAACCATATGCACACAAACTTTTCCAAATAACTAACTGGTGTGTAGACCTAGAAAGTAAATTAGGAAATGACCACTTTCCCATCATCATATCTCTCCAAATTACCGTTCAGCATACACCCATTGAAGTTCCCCTAAATGAAAGTACAATAAATCAGATTAGACTAAATTTAAAACCATCATAGCAACCACAACTACTAGGGAATTAGAAAATCCCGATCCTCATCATCTACCATAGCAATATAATCAACTCCATCCACACTGTAGCTAGAGTATGTATCCCAAACACCGTATAGTCCAAACAAAAAACAATCAGTACGCTAGTGGAATGACCTATGCAGCCAGCACAGAACACAGGGGGGAAAAAGAGAGCCCTTAACAGATATAAACACAAAGGACACTCCTTAGACTTCACACACTGCAAAGGTAGGGAAGAAAACCTTAAATGCATCATAAAATCAGCTTAAGAAAAATCCTGACAAAACGTTTGCTCCAAATTAAACTTAAAATCAAACTTTAAACAACTCTGGGACAAGATAAAAGCAATTAGGGGTAAACCAGCACATGAAACTCAAAACCTAAAGGGTGCAACCACCAGTCAAGAAAAAGCTGATATGCTGATATGCTTGACAGTCATTTGTCCGACATGAGCAGCAACAAGAAACATACAAACAAATTTCAATACCACATATACAGCAGAAAATACCATCTGCCACCTCTTTCAAGACCTAGAAGCCATAGACTCAAACTTCAACAGTGAATCACCCTATAAGAATTGAACATAGTATTAGGGTCTAAGAAAGAAACAACACCAGGGAAAGACTGTATTGAATATATAATATATATTACAAAAATCTCCCCAGCAATATAACAGCAACCATAATCAACATGATTTGGGAAAACGGTCAACTATCAAACAGCTGGAAATAAGCCATTATTATATCCATCCCCAACCCAAGCAAAGATCCTAATAACATAACCTCATATCGACCCTCAGCAATAATGTCTGTAAAATACTGGAAACTATAATCTCCAACAGACTGAAACATCACCTCGAAAGCAACAAGCTGTTATCAGGGGGGGGGGGGGGGGGGAATGCGAATTTCGTAACAAGCTATCCATAACTTATCAATTGTTAAAATTAGAAACGGACATATAAATAGCATTCAACTCCATGTGGAAACCGGACAGAAATCTCATAGCTGTCTTTCATGGCCTAACAAAAAACCTTTGACTTAGTCTGGACTAAAGGATTGATTGCCAAACTCGGCAACTTTGGAATTGCTGGACGCATGTTCAACCGGACTGCAAAATTTCTAACAGGTCGTAAATTCATAGCCAGAGTAGCCAATACGCACTCAAAAGAATTCTCACTGGAAAATGGCACCCCACAAGGAAGCGTACTTAGTCCTATACTCTTCAACATTATGATTAACGATCACGACCTTAACCTAACCTCCACTAAAGTTAATATATCGCAATTCGCTGACGATAGTGGCATTTGGAGAGCAGGAAACCCCGCCAGCAAACCAGTAATTATTGAAATCCAACAAAGCTTAGATAACATAGGGTGATGGCCGGATAAATGAGGGTTTAAAATCTCGCATGAAAAATAAAAAAGCAGTGGCGATCATATTAACACCAAAATCAAACAACAAACTAGACTATACTAACCTTTACCTTCAAAACCAACTAATCAAATATGTTCGAGTAGTTAGGTTCCTAGGGATGTATTTTGACGACTACCTAACCTGGGGACACCAGATCGATATGTTACTTCAAAGATGTAATAAAGAACTAAACCTCCTAAAAAACCTCGAAGGTACCATATGGGGATCAAACCAAGAAACCTTGCTTACCATATGTAAATACCTCATAAGATCCAAACTAGACTATGGTTACCAAGTGTATAACTCGGCAAAACAAACGCTCCTAGACAAATTAGATGCAATCCAAAGGAATGCTCTAATCGTTTGCACAGGCACACACCCCTCCACCTCAACTTAAAACCCTAATCGCAAATGACATACAGGACACCTACCCTGGTTTCGTTAAAATATACACAGACCAGTCATAAAAACAGCTGAACCACCCAGAACGGCAGCTACAAAAGTACATGTAATCCCGAATTTCGACATCCAAATGGGAACCAGGCTACCAGACTATTGGTCTATATACACTACGGAATTCTGGGCAATTATTGAATCACTTATATGGATTATGAGCAATAACATCCCCAATGTAGTCATTATCAGTGACTCTCTTAGTGTAATAAATTCAATTAAAAACCGTAACACAAAGATCAAGCGAACTATCCCTTGCCAAGAATTTTCCATATGCTTAACGAATAAACCACAAGAAATCAGATAGTCGCGTTTATATGAGTACCATCGAAAGTCGGAATCACAGCAGCGAACAAGCCGACAAGTCGCTAAAAGTTATCTAGGAGATATAAATCCCACCAAACGTAGATATAGCATCACAGAAGCTCAATGCTTCGTAAAAACCAATATCAAACAAAAACGGCAGGAACACTGGAATTCCACTCATAAAGACCGGAATCTACACTCCATCCTCAAAACAGTTGACAGGCCGATTAAAGCACCTAAATGAGCAATGTGAACCCAAAAATATTCAATCAAATAACGACAGGTAAAAGTAAATTAGCAAGCAGCTTCGGCAAAATATATAGGCCCTAAACCTGTAGACATAAACTGTTACCACCGTAACAAATTGGAAGACCTGCAACACATATCCAATGACTAAACAAAACACCAGCTAGCAAGAACCAGCTTGGAGAAAGTTCACAAAGCAATTAGATCCCCATAAACCCTTCCAGAATTTCTAGACCAAAAAATCCGAATAAACAAATATCCCATAACATATTAAAATATTTAGGAACAACAAAACACGGAACTAAAGAATAAGTTATAATCAGTCCAACGCCAATAGCCCCGAATTATCCATCCACATCCTACGAACACTGCTCTTCGCATGGGTTAATTGAAGAACGTTATACCCCATATGGGTTCATGGAGCTGTAAAAAGTGTTTAATCTGGTATACGGACTCCCGTTAAATCACCCTCAGTCAACTAAAACATAAAATAAAATAAATCAAATATTCTCCGACAACGCCAATATCCCCTCCCAACTTAACCATTCACATCCTACAAAGACTGCTCTTCACATGGTTCATTTAAGATCAATACACCCTACACGGGTTCATTGAGGTGTGAAAAGTGTTTAATCTGATGTTTGGACTCTCATTAAATCACCCCCCAATGAACTAAAACATCAAATAAAATAAACACTCACCACCAACGCCAATAACCCAACACTTAACCGTCCAAATCATATGAACACAAGTGTTTCAACTCATGCATGGACTCCTTTTAAAATGTAAGATAAAGAACATAAAAACACAACCCCTCTCCATAAACTTAAATGTCTACAGTCTGTATTCCCTTTTGTTTGTACCCCCTTGCCGATTTCAGTAACGAAAACATAAACAAGATAAAAAGTCAATAAATCTTACTCAGTTCATTCATTGATTTATAGTTTATATGTGTCCATAACACCTTTATCGTCTGCTTAATGGAAGTTTTCATTACAACCATGGCCATCCTCGAGATCAATTTCCATTTCCTGGACATGTCCATTTTCAGCGAAGGGGCGGATACATAAATACGCATGTATGTACAGTACATAGAAGGTAGATTTTTAATAGGTGGCAAAGGGATATAACTCTTAACCTTACCGTAATTGACTGAAGTATCCGGGAGTAACCAAATAGGAGCAAAACGTCACTCTATTTGCGGAAAAAAGACTTGCCCAAATTGTATGTAATATCACAGGAGTCTGACGTTTTATCAATAAAGTACGGCGAAATGTCTGACAAAATGAAATACCCTTATCAATAATATATATAACACAAGGAGTGCAAGCGTGACCACAACCCTTCGCTCGATTCGACATTTTCTCACGAGTCTATTATCGCTTCAGAATCGCAAGAAGACTGAAACACTACACATATGCATTCAAAAGACAGTTACTTACCAACGTATAACTCTTAAATGACCATGTCCTGAATCCAACCGGCGAATTAACCTTTATTTTTACCATTACTGTCACTATAGCCTCGCTCTGAAATTTATCTGACGGAAGTAGCCCATTCTACCAGTTTCTACCCTGAAGTCTTTTCTTCAAAGACCTAAAAAGTTGATATCGGACGAAAACGTACAATTGTGTACGATAACTAAAAGAATAATTCAAGGGGGTGGGTGGGCATAACGTATCCACCTTTTTAACGATATCGAAAGTAATTCTGATAGAAAGTAACTTGTTTGACATTTTTCGTCTATTTATGATCTGTACGAAGTAGCTCGTGTTAGAGCACACACACGAATCCCATTTGTGTGCACTAATTTAATCTTTACTTTTTTATTATTTAGTCAACCAGACATTTATAGTTTGTTTTTTTTTTGGGGGGGGGGGGTTGGGAGGTCTTCTTTTAAAATAGTTTGTTTTGGAAGCATTCGCTCGTCACATTAGGGGATAAGTGCATCCACTACTGGGGCAGGTGGTAATTCCT
The DNA here is from genome assembly GCA_029339505.1 of Unio delphinus. Taxonomy (NCBI): domain Eukaryota; kingdom Metazoa; phylum Mollusca; class Bivalvia; order Unionida; family Unionidae; genus Unio; species Unio delphinus. Next base: position 25,234,263 of record JAQISU010000046.1, read on the forward strand.
TTTGTAATTCCTGGTGGCCTTCGATCACAAATTTGCTACCATCGAGGTAGTCCATCTCCCCCAAAATAGTACGAAGTTTCAACTGCGTGTTGCACGATTGTCTTTCTTTGAATGTTAGAAACTATGCTAATAATAAAAGGCACGCTTCAAATTTTACAAGTTTGTATGGATTGTTAAAATTGTGTGCTCTGCAATGAACACAATGAATGCTATTGTCAAGTGACACCTAACTGCATGTCATTTCCTCGTTATTTGGCTACTTCACCTTAGTAAGTCACTGTACCGTATGCTTACACAAATGTGAGCCGGTTTACACCTGATGCAATTTTAATGATTGTATGCAAAATATTGGGCGCAAAAAGTCACACAGATCTATCCGAGTTTGTCTTGTTTGCGTTTATTGGCTTTAATGGCAATTTTAACACATAAGTGGTCATATTGTTGCCGAGATTATGGAAGCTATATCCTTGCAAATGATGCAAGAAGCCAGCCGACCCAGGATAGCATTAATAAATATTGAACAAGCGATTTTTGGATTATGAATTCGAAGCTTACTCGTCAATGAAAGGTACAAAGTCGAGCAATGAATGGGTTATGATAAAACACGAAGATATAAAGGTGGCCTCATGCCCGATAGATGCAGATAGTCTTGTCGTGTGACAGGTCTCAAATTACGCATAGAAAATGATATTTGCATATGGATTGTGCTTGGTAGATGCCTCATAGTGAGTATGGAGGGTAAACGCGGGAACAACTAAACAAAATAAAACGCGCGCGCACGCACACACACACACACACACACACACACACACACACAAGCAAGCAATGGGGACATAACAATCTTTTGGCGAAAAGCGAGGTTGGTGATATATATCAGGGAAATAAATAGAGTGAGCACGGTATTATAATTCCTAAACGTTTGATGATTGCTTTATATTTCTTTGTTGTTCCTCCGTCAGTTCGACGAAGACCTTTCTAGTCATCCGAGAGCTTGAGGGGGTGGTTCGGTTCTGTGATTCCCCAGGTGGCTAATGAGGCACACCCTTGCACGGAATGTTCGTTTGCATAAGGGACTGGTAATGAATGGGCCATCTTCAGGAGGGATGATGGCACGAGCTTTTCTGTTTTGCCTCTTCAGGCATTTCACACATATTTCATTACTAGACGGTTGACTGAAACGTTTGACTATATGATATATATTTGTACGCGCATACATACATACATATGTATGTGTGTGTATGTGTGTGACTGACTGACTGACTGATTGACTTTATTTCCTCTTCAACAGAGATTACATCAGATTAATGTATGTATGTATGTATGCATGCATGTATGTATGTATGTATGTATGTATGTATGTATGTATGTATGTATGTATGTATGTATGCATGCATGCATGCATGCATGCATGCATGCATGCATGCATGTATGTATCAGGGAGATGCTTTTTGCAGATGACGCAGCTCTTGAGGCGCACACTGAGGAAGCCCTTCAGAGACTGGGAGACCGTTTTGCTGATGCCTGCATGCAGTTTGGACTCACCATCAGCCTGGAAAAGACAAAGGTCAGCGTGCAAGATACCACCATTGCCCCTACAATCAAAATCAACGGTGTCACCTTGGAAGCAGTCAACAACTTGACCTACCTGGGGTCAACCATCAGCAACACCCTCTCGCTTGATAAGGAGCTGAACAGAAGGCTTGGAAAGGCAAACACCTCCATGTCACGAGTGACGAAGAGGGTGTGGGAAAATAATGCGCTGACAGTGTAAACCAAAGTCAAAGTTTACCAAGCCTGCATTCTCAGCACCCTTCTATATGGAAGTGAGACCTGGAGTACCTACATGAGGCAAGAGCGCCGGCTCAACTCCTTCCATATACAGTGCCTTAAACACATCTTGAAAATCAGCTGGCAAGACCGTGTCCCAAACAGCGAAATCCTGCAGCGTGCAAATACCCACAGCATGTTCTCCCTGCTGAGCAAACGTCGCCTTCGATGGCTGGGACACGTCCGACGCATGGAGGATGTGAGGCTGCCAAAGGACATCCTATATGGACAGCTGGCCACTGGCACGAGAAGAGTCGGCCGCCCCTCTTTCCGTTTCAAGGGTGCGTGCAAGAGGGACCTGAAGGCATGTGACATCGCACCTGATGGCTGGGAAGTGCTGCCCGAGGACCGAGGCACCTGGAGACTGACAGTAAGTAAGGGTATATCAGTCGCTGACACGAGGAGAGGCCAGTTAGCGACAGAGAAACGTGTAAGAAAGGGCCACGTGACAGCAACCACAGCAACTCAGGCTTCCCAGCATGTCTGCACAAACTGCAAGAGGGACTGCCACTCGCGCATAGGCCTCCACAGCCACAACAGACGATGCCAACAACCTAGAGATAGATGACACCCCTAGGGCGCTATCCGCATGGTCTCCCGAGAATAAGGCGCCAATGATGTATGTATGTATGTATGTATGTATGTATGTATGTATGTATGTATGTATGTATGTATGTATGTATGTATGTATGTATGTATGTATGTATGTATGTATATGCGTGTGTTCTTATGGACTTACTTCTAATTCATTTGCAACCAGTCTATTTTATACCAATAAAACATGTTTAAACTAAAACAGACAAAATGTGAGGGTGTTGAAAATAGGAAATACAACATAGATAAACAGTATCAGTTACAGTGCAATGAAATACCGTGGCATAAATAAGTCGGCCTTACGGAATGTTCAACTTGTTTCTTGATTGGTTGTGACATTACAAACTCTTTGTTGTTGTTGTTGTACATGTAGCAGTAAATCGATAGTCCAAAGAGCCGTTAAATTTATTTCCCCTAGATATGTAAGCAAGTTTAAGCTTGTCGTTCGAGGTGAACAATTGCATATAAAATACACAGCAAATCAATAAAGCAAAATGTCGGAGGTATGGACGATCCCGTTATAATGGTGTTATTTCTCCCTCGTGTTTTTTCCAAATAAGAGCTCAAGGTAAGACTGAGTGTTGCTGTACAAATCTGTATTTTAATTCACCCATAATCAAATTTAAATATGTCGTACTGTAGTTTTCCTTGCTCGGAAGAGACAACAGGAATACGTCATGCCGTTAAATCGAGAGCACACACACACACACACATGCGCGCGGGCGGACACACACACACACACATACAGATACACACGCACAGACATACATACACACACATACAAATTATATATATATATATATATATATATATATAT